>CM038675.1:421314230-421860761 GCA_021605145.1 Aegilops bicornis | reverse complement strand
TCCTTGCCCCCGTCCCCAATAAAGCAAGGGGACACCTAAGCGATGCATTAAATGCATCTTGTCCTGTAATACGAGGGATAACCTCGCAACACTGTACACCTTTCCACCTCCTGTGTGCCACTGTGGCAACCGCTTATTCCTATAAAAGGAGGCCCGAGGCGACCAGGAGAAGGATTCGGCTCTTTCGAACCACGCGCTGACCACAACTAGTTCGAGAGCTCAAGAACTCTCAGAAATACACCCACCAAAGCAGGACTAGGGTTTTACACATCCTCGCGGCCCGAACCTGGTAAATGATCCTTGTGCTGTCTACTAGCCCTGCTCTCCTCGCAACCCTGCGCCCCGACAACCATAGTAGGGATTCTTGTGATCCCATAGGTGTCGTTCCACACCGACACTCGGTCTGGGGGCTCGACATACTAGGCCCTTTACCATGTGCTATCGGGGGCTTTGAGTACTTGTACGTTGCAATTGACAAGTTCACAAAGTGGCCAGAGGTGGAACCAGTGAGGAAGGTGTAAGTGCATCTAGTGCCCCTTAGTGATTTTGGTGTATTGAATACTTATAGGTTGAGGGACTAATGTGTTTATGGGTGTACACAGGTCTATAAGTCTATGAGGAGTTTGATATTTACAGAGAAAGTCGACCCCTAAAAATGAAGTTCTTCGACTGAAGACATTGAATTTCTGAAGACTTTCTGAAGACTTTGAAAGTGAAGAAATTGGTGTGACCTTGAAGACTTAGTATTCACTTGAGGAACATGCAGCGTGAAGACTTCTATTTTCGTAGTTTCATTTTCTCTTTCTTGAGTCATAGGAAACACCGTACTGTTAAAGGGGGTCGAGGAAATACTAAGGAAATTTTTCCAAGTGATGCTCAACTCAAAATCCTACACCTACCAATCCCTTCGAGTGAAGCCATTGGAAATCCCATACCGTTTAGTCAATTTCTTCAGTGACAGAGACGAAGTACTTCTGGTCGCTGAGGAATTTGTTCTGGCTGAGGAGTTAGGAATTCGCCAGTGTGGATTGCCTACACAGTGAGGAACATGATAGCCCTGAGGAATTGGATACTCAAATTTCCCACCATTGCTGTGCTATGCGCCAGCTGTCCCAAAATATCTACCCACCTAACGGTCATATCATTGAAGGGCATTTATGTCTTATCATGTCGGTCTGCTCCCTAGGCTATAAATAGCCGCCCCCTACAACCACCTGCTGGTTGGCTGCTCCGAGAGAAACTGACACTTGTCATTTGAGAGCATCCCATCCTCCGAGGAATTTGAGTGAAAATCATCAAGTGAGGAAAACCCAAACCCAAACACCTACAAACCCAAAGTGATTGAGCATCACTTAAGAGATTGATCCTGCGTGGATCCGACGCTTGTTACCTTTGAAGATTGTGCTTCTTCCAGACGGTTAGTCGTCATGGTCTAGAGCATCCAAGAGGAATTGTGGATCGCCGAGTGACCGAGTTTGTGAACGTTCGGAAGTCACCTGAAGACTTACCACGAGTGATTGGGCAAGGTCTGTGTGACCTTAGCTTAAGGAGAATACGGTGAGGACTGTGTGTCCTCAGGTTTAAATACCTAGCCGCTGCAACCAGATGTACAACTGAGACAGCAGTTGGAACTGGTCTACCAAATCATTATCTTCACCAAGCCAACTAGTTCTATTTCCTCAACTCTTTCATTTCCTCATAACTGTTTTGTGTGCTTTTTCATATCTGTGTTTGAAGACTTTCTCAATTTCCCCAGTTCAATTTCTTCAGTCTGTTTGTCTTCATCCTGTGTTATCCTGTTTTTTACGCTTTCTGTACTCTGTTCTTGTCTTCATTTCATCATGATGACCATGCTTGTGTTCTGTTATGTTTACTTCTGAGTACTTATTCCGCTACAAGTAGTTCTTCGCTAAGGAATTTCCTCACCCCGCAAATTCCTCAGTGAAGAATTCATAAAAATTTCCGATTCACCCCCCTCTAGTCGATATAATGCACTTTCAATTGGTATCAGAGCAAGGTACTCCCTTGTTCTGTGTGATTTTGGTTTAACCGCCTGGAGTTTTAATTATGTCGACCGCAGGTATGATCAAGGTCTCTGCTGGGTGTCCTACCTTCGATGTGACGGACTACCCCTACTGGAAGAATAAAACGCGAATGCATCTTGAGGCAATTGATAACGATCTCTAGTATGTTGTGGAAAATGGTGTTCCCTCAGTCACACCTTCTCTGAACGCTACTGATGTGAAGAGATTCAAGCAACTCGATTCTCAAGCGAAGAATATCATATGTGACCATCTGAGCAAAGGACAATATGGAAGAGTGAGTGCTTTGGAATCTGCTCAGCTTATCTGTGATAGGCTGTCCAAAGTCAATGAAGGAGTCTCAACACAGCGTGACTCTCGAGTTGATGTTCTTCGCAATCTCTTCAACCGCTTCAAAAGACTCGACAATGAAAATGTTCAGCAAACCTTCGATTGCCTCACTGACATCTCAAACGAGCTTCAAGCACTTGGTGCCACTGACATCACCGACCATGAGGTGGTGAAGAAATTGCTGAGATCGCTTGATTCCTCATTTGATACTCTGGCATTGATGATACAAGAACGTGCTGATTACAAGTCACTTGATCCCGCTGATATCCTCGAGAGACTAAATACTCATGAGTTCCATCTTGCTGAGAAGAGAGATCTCTATAGTTCGAGCTATGGCAGATCACGTGCCCTGAAGGCCAAGGTCGTCTCTGAATCTGAAGGTGAAGATTCTGGTAGTAGCCTTGGTGATCCTGAAGAACTGAGCCAGGAGCTAGCACTTCTCGTGAAGAAATTCCAAAGGTTCTCAAGACGTGGTCTCTTTGGAAAATCCCCAAGGAGAAATGATTCCTCATCCAGTGACTACAAGAAGAGGCTTTGTCACAAATGCAAGAAACCCGGACAGTACATTCAAGATTGTCCTCAGTGGGAAAAGGAATCAAAGAATAAGAAATACAAGGATTACAGTTCTGATGATGCGAAGAAAAAGAAGAAATCCTCAAAATCTTCATCATCAAAATCCTTGAAGTCTTCGTCTCACAAGAAGAGCAGCTCCAAGAAGGCCTGGGCATTCATTGGCAAGGAAATGGACTCTAAGGCTGAATCTGAGGAACATGAGGAAGATGTAACGCCCTCGATGCGGCTATATCTCCCACGTGTCGAAGCACGACTTAGAGGCATAACCGCATTGAAAGCAATGTCGCAAGTGAGGTAATCTTCACACAACCCATGTAATACATAAGGGAAAGAGATACATAGTTGGCTTACAAATGCCACTTCACACAATACATAAATAAACATCCATCATCCAAATTACACTCAAGGTCCGACTACGGAACCAAAATAAAAGAAGACTACCCCAAATGCTAAACAGATCCCCGATCGTCCCAACTGAGCTCCACTACCGATCATCGTGAAAAGACACATAGTAACGACCACGTTCCTCGTCGAACTCCCACTTGAGCTCGGTTATGCCATCTCGACCGACATCGCCGGCACCTGCAACTGTTTTGGTAGAATCTGTGAGTCACGGTGACTCAACAATCTCACACCCGCGAGATCAAGACTATTTAAGCTTATAGGAAGGACATAGTTTTGATGTGGAGCTGCAGCAAGCGACTAGCATATATGGTGGCTACATTCGCAAAAGAGAGCGAGAAGAGAAGCAAGGCAAGGTCGTGAAGCTAGTAGCGATCAAGAAGTGATCCTGAACTACTTACGTCAACCATAACTCCAACACCGTGTTCACTTCCCGGACTCCGCCGAGAAGGGACCATCACGGTTACACACGCGGTTGATTTGTATTAATTAATGTCAACTTCGGGTTTCCTACAACCGGACATTAACAAATTCCCATCTGCCTCATAACCACGGGCACGGCTTTCGAAAGATAATACCCTGCAGGGGTGTCCCAACTTAGCCCATTATAAGCTCTCACGGTCAACGAAGGATATTCCTTCGTCTCGAAGACCCGATCAGTCTCGGAATCCCGGACTACAAGACATTTCGACAAAGAATGAAACAAGACCAAAGAAGCCGCCCGATGTGCCGACAAATCCCGATAGGAGCTGCACATATCTCGTTCTCAGGGCACACCGGATAGGTCAGCCTACGAGTAAAAGCAGCCCTCGAGTTGCCCCGTGGTGGCCCTGCAGTCTGCCCGGTTCGGGCCAGCACTCGAAGGAGCACTGGTCCGGGGGGGGGGGGGGTAAATAAAGATGACCCTCGGGCTCGCGAAAACCAGGGGGAAAAAGGCTTAGGTGGCAAATGGTAAAACCAATGTTGGGCCTTGCTGGAGGAGTCTTATTCAAAGCGAACTGTCAAGGGGGTCCCATAAATCACCCAACCATGTAAGGAACGCGAAATCAAGGAACATAACACCGGTATGACGGAAACTAGGGTGGCAAGAGCGGAACAAACACCAGGCATAATGTCGAGTCTTCCACCCTTTACCAAGTATATAGATGCATTAATTAAACAATAGATATTGTGATATCCCAAAAAGTAAACATGTTCCCGCAAGGAACAACATCTCCATGTTCCAACAAGGAACAAACTTCAACTTCACCGCAACTAGCAACGCTATAAGAGGGGCCGAGCAAAGCGGTAACATAGCCAATCAACGGTTTGCTAGGAAAGGATGGTTAGGGGCTTGACATGGCAATATGGGAGGCATGATAAGCAAGTGATAGGCATCGTAGCATAGGCATAGCAAAAGAGCGAGCATCTAGCAAGCAAAGATAGAAGTGATTTCGAGGGTATGGTCATCTTGCCTGCAAGGTTCTCAGAGTTGTCGAAAGCTTGATCCTCGTAAGCGTTCTCAACAGGTTCCTCGTTCACGTACTCGTCTCCCGGCTCTACCCAAGCAAGAACACAAACAAAGGAACCACAATAAATCACGGGCGATGCACAAACAACATGATGCAATACATGGCATGATATGCGAGATGTGAGATGCAATGCATATGCGTGCTCCGGAAGGAAAATGATGAACCAAGCATCAACTTGGCAAACCAAGTATGCCGTTGGAAAGGTGAGATGATTTCGGTTGAAATCGATAAGATCACCGGAATCGGATGCACGGTTTGCAAATGACAAGCAAAACAAAAATGACACAAATCTTCCATTAACAGCATGATGCCACATAGCAAGCAACAAGAAATTAAGCTACTGCACCCAAACGTACCAACACAGCATATGGCAGTGATATAATCAAGATGCTTGACAAAAGATGAACACTGAGCTATGGCTAAATCACACCATAACAGGTCCAAACAAGCATGGCAAAAGTGCAAAATATATCAGCTTCACAGACTTAGTGAAAATACTGAACATGGCAGAATCAACATCAGGAAGCAATGTTCAGAGCAAGCAAACAACATGCTACAGGAACTTATAATAACAAAACAAGGCATGCAGTGAATCTACTCAAAGCATAGAACAAAAGTCCCTTACTGACCATGAGCCAAAAGGGATCAGAAGATGTAATAGCACCCATGTCAATATAGCAAGTTTAGTTAACAGATTCAGCAAACAGGGCATGACATTGACAGAAATATGAAGACATCTTCGCGAGCTCGATGCACTCACTACAGAGCATTACATGATAAACTAAGCATACATCCGTCAAGAAGACATGGCATAGAAGCTATACATGGCAATAACAACATCATATCATACACGGATCAACTACAACAATCTTGGCAAAATTGAATAACACGTAAACAATCTGCCAGGAAACATTTTATAGCAAAACTAGAGCTCGATTGACTCAATCTATGGCACTCCATAATTGCAAACAAAGGCATGTATGGATAGAGCATAACCATATGTTCAAAACATCCTTACTGAAGTATCTCAAAATATGCATGGATCTCTCTGTAGCATCAAGTTTACATGGCATAACAATATCAGCAGAACAGGGGCTGAAATCAGCAACATCATGAAGCCTAGTTTGCATGCTTGTGCTAGTCACCACAGAGATCACAAAAATACATGGCATACACCCCTTTAAAGATGGCATGGCATAATACAAAACACATGTAGGACTCAAGATCATAGGATGCACACATCAATCATGGCAAAAATGACAAAAGTGGATGTTCTGATAAGAATCTGAAACTAACATCACATAGCCCTCTTCTAACAGCACTTAGGGCATCAAGATGAGCTCAAATGTAAATGATGCAATGAGATGAAATGATGTACTCGTCGAGGCTAACAATACGGTATGCTATACGCCCCAAATTATGACAGAATAAATGACGGAGGAAATTTCGGGGGAGAAGGAAAGTCAACCGAGGTGGATCTGGAGATCCGGCTCGGCGCGGAAGCCGAGGCGACGCCGGAGGAGGGAACCGGCGGGGGCGGCGAATCCGGGGCGGCGAACGGCGCGCGGCCGGGAGGTGGCGAGGCGGCGGCGGGCGCCGCGCTGGGGCCGAGGCGGCGGAGGCGGGCGACGGGCGAGGCCGAGGAGGGCTCGGCGGCGACGCGCCGCGCCTCGGGCGGCGGCGGCGGTGGTCGGCGCCGAGGCGGAGGCGCGGGCTCCAGCGGCGGGCGATTTAACGGGGGGGTTGGGCAAGCCTGGGCGCCTCGGCGGCGGCGACGGCGCCACACGTGGCGGCCTCCCGTTGGCTGCGGCGGTGACGGACATGTCCGCGCCAAGTGACGGTGTCCGCCAAGGAGAGGAGCGGGGCTAGGGTTAGGGTAGGAAATGATCCGGGATTTCGGGGGAGGAGGTGTTTTTATAGGTAGAAGGAGTTAGGAAGCTCCAAATGAGGTGTAGTTTTCGCCCACACGATCGTGATCCGACGACGGAGAGCATGGAAGTGACTTAGATGGGTTATTGCGCTATTTTGAAGGGGTGTTGGACTGCAACCCAAAAGAGGCCTTCGCGGTTACCCGGTTAACCGTTGGAGTATCAAACGAGCTCCAAATGACTCGAAACTTGACAGTTGGTCTACCGGTGGTGTACCAAGGCCACTTGACAAACCTCGGTCCATTCCGAGAACGTTTAGTACCCGCTCACGGAAAAATGTAAAAGGGGACGCCGGGGGACATAGGAGTGCCGGATTGCAAAACGGACAACGGGGAAAATGCTCGGAATCATGAGACGAACACGTATGCAAATGAGATGCACATGATGACATGATATGAGATGCATGACATAAACAAGATGCAAAACGAAAGACAAAAACCCAACCATGGAGGGAATATCATATCACGATGCCGAAAATGGCAAGAGTTGGAGTTACAAATATGGAAAGTTACATCCGGGGTGTTACAACACTCCACCACTACGAGAGGATCTCGCCCCGAGATCTAGGACTGAAAGAACTCCGGATATTCGAACGGAGGTGGTCCTCGCGGCCCCTGTGTGGCTTCTCGATCGAATGGTGTGACCACTTCACTTTCAGGAATTTGATTGACTTGTTGCGTAGTCTTGCGCCGGTTTCTTCAAGAATAGCAACGAGGTGCTCATGATAAGAGAGATCTTCTTGGAGGTCAATTTCTTGAAGTTGATAGTGCGCTCAGAGTCTTGAAGCACTGCGAAGCTGTGACACATGAAACACATCGCACGTTCGCGAAGTTGGACGGAAGCTCAAGTTGATAGGCGAGATCGCCTCTTTTGCCAATGATCTTGAAAGGACCCACGTATCTAGGGGCAAGCTTCCCTTCGATACCGGGTTTACGAGTGCCTTTCATTGGAGAGACGCGAGGTAGACATGGTCTCCGATTTCAAAAGCCACATCACGGTGCTTGTCATCATAATAGCTCTTCCGCGCGATTGCGCGGCTTTGAGATTCTCACGAATGACTTTGCACATTTCTTCGGCTTCTGTGATCAAGTCGTTGCCAAGAAGTTGGCGTTCACCTGTCTCGGACCAATTGAGAGGAGTACGACACTTTTTGCCATAGAGAATTTCGAATGGGGCCTTGCCCGAACTCGCTTGGAAGCTGTTGTTGTAGGAGAACTCGGCATATGGAAGACAATCTTCCCACTTCATACCGAAGGAAATGACACAAGCCCTGAGCATATTTTCAAGGATTTGATTGACTCACTCGACTTGGCCACTTATTTGAGGATGGAAAGGCTGTCTTTGAAACAAATGTTGGTGCCCATGGCCTTCCGAAAAGAATCCCAAAACTTGGAGGTAAAGATGCTGCCACGGTCTCAAGAGATCAATTGTGGAATGCCGTGCAAGGAGACAATTTCGGAGGTGTATAGCTCTCGCCAACCGAAAGCTGCTGTGATAGATTCTTTGATAGGAAGAAAATGAGCCACTTTAGTAAGCTTGTCAATGACAACGAAGATAGCATCATTTCCACGCTTGGACTTAGGAAATCCAGTCACGAAGTCCATCTCGATATGATCAAACTTCCATTCTGGAATAGCAAGAGGTTGGAGGAGACCAGATGGTCGTTGGTGTTCTGCTTTCACCCTTCTGCAGACATCACACTCATTCACGAATTGAGCAATTTCTCGCTTCATTCGAGTCCACCAATACGATTGCTTGAGGTCATGGTACATCTTCGTACTTCCAGGATGAATGGATAGAAGGGAATTGTGTGCCTCATTCATAATGACTTTACGTAGATCACCCTTAGGAACCACAATCCGGTCCTCGAAGAAAAGAGTATCTTTGTCATCAATGTGGAAGCACTTGTACTTGAAATGCCCTTGTCGATACCACGTTTCACCTTTTTCACCATGGTATCCAGGAGTTGAGCCTCACGAATTTGGTCTTCCAAAGTAGGAGAGACTATGAGGTTGGCAAGAAAACCTTGAGGAACAAATTGAAGATTCAGCTTGTGGAAAGCTTCACAAAGGTCCGGTTGGAAGGGCTTGAGGATTAAGCTGTTGCAATAAGCCTTCCTGCTCAAAGCATCTGCAATGACATTGGCCTTGCCTGGAGTATATTCAATACTCGGATTGTACTCTTGAATCATTTCGACCCATCGAGTTTGCCTGAGGTTGAGGTTCGGTTGAGTGAAGATATACTTGAGGCTCTTGTGATCGGTGAATATGTCCACTTTCCTTCCCAACAAGAGATGTCTCCAAGTTATCAATGCATGGACAACTGCCGCCAACTCAAGATCGTGAGTGGGGTAGTTCTTTTCGTTAGGCTTCAACTGACGAGAGGTATAGGCCACAACTTTCTTCTCTTGCATTAACACAACACCGAGCCCTTGAAGAGAAGCATCACAGAAAACTTCGAATGGCTTGGATTCATCAGGAGGAGTCAAGACAGGAGCTGTGACGAGTTTCTCTTTGAGGGTGTTGAAAGCAATGTCACACTCAGGAGACCAGACATACTTCACATGCTTCTGGAGGAGGTTGGAAAGAGGCTTTGCAATCTTAGAGAAGTTCTCAACGAATCTTCGCAATAACTTGCAAGACCAAGAAAATCGCTGAAGCTGCTTGACATTCTCGAGGAGGTTCCCAATTCACAAATCGCAGACACCTTCTCGGGATTAATAAAGTGATGCCCTTGGCGGAGATGATATGACCAAGGTAAAGAACTTCATCAAGCCAAAATTCACATTTGGAAAACTTCGCATAGAATTGATGCTCTATGAGCTTGTCGAGCACCAATCGCAAATGTTTGGCATGATCCTTCTTATTCTTGGAGAAGACCAAAATATCATCAAGATAGACCAAGACGAATTCATTGGTATAGGGGTTGAAGATGAAGTTCATCATTCGGGAGAATGTTGGAGGAGCATTGACAAGGCCGAAAGACATGACAGTATATTCATAAGAACCAAAGCTTGTTCTGAATGCTGTCTTGGGAATATCTTGTTCACGAATGCGAATCTGATGATAACCCATACGAAGGTCAAGCTTGAAGAACACTTTAGCACCTTTGAATTGCTCGAAAAGCTCATTGATGTTGGGAAGTGGATACTTGTTCTTGATAGTCTTCTTATTCAATGGACGGTAATCGACGCAAAGTCGGTCCGTGCCATCCTTCTTCCGGACAAAAGAACACCACAACCCCAAGGAGATGAACTCGGTCTGATCAAACCCAGACGCTCTTGTTCATCGAGCTGTTTCTTCAATTCCTTCAGCTCATTAGGTCCAAGCTTGTATGGACGCTTGCAAACGGGTTCAGTGCCAGGCTCAAGATCGATAACGAACTCAACTGGCCGATGAGGAGGCATTCCTGGGAGCTCTTCATGAAAGACATCTTGGTACTCACAAACGACTGGAATCTGAGAGATAGCATCCAACTCGCCCTTCTCATTGAGAGAAAACAACCGAATGTTTCATCACGAGCGGCATAGATGATCACATTCTCAGAAGAGTGTGTCAATTGAATTTCCCTGGCAGCACAATCAAGTTGAGCTTTGTGCTGAGAAAGCCAGTCCATCCCGATAAGTAGATCGATATCCGAGTCACCAAGGACAATTGGTTTAGCCAGAAATCTATAGTCGCCCATCTTGATACCGACATTCAGAACCAACAAACTAGAACTCATGTGCTTGCCCGGGGAAAAAATTGCTAGAGGTCTATCCAAAAATTCCGAAGTGAAATCATGCTTGGCAAAAAACGGTCTTGACATGAAGCAATGCGATGCACCAGTATCAAATAAGACTTTTGCAGGAATATCATTAACTGAGAGATTACCCATTATCACATCAGAAGAATCCTCTTCTTGCGCTGCATTCATCATGTTCACCTTTGCAGACTTGGGATTATGCTTGACCACTGCATTGCTGGAAGATCTCACAGCAGGAGGAGGCGGAAGGCGCCTTTGGTTGAAGCACTTGTTCGCATAGTGACCTTTCTCACGACATTTGTTGCAAGTCACCTCCGAGAGCGGACAGTGATAAGGAGCATTTGACCTTGGAGCTTGAGAATTAGACTTGTTCTCGATAGCCTGGGTTGGGTGGGTGGGAAGATCCACGACCACCGAAGTTCTTCCACTGATAAGGCCGATTTAAACGGAGGAGGAAGGTAGAACTTCGCTGCTTAGCTGCCACTTGAGAGGAAGAAGAAGACTGAATCGCATCCCCGATTCTCTTCTTAGAAGCCTCACACTTGAGCTGGGCAGCTTCTTGCTTCAAAGTGCCATGTTGTAGAATTCATCATACTTTTCGGCTCAAAAAGCACGAGAGCTAATTGCAGATCTTCTCTGAGTCCACCTCTGAATTGATAGATCATACTCTTTTCATCGTGGACGTCTTGCTTAGCGAAGCGGCGAGTTTCGAACTGGATATTGTATTTATACACGGACATGTTGCCTTGCTTGAGATTGCGGAACTCCTCACGCTTGCTCTCAACAACACTTTTCGGAATGTGGTGAGCTTTGAAGTCTCGCGGAACTCATCCGTAATTTCACGACCTCCTCTCGAATCTTTGTATTGCCGATACCACTGCAGCTTGGTCCTTGAGTTGAAACGAAGCAAACTTGACAAAGTCCTCAGGTCCGACATTGCTACATTCAAAATGTTTGCAGATGTCCACAAGCCAATCGTCGGCGTCTGTGGCCTCGGCTACGTGTTGAAAGACTTCGGCTGATTAGCGAGGAACTGATTGAGGGTAGAAAAGTGCGGCAGGTTGTTGCCTTGGCCTTGATTTCCTTGATTGCCTTGCCCTTGGGTACGCTCTTGCAAGAGTTGCAAAATCATCTGAGCATTTGCGTTGGTGGCTGCCATGATAGCTTGCCATGCCTCCGGAGGCGGAGGTGGAGGTGGAGGGTTCGACTGACTCCCATCATTGCGATCCGGATTCTGACGCTGCTGGCGGAGCCATCCTGAAGAGGGTGACATCCGTTAGCACTTGATAGACAGATAGACAAGTTGAATCAACGGATAGAAATTGCAACATATAGTATTCACAATAAACATTCGAACAAGGATGAACGAATGAATTCCAAAAGCTAACATCACACGTCCATTAAGGTGAGAAGCCACTTGATTAAGGGTTGATGAAAAAAAACAAGGTACGACTGGAACAAATAAGTGGTAAGGATTACCCAATCGCAAACCAAATATCTGCGGGAAGAAATGCTAAGTGCTACTTGAATCCCACCTATAAACTCCCGAATCTTTCTAGTTATGCAATCTGGTGTTGGGGATACAGGGGACACAAAATATATCACCCAAACTAACAATACCTAGATCCATCTGTATCCATCCGTCAACACATAACCAAGAAACCTTCGGAAATCGTGTACCTCGACCTTGAAAAGCATCCATTATACGAGTCATGGCAATACTCCCGAGCTCGCCCCGATCGGGTTATCGGGTTATCTCACCAACAACTGTACAAACGAGATTTTCGATGTCGACAAAGCTCATGTATTCCAGAACTGCAACGATAAAATTGTGACGAAAACACCTCGGAGCTCAACTCCCCGGGACACTGCCACAACCCCTAAATGTCAGGAGGCACCAAGAACAATGTTCTCGTCACAAAACCATCGGAACGATTCCAAGATACCCGCGTGATCCTAAATTTTTTTTTAGTGAAATTTGAGGAGAGGAGAGTCAAAACTTCTACGTCAGGAGACCTCACCAGAGCGACGAAGGGACTGGGGAGTAAAAAGAATCCTACTCTCCGATATATATAATCCTAAGACTCAAAACATTTTGTTCTAGACTCAACAACGCCAAAGAAACAATCAAGCGAGGGCTCCTAAGTCGGGATGGCTCGGATTACCAACTTGTAACGCCTCGATGCGGCTATATCTCCCACGTGTCGGTTAACGACTTAGAGGCATAACCACATTGAAAGCAATGTCGCAAGTGAGGTAATCTTCACAGAACCCATGTAATACATAAGGGAAAGAGATACATAGTTGGCTTACAAATGCCACTTCACATAGTACATAAATAAACATCCATCATCCAGATTACACTCAAGGTCCGACTACGGAACCAAAATAAAAGAAGACTACCCCAAATGCTACACAGATCCCCGATCGTCCCAACCGGGCTCCACTACTGATCATCAGGAAAAGACACATAGTAACGACCACGTTCCTCGTCGAACTCCCACTTGAGCTCGGTTGCGTCATCTCTGACCGCATCGTCGGCACCTGCAACTGTTTTGGTAGAATCTGTGAGTCACGGGGACTCAGCAATCTCACACCCGCGAGATCAAGACTATTTAAGCTTATAGGAAGGACAGAGTTGTGAGGTGGAGCTGCAGCAGCGACTAGCATATATGGTGGCTACATTCGCAAAAGAGAGCGAGAAGAGAAGCAAGGCACGGTCGTGAAGCTAGTAGCGATCAAGAAGTGATCCTGAACTACTTACGCCAACCATAACTCCGACATCGTGTTCACTTCCGGACTCACGAGAAGGGACCATCACGGTTACACACGCCGTTGATGTGTATTAATTAAGGTCAACTTCGGGTTTTCTACAACCGGACATTAACAAATTCCCATCTGCCTCATAAATCATGGGCACGGCTTTCGAAAGATAATACCCTCGCAAGGGTGTCCCAACTTAGCCCATTATAAGCTCTCACGGTCAACGAAGGATATTCCTTCTACCGAAGACCCGATCAGTCTCGGAATCCCGGACTACAAGACATTTCGACAACAATAAAACAAGACCAGCAAAGCCGCCCGATGCGCCGACAAATCCCGATAGGAGCTGCACATATCTCGTTCTCAGGGCACACCGGATAGGTCAGCCTACGAGTAAAACCAGCCCTCGAGTTGCCCCGTGGTGGCCCCTTGATCTGCCGGTTCGGGCCAGCACTCGAAGGAGCACCTTTGGTCCGGGGTAAATAAAGATGACCCTCGGGCTCGCGAAAACCCGGGAAAAGGCTTAGGTGGCAAATGGTAAAACCAATGTTGGGCCTTGCTGGAGGAGTCTTATTCAATTCAAACTGTCAAGGGGTCCCATAAATCACCCAACCGTAAGGAACGCGAAATCAAGGAACATAACAACGGTATGATTTGAAACTAGGGTGGCAAGAGTGGAACAAAACACCAGGCATAAGGCCGAGTCTTCCACCCTTTACCAAGTATATAGATGCATTAATTAAACAATAAATATTGTGATATCCCAAAAAGTAAACATGTTCCCGCAAGGAACAACATCTCCATGTTCCAACAAGGAACAAACTTCAACTTCACCTGCAACTAGCAACGCTATAAGAGGGGCTGAGCAAAGCGGTAACATAGCCAATCAACGGTTTGCTAGGAAAGGATGGTTAGGGGCTTGACATGGCAATATGGGAGGCATGATAAGCAAGTGATAGGCATCATAGCATAGGCATAGCAAAAGAGCGAGCATCTAGCAAGCAAAGATAGAAGTGATTTCGAGGGTATGGTCATCTTGCCTGCAAGGTTCTCAGAGTTGTCGAAAGCTTGATCCTCGTAAGCATTCTCAACAGGTTCCTCGTTCACGTACTCGTCTCCCGGCTCTACCCAAGCAAGAATACAAACAAAGGAACCACAATAAATCACGGGCGATGCACAAACAACATGATGCAATACATGGCATGATATGCGAGATGTGAGATGCAATGCATATGCGTGCTCCGGAAGGAAAATGATGAACCAGGCATCAACTTGGCAAACCAAGTATGCTGCTGGAAAGGTGAGATTATTTCGGTTGAAATCGATATAAAGATCACCGGAATCGGATGCACGTTTTGCAAATGACAAGCAAAACAAGAATGACACAAATTTGCCATTAACAGCATGATGCCACATAGCAAGCAACAAGAAATTAAGCTAGTGAACCCAAAAGTACCAAGAAAGCATATGGCAGTGATCTAATCAAGATGCTTGACAAAAGATGAACACTGAGCTATGGCTAAATCACACCATAACAGGTCCAAACAAGCATGGAAGAAGTGCAAAATATATCAGCTTCACAGACTTAGTTCAGAGCAAGCAAACAACATGCTACAGGAACTTATAATAGCAAAACAAGGCATGGAATGAATCTACTCAAAGCATAGAACAAAAGTCCCTTACTGACCATGAGCCAAAAGGGATCAGAAAATGTAATAGCACCCATATCAATATAGCAAGTTTCGTTAACAGATTCAGGAAACAGGGCATGACATTGACAGAAATATGAAGGCATCTTCGCGAGCTCGATGCACTCACTACAGAGCATTACATGATAAACTAAGCATACATCCATCAATAAGACATGGCAAGCTATACATGGCAAGAACAACATCATAGCATACACGGATCAACTACAACAACCTTGGCAAAATTGAATAACATGTAAACAATCTGCCAGGAAACATTTTATAGCAAAAGTAGAGCTCGGTTGACTCAAGCTATGGCACTCCATAATTGCAAACAAGGGTATGTATGGATAGAGCATAACCATATGTTCAAAACATCCTTACTGAAGTATCTCAAAATATGCATGGATCTCTCTCAGAAAGCATCAAGTTTACATGGCATAAAAGTATCAAGAAAACAGGGCTGAAATCAGCAACATCATCAAGCCTAGTTTGCATGCTTGTGCTAGTCACCACAGAGATCACAAAATACATGGCATACACCCCTGTAAAGATGGCATGGCATATTACAAAACACATGTAGGACTCAAGATCATAGGATGCACACATCAATCCTCGCAAAATGACAAAAGTGGATGTTCGATAAGAATCAAACTAACATCACATAGCCCTCTTCTAACAAAGATTTCGCATCAAGATGAGATCAAATGTAAATGATGCAATGAAATGAAATGATGTACTCTGCCGAGGCGGCGGCGGGCGCCGCGCTGGGGCCGAGGCGGCGGAGGCGGGCGACGGGCGGAGGTCGAGGCGGGCCCGGCGGCGGGACGCCACGGGCCGGGACGCACGGTGGTGGCCGGGCGCCCGAGGCGGAGGCGCTGGCTCCAGCGCGGGGCGATTTAACGGGCCTCGGGGTCAAGCGTGGGCAGCATGGGCCTCGGCGGCGGCGGATGGCAGCGCGCCACGTGGCGGCCTCCCGTTGGCTGCGGCGGTGCGGACGGACGTGTCCGGCGCCGGCGGACGGTGTCCGGCGCGCGGAGAGGAGCAGGGCTAGGGTTAGGGTAGGAAATGATCCGGGATTTCGGGGGAGGAGGTGTTTTTTTAGGTAGAAGGAGCTAGGAAGTTCCAAATGAGGTGCAGTTTTCGCCCACACGATCGTGATCCGACGACGGAGAGCATGGAAGTGACTTAGATGGGTTATTGGGCTGTTTTGAAGGGGTGTTGGACTGCAACCCAAAAGAGGCCTTCATGTTACCCGTTAACCGTTGGAGTATCAAACGAGCTCCAAATGACTCGAAACTTGACAGTGGTCTACCGTGGTGTACCAAGGCCACTTGACAAACCTCGGTCCATTCCGAGAACGCTTAGTACCCGCTCACGGAAAAATGTAAAAGGGGACGCCGGGGACATAGGAGTGCCGGATTGCAAAAGCGGACAACGGAAAAATGCTCTAATCATGAGACGAACACGTATGCAAATGAGATGCACATGATGACATGATATGAGATGCATGACATAAACAAGATGCAAAACGAAAGACAAAAACCCAACCACAGAGGGAATATCATATCACGATGCCGAAAATGGCAAGAGTTGGAGTTACAAATATGGAAAGTTACATCCGGGGTGTTACAGAAGAGGAGGCATCTGAGGAGTCCGAGTCTGGTGTGGCGAGTCTAGCTCTCGCTACTACATTCGTCAGCAAGTCTATCTTCAACTTTGAAGACAATGGCTTCACCAACAATGCTGATGAAGGCAATGATGACTACGCTCCCACCTATTGCTTCATGGCAAAGAGTGCCAAGGTACTCAAATATACCTCCTCTGAATCTAGTGAGAATGAATCTGATGAAAACCTCAAGCCCAGCTACTCTAAACTTGCTAAGACTGTTGTGAAACAACAAAGGGCTTTTGAAAAGGTTCAAAACATGCTAGATAAAAGTGATGATATGTTGGGTGAAGAAATGGATCGCACTAAAACCTTGACTGAAAATCTTCAGAGACTTTAGTCTAGGTTTGACAACCTTCAAGGTCATCATAAAACTCTCTTGTCTTATCATGAGAAGCTTTCTAATGAATTTCTTCAGAGAAAGCAAGATCTTGAAAAGCTAAGAGTGAGTTATGAGGATCTTCAGAATAGCGCGATTCATTGCTAGCTCAACAAATCAGCGCTTCTCAGGAAGAATTTGTTCCTCCATGATTGAAGTGCATTGAACTTGAATCTGCTAATTCTTCACCTGAATGTTCAAATGCTTCTAATGCTACAAATTCTTCAACTGTCTCTGCTATCACTAATTCCTCATCTGAGGACATTGCTAGTCTCACTGAAGATGCAGGTTGAAGGAACTGTACATGATGAGCATGTACAAAAGCCTCAAAGGGCATCAGGCTGTTTGTGATGTGCTTAAAAAGCATATCCTCAACAGCAAGCCTAGGAAAGAGGGTATTGCCTTTGAGAGGAAACTCAATGCTGATGGTACATATTGGAAGCCTGAGCAGTACCCCAAAACCTCATGGGTTGCTGCAAATGGACCTCTAGTTGATCCATCTAATCTATCTGGCTTTACATGTGAATCTCCTCATTCTTCTGACGAGTCATTTGACTCCAACTATAAACTGTTCAAAAATCAGAATGGTGAAGTATTTCCTAGATATGTTGGCACTAATCGCAGGAACGGTTCCCTATGAAGAAAATCTGGGTTCCCAAAAGATGCCTTGAAAGTCTTCAGGTGAATGTCCTCATGACACCACCTGTAAAGAATAGGAACCCCAGATCAAATTCTTCATATGGATCCAAGTCCTCATACGTACCAAATTCCTCACGTGGATCAAATTCCTCAAAAGGATCAAAGTCCTCATATGAATATTTTCGTGCTAACAACTCTGTTTCACGGGGAGGAGCTAAGGGCTAAGAATATGAGCATTATTCTTCTAACCATTATGTTCATAAGTCCTCGAAGAATCTCTCTGCTTATTCATATGCTTATCCTAGCTCCTCTTATGTGAAATGAAATGGACTGGCTTCTATGCCACCTTTCTCGCATGGAGCTCGCAGAGTGAAGAACTCTGCCACCCCTTCAGATGTGGGTGGTGAAGAAAAAGAACTAATCTCTTCTGCAGGGTCAGGTCTCCAGATGTGCTCAAACGTCTGAAGAATTTGCTGGAGACCTGAAAAGTGCCTGAAAGGACGCAGGCTAATCATGAAGAAATGAACTTTCATTTCTCACGTCCTCATACTGCTTTATCTGTTCTATTACTTGATGAAATTGATCTGATGAATTGATGTCATATTCTTCACTGATGAAGTATATGAGTTCGTAAGCTGCACTAATTCATCTATAGGATGATCAACCCAAAGCCATTGAGTGGGTCCTTGATAGTGGATGTACAAATCACATGACTGGTGACAAGAATCTATTAATGGATGCCCCCTTATCTCCATCGCATTTGAAGCATATCATCTTCGCTAACAAAGGCAAAAGTCAGGTATTGGGTCTAGGTAAGGTTGCGATCTCAAAGGATCGACACATGGACAAAGTCATGCTTGTCGAGTCCTTAGGATACAACCTCATGTCTGTATCAATGCTTTGTGATCTTGATATGGTTGTTGTCTTTGGCAAGTATCATTGTGTTGTGGTCATGGAAGCTGACAATTCCAAAGTCTTCGAAGGCTTTAGGAGAGGAGACTTGTATATTGTTGATTTCTCTACAGGACCACAACTAGCCATGTGCCTACTTGCAAAAGCTTCAGAAGGCTGGCTATGGCATCGACGACTTGGTCATGCAGGCAAGAGGAATTTGCACACACTTGTGAAGAAGAAGCATGTCATTGGCATTGAGAATGTCAAATTCCTCAAGGATCACTTATGCGGAGCCTGTGAAGCTGGGAAGATGACAAAGGCTAAGCATCCAGCAAAGACTTTCATGACCACTACTCGACCATTTGAATTGCTTCACATGGATCTATCCGGTCCTAACCATTATTCTGCAGTTTCAAATGATGCATCTCAATATGGCTTTGTTATTGCTGATGATTACACTTGATACACATGGGTACACATTGTTACTTACAAACATGAAGTGCAGAAAGTCTTCAAACGATTTTTCTCGAGGGCTTCAACCAACTTTGGTATGAAGATCAAGCACATCAGAAGTGACAATGGAACTAAGTTCAAGAATTCTGGTCTTGATGACTATCTTGATGAACTTGGTATTACTCATGAGTTATCTGCTCCTTATACTCCTCAGCAGAATGCGTCGTGGAGCGCAAGAACATGACTTTTGCTGTGATGGCTTGCACTATGCTTGATGAATACAAATTGCCTCGTCATTTCTGGATTGATGCAATTGATACTGTGTGCCACATCATCAACAGAGTCTATCTTCACAAATTCTTTAAGAAGACTGCCTATGAACTCCTCACTGACAAGAAACCCAATGTGAGTTATTTCAAAGTCTTTGGTGCTAAATGTTGGATTAGAGATCCTCATCACAACTCAAAATTTGCACCGAAAGCACATGAAGGTTTTATGCTTGGTTATGGAAAGGACTCGCACACCTACAGAGTCTTCAACAACGTTCTTCACAAGGTTGTTGAAACTGTAGATGTGCGGTTCGATGAAACTAATGGCTTGCAAAGAGAGAACCTACCTTCTGTGATAGATGAACCAGCACCTGAGGAATCTATCAAGTTCAAGGCTACTGAGGATGTCATTCCGACTGAAGAATCTACTGAAGAATTCATTCCAGAACGTGAAAAACATCGAGCTAATGCACCTGAAGAAAATGCTGAAGAAAATGGTGCTGAAGAAAATGCTGATCAAATTCCTCGACGACAATTAGCTCATCCTCGCGTTGCAAGAGAAGTGCAAGTTGAAAAGATCATCGATGACATTGAAGCACCAGGTCCTCTCACACGCTCAAGAGTTTCACATTTATCTAACTTTTGTGGGCACTATGCTTTTGTCTCTATTACAGAGCCCACTAAGGTAGATGAAGCATTTATGGAGCCTGAGTGGATTCAAGCTATGCAAGAAGAATTACATCAATTAGAGCTCAACAACGTCTGGGAACTGGTCAAACGTCCAGATCCTCGCAAGCACAATATCATTGGCACAAAGTGGATCTACCGCAACAAGCAAGATGAAAATAGCCTTGTGGTGAGGAATAAGGCACGGCTAGTAGCTCAAGGCTACACATAGGTTGAAGGAATTGATTTCGATGAAACTTTTGCACCTGTTGCTAGACTTGAGGCTATTTGCATATTACTTGCTTATGCTAACCATCATGATATCACTTTATATCAAATGGATGAGAAAAGTGCATTCCTCAATGGTAAGCTTGAGGAAGAAGTATATGTTGCTCAACCCCCAGGTTTTGAAGATCCAAAGCATCCTGACAAAGTCTTCAGACTTAATAAGGCCCTCTATGGCCTCAAGCAGGCCCCTCGGGCGTGGTATGATACTTTGAAGGAATTCCTCATGAAGAAAGGCTTCAAACCCGGTTCACTTGACCCTACTCTTTTCACTAAATCTTATGATGGTGAATTGTTTGTGTGCCAAATATATGTTGATGATATTATCTTTGGCTGTACTGACCAACGTTACAGTGATGAATTTGCCTATATGATGAGTGAAGAATATCAAATGTCTATGATGGGAGAATTGAAATTCTTCTTAGATCTTCAAATTAAATCAACAGCGCAATGGCATATTCATATCTCAGAGAAATACCTCAAGGATGTACTTGAGGAAATTCGGCATGCAAGATTGCAAAGGCGTCAAAATTCCTATGCCCACAAATGGCCATCTATGCACTGATGAAAATGGTATTGACTTTGATCAAAAGGTATACCGCTCCATGATTGGTTCTTTATTGTACTTATGTGCATCTAGGACAGATATAATGCTTAGTGTTTGCATGTGTGCTCGATTTCAAGCTACACCGAAGGAATCACACCATAAGGCTGTGAAGCATATTCTTCGATATCTAGCTCACACACCAACACTTGAATTATGGTACCCCAAAGGCTCGGCTTTTGATCTCATTGGATATTCTGACTCTGACTATGCTGGTGATCGTGTGGACCACAAGTCAACATCTGGTACATGTCATTTCCTCGGACGATCTTTGGTCTGTTGGTCCTCGAAGAAACAGAACTGCGTATCACTGTCTACTGCTGAAGCTGAGTACATTGCTGCTGGTTCTTGCTGTGCTCAATTGATGTGGATGAAGCAAACTCTCAAGGACTACGACGTCAACGTGAAGAATGTGCATCTCTTCTGTGACAATGAGAGTGCCATCAAGATTGCTCACAACCTAGTTCAGCACTCGAAGACAAAGCACATTTAGATTTGTCATCATTTTCTTCGTGATCATGTGTTGAAGGGCGACATTTCTATTGAGCATGTGAAGACTGAAGAACAGCTAGCCGATATCTTCACAAAGCCCTTGGATGAGAAAGAGATTTAGCAAGTTGCGGTGTGAGCTAAATATCTTAGAATCTTCGAATGTTTTTGAAAAGGACACTCATCCTAACACTTATGCAAAATTGATGACTTAGATGTGCATGAAGAAACGTTTTTCTTCAATCAATGAAGAATAACACTCTAAGTGTGAAGAAATTAACGAAGAATTTGATTCTCGTAACCCTCGACAATTGTACGCGGTGTCTGAAATCATCATTCATATACGGTGGGTCACGCCACCACCAAAAGTTGAAAATCTTCAATTTGAGTTTTTCCTCAGTTTTGAAATTCCTCAGTTGTTCATTTTCTTCAACTTTGCATTGTCTTCACTATTTTCGTCGTTTTTCTTCATTGGCTATATATATATATATATATATATATATATATATATATATATATATGAGTTTATGTCCTCTACAACATTCACTTATGGCTAATTTTTCAAGTTGTTTTTTCTGCTAAGTGAATGTGATCGGACCCTTCCCCCTCTATGCTAAACTCAACCCATTCTATTCACAAATTCTTCAGGTGCGTTCTATTTGAAACACGTTCAAAATCTTCACTGTGTCCTTGTCAGCTGAAGAACTTGCGAACGGAACTTTTAACTTATGTTATCCAAATTTTCGGCTTTGCCGCTCAAACCGTTCTGCATCCCACGAAAACACTTATCTATTCACCCACGATCTCACATTATCTCCATTTCTCAGTACGTGGGTGACACATGTCAAGCGAATGAGAAGGGTCATGGGCACGTTCGTCCAAATTCTTCGGGCGAACAGTTTTTCACCGTGGCTATAAATAGCCCCCTCCCATTCCTCACTTCACTTTTACTCCGGTCGTTCTCTCGCCAGCTCGAGCTTCTCAAACCCTAGCGCCGCCGCTACTTCATCGTCGCCGGTGAGGAAGAGCTTCACTTCCTTGACCTCGTCCCGTCGTTTCAAGGCCGTCATGGATTTCTTCACTCCGCCGCCGCCGTAGTTGTCTTCCTCCGCCAAGTTAGGGCGTGGAAGATTTGCACTGATGAACTTCACATCTCCACTTCCCAGTTCGTCGTGTTCTTCGTCAAGGGTAATTAAAAGTTACTTTTGCTGCCCTCCTTGATTTAAATGATTTCTACAAAATCTTGAAAGGTGTTTTTCTTCAAATCTTCACACACTAAACACCTCACATGTCACCTGTTCTTGATTCATTTCTCTAAGCTGCATTTTTCTTCAAGATTCCTCAATTGTGTGGATTTCTGATCTGTACAACTCTGGAACCTAAGACAAAGAAGGCTTAGTGAAATTCTTCAAGACTCATCTGGTCAAATTCCTCAAACTTGTTTTTTTACAAAACCTTCTGAGAACGCATATGACCTCTCCAAATTCCTCGCAACTATACTCTGTTCACAGGTACTCATGTCCGCTGCTGAATCACTAGGTTCTCATCAATTTAACACATTTGCAGCGTTCCTCAAAGAAAAGTTGCATACTTCTTCAGAGAATTCCATTGTTCAAATTCCTCATCTGAAAAAATGGCTGATGGAAAGAAGCCACAGAAAGGAGGAAAGAGGCCTGAGGTCAACACTGCTTCTGAAATCCCTGAGGACATTTATGCTGGGTACTGCACACCCCCTGAGGAAGATAAAAATCAGCGCAAGGTGCACATTCAAAAGATTGAGAGGAGATGAGCAAGAGAGTGGAGGGAGTATAGATATGTTACTCCAAAATACATGAAGAAATTCGCACTCAATCCTCCATGCTCAAGACCTCCATTGGCACCTGGCCAAATAGCTGATTCCACCAGCCTCAAGCGCGGTGAGGACTATCCTGAAGAATGGGCCAAGCGCCAGGCCAAGTTGGCCAAAACAGGCAAAAGAAGCTGTGAGGAAATTCAACGAAGCCTCTGCTGCTGCTGCTGCGGCCTCTGTAAAACTGAAGAAGGCCATGTCAAAGAAGCCTGCTCACAAGCCAAGTGCTTCTTCTTCAATGCCCTCACGGTCAAGTTCCTCCGCTATGCCCTCACGGCCAGAATCCTCAAAGCCCTCACAGCCAATTCCTCACGCTGCTCCTGCTCCTCGAAAATCCTCAGCTCCTCCGCTCAAGTCCTCAGCCGCTCCGACCAAATCCTCTGCACCTGTGCATCTTGCCACGTGCCAAAGGTCTACAGGCATCTCTATTGCCTCAGGAGCTTCTGCTAGTTCCTCAGCTGCACCAAATTCTTCAACTGGCCCCTCTCTGCTGAAGACAAAGGCCACTGCTGGACGAGGTTCTCGCCCAAGTCCTCACAAGAAGCAGGTCGCCTTCCAAGTGCCGTCTGATGAAGACGAAGCTGATGATGAGGAACTTGCCGAAATCATCAGAGACAGGCAGGTCAGGGCCGCTAGAGCCAAGGGCACAAATGTGCCTCTGCTTTTGGATCCAAAGTTGATCCTCGACTAGATTGATCTCTGCTACCTCTTGAGCACTGCGTTGGTTTTCCCTTGAAGAGGAAAGGGTGATGCAGCAAAGTAGCGTAAGTATTTCCCTCTGTTTTTGAGAACCAAGGTATCAATCCAGTAAGCGAGTCCCTTGCACCTACACAAAACAAATAAATCCTCGCAACCAACGCGATAAGGGGTTGTCAATCCCTTCACGGTCACTTACGAGAGTGAGATCTGATAGATATGATAGGATAATATTTTTGGTATTTTTGTAATAAAGATGCAAAGTAAAGAAAGCAAAATAAAGACGGCACCAGAAATAGCTTGTTGTCGGGAGATTAATATGATGGAAAATAGACCCAGGGGCCATATGTTTCACTAGTGGCTTCTCTCGAGAGCATAAGTTATTTATGGTGGGTGAACGAATTACTGTTGAGCAATTGACAGAATTGAGCATAGTTATGAGAATATCTAGGTATGATCATGTATATAGGCATCACGTCTGAGACAAGTAGACCGACTCCTGCTTGCATCTACTACTATTACTCGGCTCATCGACCCTATCCAGCATGCATCTAGAGTATTAAGTTCATGACAACAGAGTAACGCCTTAAGCAAGATGACATGATGTAGAGGGATAAATTCATGCAATATGATAAAAAACCCATCTTGTTATCCTCGATGGCAATACAATACGTGCCTTGTTGCCCCTACTGTCACTAGGAAAGGACACCGCAAGATTGAACCCAAAGCTAAGCACTTCTCCTATTGCAAGAAAGATCAATCTAGTAGGCCAAACCAAACTGATAATTCGAAGAGACTTGCAAAGATAACGAATCATACATAAAAGAATTCGGAGAAGATTCAAATATTGTTCATAGATAATCTTGATCATAAACCCACAATTCATCGTTCTCAACAAACACACCGCAAAAAGAAGATTACATTGAGTAGATCTCCACGAGAGAGGGGAAGAACATTGTATTGAGATCAAAAAAGAGAGAAGAAGCCATCTAGCTACTAACTATGGACCCGAAGGTCTGAAGTAAACTACTCACACTTCATCGGAGAGGCTATGGTGTTGATGTAGAAGCCCTCCGTGATGGATGCCCTCCGGCGGAGCTCCGGAACAGGCCCCAAGATGGGATCTCGTGGCATGTAAGGTTGCGGCGGTGGAATTAGGTTTTTGGCTCCGTATCTGGTCGTTTAGGGGTACGTAGGTATATATAGGAGGAAGGAGTATGTCGGTGGAGCAACAGGGGGCCCACGAGGGTGGAGGGCGCGCCCCCCTACCTCGCGGCCTCCTCTTTTGTTTCTTGACGTAGGGTCCAAGTCTCCCGGATCACAATCTTCCTAAATTCACGTTCCCGAAGGTTTCATTCCATTTGGACTCTGTTTGATATTCCTTTTCTGCGAAACTCTGAAATAGGCAAAAAACAGCAATTCTGGGCTGGGCCTTCGGTTAATAGGTTAGTCCCACAAATAATATAAAAGTGGATAATAAAGCCCAATAATGTCCAAAACAGTAGATAATATAACATGGAGCAATAAAAAATTATAGATACATTGGATACGTATCAATCTCTGGCACAAGGACCCAAACACTCCTATGCCTGATTTCAAGCTGACTCCTGGCCAAAGTCATATGCTGACTGCCTTCATACAAGAAGAGAAATGGAAATTTGAAAAGGCCAGGCAGATCAAGAAAGCACAGTAGAAGGAGCGTTTTCTGAAGAAACACGTTGTCTCTATGACAACTGAAGAACTTGTCAATATTCAATCTGAGATCAAGAAATTCAGTGATGAATTTGACGTATACCGCGCTGACTGGCTTGGAGCCAAAGTCTGTTTTGTGAAGTTGACAGAAAAGTTCACTCCAAATGTTGTAGCTCCAATGCAACCAGAAATTCCTCAGGCTGAAGCATCTGTTCAGCCGACTAAAGAACATGCCAGCACCGCTGATGACATTCAGGCTGCTGAAGAAAATGTGAGTTCCGGGGCTGATGACTGCATTCCAGCCGCTGATGAAATTGCCAGGGAATCCACTAGTGGTGCGCCTCAAGAAAATGAAGACGTCAGGGCAAGTGCATCAGTTGTGCCTGAAGAAACTCAACCAAATTCCTCTGCTCCTCCTGCGCCTACTCCAACTCCGATCCTTCCATCTGCTTGAGATGTGAAGAAGACTAAGGCTACAGAGCGTGCAACAGTGAAGAAAAGGAAGGCATCAACTTCATCAGATTCTTCAGCTCCGAAGAAGATGAAGTCTTTGACCAGCTCTTTTGCAAACCCATTGATGATGTTCCCATCTCAACCATGCCATCAAAGGACCTTGTTCCTTATGATGAAGAATATGTGATTCCTAGCGAATCTGATGAAGAAAATCCTTCTGCTGCTTCGTCAGAGCAGTTGGATGAAGAAATTGAAGTGGATCCAATCCCTTCACCACCAGTTGTCTCCTCGCCTATGCCTCAGTTTACTGCTGAAGAGGCCGGCGTCGAAGAAATGGAAGATAAGGATGTGGACATTGGCTGTACCACACCTGTGCTGAATGATGACTTTTGGGAAAGTCAGCACCCCAACTCTCCACCGCTCACACCGTTGCAACAGATTCCTCAGTCCCCGGTAACTACAGTTCAAATGGGATCTGATGAACCACATGCCACACCGTCCATCCATGAAGAAATTCCAGCCACTAGTGCTGAAGAAAATGTAAATGAAGAATTGAAGACCCAGGCTGCCACTGAAGAAGAAGCTGAAATTCCTCATCCTATGGAGCCTGAGATTGCGATTCCTGAGGTAATAATGCAATTGACTGAAATTCCTCCAGCCCCCCCATGCCGCCCTTGACAAGTACAAACGCGAGCGTCACCCCCCATGGTTCCGGCCGGGCGCCGCATCGTCATCCCCAGGACGCCATCATGGGCGGAGCAACATGGAGCGTGGGGCACCATGGCGAGGTGTTCGGGGTGACGGCCCCGGAAGCCTATGTGCCCCGCATGATGGACCAAGGGTACGCACCAGAGGATGACATCGGCTCATTCATTGGAGAAGATTGGGGAGCAGGGGCGCTAGGAGCTGAAGCCTTCCAAGAGCCAACGGAGAACCACGACGATCGCGCCAGCAACGACAATTACAGGGTACCGCTAGTCTCTAAAGAACAGGCTTACGCTAACCATGGCCTATAGATGAACCAGGTTGCTGCGTCCACCGACGACCAGGGCGCGGTGGCGCCCATTCCAACAAGGGAGACGCGCTGGGGGCCACCAAGAGGGAGCCAGGAACAAGGCCCCTCCCTGCGGCGCGTGACGCCTGACGACACCCGGAGGTAGGCCCTCTACCGGGGAGGCCTCGCCAACCCTTCCCCCGGCAGAGGACCTGTGGTCGCGGAGGGAACCGCTAGCGTCCTCTTTCCCTCCTCTGTTTCGTCCTGGTGACCAGTCGGCTCAGAGGAGGTCGAGAGAGGCACAAGGCGGGGCCCTTGTCTGGCGATATGAAGCAATGCCAGTACCTGTGAAGAAGGCCCGGTGCCTGTGAAGCTCGCCGCCTGTGACACTCTCACGTAATAATGAGTTGGGGCTGTACACGCCCCGGAGTCTCAGGAGCGCCGGCCTCAGGCCCTGGGGCTCCCTCCCATGCCTAGTGGACAGCACTTAGCTCCGCCCTGGTGAGAAGACTCGAAGACTAGACTAGGTGCCGGACGCGGCCTTTTGCTTTGGATCTCTCTCTTTCTGTAGCCTTGCTTTCTGGATTTGGATTTGAGTTTAAGCTGAGTTTTATTTATGCGCGCGGGGGGAGCCTTTTCTAGTTCGAGCAGTTCTTTGCCTTCTGGATCTCGTTTTTTCTGGGACTCATGTCCGTCGCCTTCCCCTCATGAGCCCCTCGCAAGGGGGACTGCGCGAAGCACGTGCGCACCAAGCGCGTGCTAGCACTGCGATCGGTAGACGCCTCACGTAGGCCCTTTCCGTCGGGGCAACGAGCTCCGCAAGGTTCTCAAGAACTCAACACATCGTAGCCCAGCTTAAAGCTGGCGTTGACTAAGGTAAACCAAGGCGGAAAACTCGCGTCAGGATTCACAAGTTCACGAGGACACAAACTCACATCGCATGGAAAAGTAAAAACTGCAATTTAATTACATGAGGGGCTCCCCCTCCCAAAATGCTCTCACAAGTTTCCAAGGGCCATGCCCGAGTTTGTGCGCAGGAAGAAATGACAGGAGAACAAGGGATCAGCCAGAAATGTCGCTCGTTGCGTCACTCGCAGACGCGTCACTCGCGTCGTCGTCATCCTCATCGGCATCGTTGCCGCCATCGGCGATGCCCTCATCGCCATCGTCGACCACGTCGCCTTCGTCCGCGACAACCACCACTGCATCATGCTCCGAAGCGAAGGCCCTGACCAACGCGTCCGTATGGTCCTCGACCCAGCGCGCTAGGTCGCCCCGGACAGCTGTAGGTACGGGGGCGATGGTAGCGTCAAAGTCAAAGTTGGGGTCGGCGTTCAGGAAGTGGATGAAGACACGCGCAAGCAAGCCACGCCCCCTTTCCTCCACAAGCTGGCGGGCTTTGACAGATCGAGCCTCCAGGCGCGTCACCACCTCGATGAAGAAGGTCACGTGGCTGGCGTAATCATCTGAGCGGGGAGTCGGCGCCTCCACATCGCAAATATGGCCCATGGCGATATTGGCCCTGTTTCGGAGATCCTGAAGCATGGGGGCATGCTCGCGCTCCAGTGTTCCGCGTTGGAGCACCTCCTCCGCGTTCTCCCTCGCGACGAACTCTGCATCATCAACCTTCTTCCGGAGGGAACGAAGCTCGGCACGGGCGGAGGCCAAGTCCACTTCCACCGTGACCAGGGCAGCGGCCGTAGTTTCCGCGCGCCTCTCAGCCTCGTCCAACCTGGGCCTGAGGGTAGCAGGCCCTGCCGTCATCCTCCATGCCCGCGAGCTTCAGCTTCAGGTCGTACCTGCCCTACAAGTCTGCACGAACCTCAGCCACCCGGCGATTCACCTCCTCCTCAACTCCAGCCTCGCGAGCCCCTACGGCGTCTTCTGCTTGGGCAACTTGACGCTCCCTCATCTCCAGTTGCAAGAGCTCGCGGTTACGCTTCATGGCCTCCAGGGCCAGCGCCTCCTCACGCTTTTGGACCTCCTCTTCCTCCGCGGGCATCCCCCTCAGCAACACAAGAGTGGCCCTGCGCGCCTCCACCTGCTGCTCAAGAGACGCGCTCCAGGCCTAGAGCTCCCAAGCGCGCTTCTCCGCAGCCTCACGGCGGCGATCAGCCTCGCGAGCCTCTTCCAAGGCTCATGAGCGGGCTTCGTAGGTGGCCTTCAGAGACGCCTCTGCCTTCGCGTTCTCAAGTTCACGCTGATAGCGGCTGAGGTTGATGGCCACCTTCAGCTTGCGCCGCTCTTCCACAAGCCGGAGACATTCAGCCTTAAGACGCGAATCGACACTCGCGAGCTCTTCACCAAGCTGGCTCATCGCTCCCTAGAAGAGCTCATGGCGAACCACGCTCCGCCCGCGCTCGAGCTCGAACGCCCGGCCTTCTTCGTCCTCCACCTCGGGGGCTGCGGGCGGGGCGCCAAGCAGCGTGCCACCCCTCAGCAGGGGGCTGGGGGCTAGCGCCACACCTGACACCGGCCCATCCTCGCGAGGAGCCCAAGCCGGCCGGGCTCACTGCTTGAAGAGGAGCCGAGGATCGAAGCCAACAAGTTGCCGTCAAGGACCAGCGGAGGAGCCTTGGGCATGCCTGCCAAGCTCCACGCCAGTCCAAGGGAGAGGGGTGATGAGGCCGCAGGATCAACGCGCCAGGAAGGCAAGAGTGCCCCTTCAACCAACCCTGCTCCAGGGGCAACCGGCAAACTCGAAGCACTCGAAGCTGGCGGAAGAGTTAAGGAAGAAGGAGGCCGTTCCTCGGGAGATCCAGTAGTGGAAGGAGCCCTGAAAGACCGGTGTCAGAAGAAGAAAGCAACATACAGGGAGTCACAGTGGTACGGTACTTACACGTCAATGGAGATGTACTTCCTCCGCTTCAGCGGTCTGAAGATGTTGCTACCGCTGGGGGATCCTTTCCTCTTGTGGAGCTCCTCGAAGTCCAAACAAAGACGACCGAAACGCTGGACGTGACGGCCGGTGCGCAGCGGGACCGAAGAAGAGCTTGGGAGAATATCTTCAGGGATGCTCTGCTGCGGCGAACAGCCGGGCACCGTTTCGCCACGACCTCCCGAGGCTCCTGGAGCCTTGGTCTCAGGAGTCGCATGCGACGCCTCCTCAGCAACCGACGCCTCAGGAGGAGGGTGGCAGGCTCATGAGGATGATGCCCCAGGATCACCACCCGGCACATGCTCCTCAGCATTCGAGCCGCCGGCATCCGCCTGAGCTCGCCCACCTGCACCGTCACTTGGGGCGAGCTCAGCATCAGGGGCAAGGAAGGGAACTACGACGACGAGGTTCTCCCGAGGCCCCTCTAGGCCGACCGATCGTAGCCCCCATTCATCAAAGAGAGGCTTGACCTTTACAAATTCATCCTCATTCTCGTAGCGGTATAGCAGGCAACTATTCCTGGGCATCTCGGCCGGCAGAGAGACACCCGTCAGGACCTTGAGCACCGTCCCCCGCGTCCCAAGGAGGAGCCCAGACTCTTGAAACCTTATGTGGTCCTAGATGCTGAGTAAGGTCCACATTGGGCGAGAATGGTGCTGAAGCGGAGCGACCCGGAGTTGGACGAATTCCTTCACCACAATCTGTGCAGTTACGCCGTGATCCTTCAGCAACTTCAACCTGAGCCAGACACCAGCAAGGCCGGGGCTCGCGAGCCGCTGATGGCCCCAGCCGGGGTTGGGAACGGCAGGCCCCGACGGAGCCTGAAGTAGAGGACTGAGTACACCGACATCGACGAACACCGATCGTGTCCGGAATTCACCCGTGGATGAAGGAAGCTCGAAATCAATCCCCTCGCCCGCCGTCGCAGCCACGGCCTGGAAGCTCACACACCCCGAGCATTGCTGGGGGTCGGCCAGATATAATGAGAAGAAGTGATGGAGGAGAGCCACCGAAGGAGCGATGCCCACCATGGCTTTGCACATGAAGGCGAATACAACAAGAAGATTCACGGACTGAGGATCGAGATGCAGCATGTGGATCTGATAATGCTCAAGCACAACATTGAAGAAGGCGGAGAAGGGAGGAATCAGGCCAGCCCAGAGGGCATCTATGAAGATTGGGACCTCGGTGGCCGTCTGAGCCGAGCGAGTGCGAGACGCGGGCCAAGCCACCGTCTCCCCCACTCATTGAAGTTGGAAGCAAGTATTGGGCGCACCTTGTCCATGGCCTCGTAGTTGAGCTCCCGAGACTGGCCGAGCGCCAGCGCAAAGGACGGAGGCACATCTGGAAGAAACAGTGGACTCTTCCCCTTCTCGGCTTGCTTAGGCGCCATGGCTATGGAGCAGGCGGGGCGCATGTCAGATTGGGGAAGAGAAGCAGAGCCGCAAGGAAGCAGAGGAATTGGGGGAGCGAGGCACAAGAGGCGGAGGAATAAATGCGTAGGCCGCGGGGGCCGCATAGCCGGGCGGATTCGAAGGCAGCGTGGGGAAGCGGAGACGCCCACGTCCAATCAACCGCCACGCGTCGACCGAGGCCGCAGGCTTTTGGGGCCCGCGGTGCTCCGAACTTGACCCTTGGCTTCGCCGCAAAGCCAAGCCCGAGCGCACCTTGGGCCCGGGGGCTACTGTCGGCGTTCTGGGAACGGGGGTCCCCAGACTTGCCTGCCTGCGGCCCACAGCGTGGCTAAGCAGCAGGCCGTACGACCCATCTTCATCAACAAGGCATCCAAGACCCTTGCGAGGCTCCATCAAAAGAAACTATGTGAACACTGCTTTATGCGATTTAGGAGCTGGTGTTAGTGTTATGCCTTTCTCTTTATACAAAAGACTTGATTTGAATAAACTCACACCTACTTAAATATCTGTGCAAATGGCTGATAAATCAACTACTATACATATCATTATTTGTGAGGATGTGCCCGTTGTTGTTGCAAATGTTACCATCTTGACTGATTTTGTTATACTTGAGATCCCCGAGGATGACAACATGTCGATTATCCTTGGTAGACCCTTTTTGAATACTGCAGGGGATGTTATTTATTGCAATAAAAGCAAGTACACTTTTCATATCAATGGTAATGAGCATACGTTGCACTTTGTGAAGAAACAATTCCAAGTGAATGGTATTAATGTTATTGCAAAATCTTCGACACTCACTACTGAAAGTTTTCAACTACCTCTACCTACTGCCAAAAAGGAATATGATATACTTATTGTTGGGGACATGCATATCCTCGTCGAGGTAACTTATTGTTTTACGGAAGTTCTTTGGTTTCATGCTAATCAAAGGTGGTTGTTAATAAGACTTGGTCAACCTTATTAATGGATCACTTTTGAGAGGTATGAATTTGATGAATTTAGTAGGCACCACCTTCTGTCCTTACCTTTTGTTTTCTATTTTTCTTAGTTAAATAAAATAAAATGCCATGCTTATCCTATTTTTCTAGATTTTCCACGCAATAAAAAATGACCCAAAAATAAAAGTTCTCAAAATGTCCTAATTTTTTTTGAATATTTAAGAATTTTTGATGCAAATAACATCAGAGGGGAGTTCACCAGGTGGGCACAACCCACCTGGGTGCGCCAGCACCCCCAGGCGCGCCCTGGTAGGTTATGGTCCCCAGTGGGCCCCCTCACTTATATCTTTAGCCCATGTTATCACCTGCCTCCAGAAAAAATTCACCATTGATCTTTCCCTCGTGTTCTTGCTCTCAAACCCGCGGATTTCGATCTCTTTGCTCGAAGCTCTGTTTGCAAAACTTTTTTGGGGGATTGCTACTTGGTATGTGACTCCTCCATTGGTCCAATTAGTTCTTGCTTTAGTGGATTATATTTTGAATAATTAGCTACTCTTGGTGCTGTTGTAGATGAGCTTGCATGTTGAATTCTTAGAGTTCTAAGTAGTTTGAATGCTCAATATAGCCTCTATGCATGCTTATGAGTAGTTGCTATCAATCTTGTGAAGTTTTGTTGAGAAAATTTTTGTGGACTTTTTTTTCAGAATTTTGTTCATAGGAATAAGATGAGTTTCTTTAGGAGTTCTTCGAGGAGGAGGTCTTCGGAGGCATCATCTAGTAGTGGCTTGGTGAGCCAGTCTTATGTTGAACCAAGCGCAAGTTCGATACGGGAAGCAACTACCAAATCCTGCCTATGGCCATGCAACAATTTTGTGGTGGGAGCGGGTATTAATGGCGAGTGCATCATAGGCAAGCAGGATTGCAGCACACTTTGTGCTCCTGACTTGAGTCTTTTACACACTGGTCTCACCAGTGATATATGTTATAACCTTGGGGCAATTGTTGCACCTAGACTGCAACACATCACCTGTAGTGGAAAATTTTATGGTGGGATTTATGCCTCACGTCTAGCAAGGGGGCTGGGTGTATCACCTTGGCCTAATGACCCTATCCCGCCGACCCAGTACTTAGACTTTGAGGCCATGAAGCGCCATAAATTCCTCAAAGGCGAGGCCACTGATTATATTTATAACCTATTGTTTAATAAACATTCTGTGGTGCACAACTTTTGCCTGCTGCTGCTCTCTTTGATTATCACAACAAGGGAAGATATTATGTTCTTGAGAGCAAGGACCACGCGCACAACGCTGAGGTTGTAGCCGCTCGGCGGGCTGAGGAGGCTGCACCTAGAGCCTCCGTGAGCTATCACTCCGACTACTACGCAGGCTACTGACAGTGATTACCAAGTTAGGCCAAAAGCCTAAGCTTGGGGGAGTACGTATTTCCACCAACATTACATTCATGTTTGCATATTTCATTCCAATTGTCGGTGTCCACACTTTTTCATTGTATTATCCATGCTAGATTTATTTTCTCGCCTTCTTCTTGTGTGTTTGAAAAACTTTGAGAAAACCCAAAAATATTTCTTGCTTCTTTTCGGTTTTTCTTTCTAGTTTAATTAGTTGTAGTATTAAAAGAAATCCCAAAAAGATTTCTCGATTCTTCTTCTTGTTTGTTGGGAGTTTTCCCGTGCAAATAGTTTTTCTCATTTTTGTTTTCCCTGCTTTAATTTGTTTTCTTCTAGAAAAAACTAAAAACTCCAAAAATATTTTAATGTGTTTCTCTGAATTTCTTTTCCGTTTATTGAGTCATACTAATGACAAGACCACGATGAAAATGTTGAGTGGCTCTCATATGCATTATTTTTGATCTAACGAAGAGCCCAAATTACCTTGTTTCTCCTTTGAATAAAATGTTTGCAGATTTTAGCTTAGTCATGACACTCTTGAACTATTATTATTATTTTCAAATCATTCGGTTGTGCTAGTGAAAGACAATAGTGATGATATTTGGTGAACTGGCTGTGTCAGAGAGAAACGGGTATGAACTCAACTTGTTCTGTTTTCATAAATATGTTTAACCTAGTATCCATGATTCAACATATTATGATCAAACATGTTTGCAATGACAATTAGAGATTATAGTTTCTCATGCCATGCTTAAGTAGCTAGGAGTGGATAATGATTTATCTTGGATGTCAACAATGCGTTAAAATGATTGTGATGTAGTACGATGATATGCTATCCTCCTCTGAATGTTCGAGTAGCTTGACTTGGCACATGTTCATGCATGTAGTTGAATCAAAACAACATAGCCTCTTTGATATTTATGTTCATGGTGTTCAAATCCTACTCATGCTAGTACCAAATGTTCATTATGTATAATGCATGTTCATGACCGTTTTTGCTCTCTAGCTGGCCGCTTCCCAACCTATTTGCTAGCCTTCACCTGTACTAAGCGAAAATACTGCTTGTGCATCAAAATCCTAAAACCCAAGTTATTCCAGATGAGTCCACCATACCTACCCATATGTGCTATTACCCTGCCGTTCTAAGTAAATTTGCATGTGCCACCTCTAAAAACATCAAATAAATATCCTTTTTTGTGTGCCTGGATTGTTCATAGAGCGACAAGAGGTAGTCGGTATCTTCCATGCTAAGCGGGTTATTCTCATGATGAGTGTTTATTCACTCGTCCTTGCACGAGAGGGGTGGTAATAGAGATTCCCAGTCCCGAAATCAAATTGCAAATAATTAAAGAAAACTCCCCCAAGACTGATGTTGGTATGGACGGTACCCATGGATTCGGTTAGCCGTGGAGTGTGTTTGTTGGTGGATGGGGAGTAAACCTTTACTTTTATCGATTGGGAACCACCACTAATGTGTTTAGCATGGAAGATATCGATAACTAATGGTCGTGAAGTAAACGGGAAGGGTGCATTTCTCAAAATTTCATTTACCTCTATTTTAGAAATTGAGCTCTGGCACCGCTGCAAATCCCTGCTTCCCTCTGCCAAGGGACTATGTATTTAATTTTATGTTGAGTCATCACCTTCTCAAATAAGCGGCAGATCCTGAGAGCACTATTGTCATCCTCATGCATTGTGTATAGTTAATGCTGGATGCATCATGACTGGATATTTTCTACTATGAATTACAATGTTTGGTCGCTGGATCAACTTTGGAGGTGCTTTGCATTTATGTTTTACAGTCTCAGAAAGGGCTAGCGAGATACCACCGTTGTCATATTATATCATGATTGTTTTGACAAGGTGTTGTCCTTTGAGATATTTTATTATTGCTCGCTAGTTGATTATGTCATTGATATGAGTTAATATAATCTTTAAGGGTTATTATTGACATGGTTAGTTATAATCTTTGCTGAAAACCTGGGTGCTATTTAAAATTATTTATGTAAACAAGAGCAAAAGTGTTTGTAAAAGTTTTTCTTTTTCACTTTTTAGTTTATCAACTGATTGCTTGAGGACTAGCAAAGGTTTAAGCTTGGGGGAGTTGATACATCTCCATCGTATCTACTTTTAATAACGCTTTTCCTCTGGTTTTGGACTCTAATTTGCATGATATGAATGAAACTAACCCGGACCGACGATGTTTTCTGCAGAACAGCCATGGTGTTGTTTTTGTGCCAAAATAAAAGTTCTCGAATTGGAATGGAACTTTTTCGAGAATTTTTATACAATAAAAGAAAAATACTGGAGCCAAGAACCACCGGAGGGGTCCCTGGGTGAGCACAACCCACCAGGCCGCGCCGCCTCAGGCGCGCTCAGGTGGGTTGTGCCCACCTGGTGGCCCCGTAGACCCTGATTCCAACGCTATAAAATCCTATTTTTCCAGAAAAAATTAGGCAGGAAGAATTATCTCGTTTCGCAGTACGGAGCCGCCGCCACCTCCAGTTATTCATCGGGAGGCCAGATCTGGAGTCTGTTTTGGGCTCCCGAGAGGGCGATCTTCGATCTTCATCATCACCAACCCTCCTTCATCGCCAATTCCATGATGCTCCCCACCGGGAGTGAGTAATTCCTTCATAGGCTCGCTGGTCGGTGAGGAGTTGGATGAGATTCATCATGTAATCAAGTTAGTTTTGTTAGGGCTTGATCCCTAGTATCCACTATGTTCTGAGATTGATGTTGACATGACTTTGCCATGCTTAATGCTTGTCACTTTGGTCTTGGGTGCCATGATTTCAGATCTGAACCATTTATGTTATCACCATTATATATGTGTTTTAGATCTGATCTTGCAAATTATATTCACCTATTATGTGTTATGATCCGTAAACTCCGGAGTGATAGTATTCGGGATACTTTCTGGTGATGACCATAGTTTGAGGAGTTCATGCATTCACTATGTTATAATGCTTTGTTCCGGTTCTCTATTAAAAGGAGGCCTTAATATCCCTTAGTTTCCATATGGACCGCGCTGCCGTGGGAGGGTAGGACAAAAGATGTGATGCAAGTTCTTTCCATAAGCATGCATGACTATTTACGGAATACATGCCTACATTATATTTGTGAACTGGAGTTTTGTACCGCCCTAGGTTATGACTATTATGATGAATATCATCCAACGAATCCACCGATCCAATGCCTATGTATTTCTCTTATATTGTTCTTGCTAAGTTACTACTTCTGCTACTACTGTTCCACTTTCTACAAAATCATTCATATCATTGTTATCGCTACTGTTACTGTTACCACTCCTATCAAAACTATCATACTACTTTGCTACTTGTCACTTTACTGCAGATAATTAATCTCTAGGTGTGGTTGAATTGACAACTCAGCAGCTAATACTTGCAAATATTCTTTTGCTCCCTTGTGTCGAATCAATAAATTTAGGTTGAATACTCTACCCTCGAAAACTATTGCGATCCCCTATACTTGTGGGTTTTCGACTTGTACGTTCTATTTGACTCGGTTAGCGATGGGAAGCTGCCTCTTGCTGATAAGACTTGCCTCCTTGCCTTCAAGACGTTTCATGCCGGTCACCGTATGGGACCTACTCCCTACTATCACACATTTTGTTCTTTTAAAAACTGTGTGCAATATTTACATGGCCGGTGTGTCGCCGCCTAGCCTTCTATAAGCACTGACACTGGCAGCGGGAAACCGATGGGAGGAGTGTCGGGAAACGGTAGCGTGTTTGGATATCTAACACCATTAATATGGAAAACTTAGTAAAGAAGGAAGCGTGAGCTAGCACAACGCATGAGCACAGTGCTTACCCACGGGTGACAGACGGTTGTTGAGAACCGCTTTAAGTATTCAAGGTTCGTTTGGCCTTTTTATACATTATAATTAAGTTTTATAAGCATTATTTGAATGTGCATAATCTAAATTTGTGCACCAAAATGGCTACAAAAATAATACATGTGTCCTTGGGTGCATGTTTAGGTCCCATGCAAAGAATTGGAAAGAATTACAACCGTATCGATGTCCTGGCTCATCCTCAAACATTGGGAATCACGGTTTTTAAATCCCTGTAATTCCAAAACTCACCAGAAAATCATGAAAGTTGGCATGGTGTCACACCATGGTACATATATGTCATGGTAAAAAAATTGTCCAATTTGGGCCAAGCTTTATTACAAACCTCTTACAAACCAGAGCTTCTCTCAAGAAGCCTCGTGGTTCCAATAGGGAAACGTGTCCCCTTGTGGGTGAAACAATAATCACTGCCTCTTTTCGCCTTGTATTTTTTCTACAGGCGACATGCAACAACAGGATATCCGTGATGAAATTTAAATTATTGAGGGTTCATTTGGCCTTTTTATACATTAATTGAGTTTCCTAGGCATTTAATGTACATAATCAAAATCTGAACTACAAATACATGCTCTGGTGCACCAAAATGGCTAGAAAAACCATATATGTGTCCTTGGGTGCATGTTTAGGTCCCATGCAAGGAATGGGAATGAATTACAACCGTATCGGCATCCTGGCTCGTCCTCAAACATTGGGAATCTCAGTTTTTAAATCCCCGTAAATCCAAAACACAACAGAAAATTATGAAAGTTGGCATGGTGTCACGTCATGGCACATTGAAAGTGCAACTACCCTGGGTGGTTTTGGTAATTGCTAACAACATATAGCTCATTCAGCTAATACTATTTCAAGACAAATATTTGAGGAAAGCTCAATGATTGGCATGGCATGGAATAGAAAGTGCGTGAGGACTCTCCTGCCTCCGCGGTGGATCTGGAGCTCGAGGCTTCGCTTCGCTCCAAGTTGGAGGCGGAGCAGGCGGCGCGCGAGCAGGTGGCTCGTGACCGCGAGGCCTGGGCTTCGGGTCCGGAGTGGTTGCAGCCTTCGGAGAGGGATGGTGTGCTGGATCCGGCCCGCAGGCTCTGGATCCGCCCTTCTCTCTCTCCGGTCTGCTGGATCCGTGGGAGGCGGCGGTGGCCTCTGGCGGTGGAGTTTCCTCGTCTTCTGCCTCCCTTCCCGCTCCGGGTGTGGGGGCGTGGCTCGTCTGCTCCGTCGCGTCTTCCGCCTCCTCCTCCTCCTCGCTCCTTTGGGGTTGGTGCTGGTTCTCGTCCGCTGCCTCGGTCCTTCAGGGGCCAGTAGCGTCGGCCGCCAGTCCGGCCTGGGGCTCCCCCTTTTTCCGAGGATGGGGATGGGATCCTGCCTCCTCCTCCGTCGCTTCCATAATCTAGCCCGTCCTCTGCCTCCAATAGCAACCTCGGCGCCACCGCTTCGCTTGCCACAGGCTGGCCATTTCAGCCTCGCTGCACCAACCCCCCTTTTTGCCTGATTTGTCGCTCTGATGGTCACCTCACGGTCAACTGCATGGCTAGGCAGAAACCTCCCGCGGTCCTCCAGTTTGGCTCGGGCCTCCCTAGTTGCGCCTTTTTCACCTTCGACGGTGATCTGCCTGTCCGGGAGGTGGCTCCTGCTTTGTCTAATGCTGCGATTGTCTCGGTCAAGGACCAAAAGATTTCGCCCCAAACACTTCTAGAAGGGCTCCGCATTTGGGATGAGGCTGGATGGGACTGGCAAGTTGTGCAGATGTCTGAATATGAGTTCTCTGTGGTGTTTCCCTCCAAAGAATGTTTGCGGATGATTGCCTCATGCACTAGTTTCACCTTGCCCCTCAATCAATTGGTGGTTTCTGTCTAAGCGGCTTCTTGCAATGGTACGGCAGTTGGTCCTCTATCCCAAGTTTGGGTTCTAATTGATGATTTGCCTGCCGGTCTCCGCTCGCCTGCTTTTCTCATGTCCTTTGGGGTTTTGATTGGGAAGCCCATTGAGGTGGATGAGGAATCTCTGAACAAGGTTGGCCCTACTAGGATGAAGGTTTGGTGTGTGGATCCTGAACGGGTGCATGGCTCAATTGATATCTTTCCCTCTCCCAATGGTATTAGGCTTCGGGTGCGGGTGGAGGGGGCGGCCGCTTTTCAGGCCCCACCTCCCCCTCCTCCTCCTTCTAACCCTTCGGACAAGCATGATAAGGAGGGGGACAGATATTTGGGTGGCCCTAATCAGAGTTTTGGGTCTAACCTCCGCTTCACCCAATCTGAATGGGATGGTCTGGCAGATTCTGAACGTGAGCTGTTTCAATCCCAAGCTCCTTCTGGTGTTGCTCCTCGTGATGACTCGGTGATCCGGCCTACTGCTCTGACTGTTCCTACTGCTGGTGCTGATTTGTCGAAGTTCCCGCCCTGCTCTGCTACCCCCGTTTCTGGTGCTTGCTCCAATCTTCATGTCCGCCCGCTCTCCCCCACTCGTTCGGGAATTGAAGATCTCCCTGTCTCCCCGGCTCGTGATGTGGTGGAATCCCAGTCCCTCCGGAAGAAGAAATCCTCAGTGCGCAAATTCTCGGCTAAGAGCCGGAACTCGCGTGCTCGAAGCAATCCATGACGGGGTCCGCTGCGTCTTGATCAAGATTTGGGATCTATGTCCCGCCGGGTCCCCATGGTGGCTCTCACCTGCTGTGATGCTTTGCTATTCGATCTCCGGTGTCCACAGCTCACAAAGGAAGGCGGGTGGCGAATTCTGGTGGCTCTATCCTGGAGCGGGCTGAGAAGCGGGCTGCGGCGAAGGATCTCCCTCCCCCAGGTACTTCTCCCGTCCCCTCTGTTGTTGCTTCTCCGGTTCGGTTGGTTCTACCTTCTCTTTCCGATGATCACCTTTTAAATATCATGTCGGATGTGGGTGTGGTGGTTGATTCTTCTGTTGGTTCTCATAGTTTGCTACTTGCTATTATTCGGGCTAATGAGATGGCTCAGGCAGCCATTGCTAAAGCCAAAGAGGCCGTTGCCTCTCGGGTAGGGGATGCTAGTTGTGGTCCGGGTGAGGACACGGGCGCTGGTAGTGGCCAGCCCCAATCCAACTTATCTAAGAGGGGCACTAATAAGCGAGCTAAATCCTGCATGGCCCCTTGCAGGTCGAATCTCCGAATCAAGAATCTTTCTGATAAATGAGGGCGTTATTCTGGAATATTAGGGGGTTCGGTGCTAGGGGGCGCCGTGACCAACTTAAAGAGTTGGTTCGTTCTAATTCTATTAACTTTGTGGGGCTGGTTGAAACCTTCAAGGATTCCTTCTCCCCTAATGATTTCTCTGCTATTGTGGGCATGGACAGATTTAATTGGCAATTTTTACCTGCTTGGTCACTCTGGTGGGATCTTGATTGGCTCCAATAAAGATATTTTTGATTTTGTTGCTTTTGATCATGGGATCTTACGGGCCGTGTTGTTCTATCTCATAAAGCTATGAATATTCTCTCGTGAGTTTATCGTTGCTTATGGCCTGCGGACCATTCTTTGTCGGCTTTATTCCTTAATGAACTTTCGATGAAGATCGATTCTTGTAACTTACCGATGGTTATCGGGGGAGACTTTAATCTTCTGCGGTGCCCTAATGACAAGAGTAATGATAACTTCTCTTGGCCTCTAGCTAATGCCTTTAACGACTTCATTAGTGCCAATTCTATTCGTGAGCTTCCCCGGGGGGGAGCCCGCTATACATGGTCCAATCATCAGGCTAATCCTATTAGATCAGTGCTTGATAGAGTCTTCCTTTGTCCCAGGTGGGATTCCTTGTTCCCTAGGGCTTCTCTTAATGCCAAATGCATTATCGGTTCTGATCATACCCCCTCAATTCTTGACGACGGTTCCATTAGCCTTAGGCCTCCGGCTAAATTTCAATTCGATGCCTCATGGCTGTCTGTGGATGGCTTTGTTGACATGGTTGCAGCGAAGATTTCCCTTTCTCTCTCCTCCAATGCTCGCTCTTTTGGGCCTCTGGATGATTGGCACTCGTGCTCCTATACCCTGCGTAAATTCCTCGTAGGTTGGTCTCTAATCGTGCTGGCGGAGGATCGTCGTACCAAATCTTTCCTCGAGGACCAGATTTTGTCATTTGGATCGCTGTGCCGATTCTACTAGGGTTTCTGACGATGGTTGGGCGGTTCGTTATAATCTTGAGGCCGCTTTAATGAAGTTGCACCACCAGGCTGAGATTTATTGGCGCAAGCGGGGTACTCTAAACTGGACTCTAAAAGGTGACTCCCCTACAGCGTATTTCTTCGCGATCGTGAATGGTAGGCATAGGCGTTGTAGTATCAATAGCCTGTTGATTAATGGTGTGCGATCTTCGGAGCAGTCTGCTATTATGGATCATGTGGTGGACTTTTTCTCTTCGTTGTTGGGGGCTAAACCTCAATTGGGCTTCTCTATCTCTCCTTCCCTTTGGAACTTAGGTCTTAAAATCTCACCCGAGGAGAATGCCTCCTTGATGATTCCTCTTTCTGATCAGGAAATTTGGGATGTTCTTAACACTGCCAATCCCAATGCTGCTTCTGGGCCAGACGGCTTCTCCATTCCTTTTTTTCGGAAATTTTGGCCCAAGTTGAAACAGCTTGTTTGTAATGTTATCCAGGGTTTTTGTCTTGGTACTGTCGATATCTCCCGCCTGAACTACGCAGTGATATCCCTGATCCCCAAGGTTAAGGGTGCTGATGTTATTTTCCAATTTCGGCCTATTGCTTTGATTAACAACTTTGCCAAATTCCCGGCTAAAGGCTTTGCGAATCGTTTGTCCCCGGTTACTCATAGAGTTATTAGTCCTTATCAATCTGCTTTCATCAAAGGGCGTTTCATCCTCGATGGTATCCTATCCCTTCATGAGATTGTTCACGATCTTCACGCTCGGAGAGCTAAAGCGATTATCCTTAAGTTAGATTTTGAGAAAGCTTATGACTCGGTTAGCTGGCCCTTCCTCAAGCAGGTCCTTCTTGCTAAAGGTTTCGACGGTGCTTATGTTTATCGTATCATGCAGCTGGTCTCGGGTGGCCATACTGCCGTTTCAGTTAATGGTTTCGTTAGTAATTTCTTTGCAAATGGTAGGGGCCTTCGCCAAGGGGATCCAGCTTCCTCGTTCTTTTTTTAATTTTGTGGCCGATGCCTTCTCGTGCATGCTCTCCAGTATGCCCGTTGTGGGCACATTGCTCCTGTGGTCTCCCATTTACTTCCGGAGGGTGTTTCCCACTTGCAATATGCGGATGATACTATTATCTTGGTGGAGTTGGATGACGCCTGCATTGCTAACCTGAAATTCATCCTGCTGTGTTTCGAAGCTGTTTCGGGTCTTAAGATTAATTTCGCTAAAAGTGAGGCCCTGGTGACGGGTGTGGATGGGGCGGAAGCGTTGTGGGTTGCCAGGCTTCTTAACTGTTCTTTGAGTTCCTTTCCCTTCAAGTATCTAGGCCTCCCTATTTCTCCTGGCGTGCTCCATGCTAAAGATTTCGCTCAAGTGATCGCTAAAGTGTGGAACAGGGTGCTCCCTTGGCGGGGCAGATACAATACCAATGCTGGCAAAGTTGCTCTAATTAACTCCTGCTTATCCTCTCTCCCCATGTTTCTTATGGGCTTTTATCTTCTTACGGATAGCGTGCATGCTGGTTTCGACAAACATAGGGGAGCTTTCTAACGGAAATATAGGCTGGTCAAGTGGCAACATATCTGTAAGCCTGAAAACCTTGGGGGGTTAGGCATTATTAATACTCGGGTGATGAACATTTGTTTGCTTATCAAGTGGCGGTGGAAAATTTTGACTAGTGGGGCTGATTCGCTGTGGTTTTCGATTCTTAAGGCTAAATACTTCCCACACTCCAACCCACTGTTTGCCACCGCCAGGCCCGGGTCTCAATTTTGGAAATCCCTTGTCAAAGTCAGACCGATCTTTCTGGAACATGTTAAATTTAATGTTGGTAATGGGATGGCTGTTCGCTTTTGGATGGATCGTGGTCAGGGATGCCCCCTAGCTGCGAAGCTTTCCGGTTCTGTTTTCTTATTGTCCTAATCCGAATATCTCCATCGCGGAGGTGGCAGCTAATAACTGGATTTGGCTTTTCGGCCGGGCCCTGTCTCTGAAGAGTTGGAAGATTGGCAAAGTCTCTCCGCCCTCTTCCCGTGCTCTCGAGTCGGCCGATTTCGTGGTTTGGCCTCATTCGGCCTCGGTAGATTTTCGTTAAGTCGCTTTTATTCTAGACTTATCGGTGGTACTCCTTCGTCCGATTCTCTTGCGTTTGGAAGTCCAAAGTCCCTCCTAAGATTAAAATTTTCCTTTGGCAAGCCTTTCGTGGTCGCTGCGTTAAAATTGACGGATCAAAAAGCGCAATGGGCCTGGTTCGAGTTTTGTCATCTTTGTGGGCCTTGGAGAACTCGATCACATCTTTTCAATTGCGTCTGGCCAAGTTGGTTTGGTGTTGTGTCGATCTTGGCTTCAGGTCTCTTGGAACCCCTCCTCTTTTTCCCATATTCGAACCCTAGCCAAAGCTTTGGTTGGGGTCACCAAGAGGGTGTTTTGGGTCGGCCTGGGAGCCTTATGTTGGGCTCTTTGCACCATTAGGAACAAATTTACTATTGAGCATACTATTGAGCATATCTTCCCATCTAAGCCTGCTGACGTTCTTTTCAAATCATGTATATTATTGCAGCAGTGGAGATCATTGACTAAGGAGATTGATCGGGATGCCCTGGACCTGCTCATCGTCAAAATTCGGGCTTCGACATCTCTCATCTCTGGGCGGGATCCCGTCGTCTAATCCTGGTGGTGCTGTTTGCGGAGTTTAGGTCTCTCTCCTTTCCGTCCTGCTACCGTGTATGGCAGTTGCCTGTCTCCTTCCTTCTTTGGTTACTCTCAAACTTTTCGCTCCGTGCACTCTATGCGTTCTCTTGATAGCTGGTTTCGCTCCTGTTCGGTTTCCTGTGACGCTGCCATGTGGCTTTATTTATAAAGTCGGGCTCTGGCCTTTTCTCTAAAAAAAGAAAGTGGACCCTTCAAAATGCTAAGGACAAAAGATTGGCTCAAGCTCAAAGCACAAGACTCTACATTTTCTATTTTAGTGATCCAAGATCACATTGAGTCTATAGGAAAAGCCAATACTATTAAGAAGGGATGCGGTGTTGCTTAATGAGGTTCTTGCTCAAAATGCTTAGTGATATGCTCCAAAACCCTCCACTACTTTCTCATATCCACATATGTCCCAAACCAAAAAGTCCAACTTGGCCCCACCGAAATTTCATATCCGGAGCAACCAAGTTCAGTTGGCATAGCCACTACCAGAAACCCTAGTCTTTTCGATCTCACCGATAGGGATCTCCGTCTCACTGAGATGGGATTGTAATCTCTCTATTTCCATTCGTAACGTTTCAGTCAAACTGAGATGAGCGATTGGTCCCACCGAGATTGCAATGCAAACACTCTATTTCCTTTTCGTAACGTTTCGGTCCAACCGAGATGAGCGAATCGGTCCCACCGAGTTTGCCTGACCAACTCTCTGTTTGTCTATTACCAAAATCGGTCTCACTGAGTTTGTGTAATCGGTCTCACTGAGATTACGTTATGCCCTAATCCTAATGATATCGGTCCCACCGAGTTGACATGTCGGTCCCACCGAGAATCCTAACGTTCACATTTTGAACTAAATCGGTCCGACCGAGTGTCGGTGTGGAACGGCACCTATGGGATCACAAGAATCCCTACTACGGTTGCCGGGGCGCAGGGTTGTGAGGAGAGCAGGGCTAGTAAACAGCACAAGGATCATTTACCCAGGTTTGGGCCGCGAGGATGCGTAAAATCCTAGTCCTGCTTTGGTGGGTGTATTTCTGAGAGTTCTTGAGCTCTCGAACTAGCTGTGGTCAACGTGTGGTCCGAAAGAGCCGAATCCTTCTCCTCGTCGCCTCGGGCCTCCTTTTATAGGAAAAAGCAGTTGCCACAGTGGCACACAGGAGGTGGAAAGGTGTACAATGTTGCGAGGTTATCCCTCGTATTACAGGACAAGATGCATTTAATGCATCGCTTCAGTGTCCCCTTGCTTTATTGGGGACGGGGGTGAGGCCCGTCCCGTCCGTCGCCGCTCTTCCTCGCTTCGACACGTGCCTTGGCCAGGGATGCGTGCAGCACCAAGTAAGAAGGTAGCAGCTGAGGTGGCGCAGTGGTGGAGCCTTCAGGAAGATCTGCATGCCGCCACGCAGGCGCTCGATGAGTTGGCCTGGGAGCTGCATGTTGCCACGCAGGTGCCCGCCCAGCTGGTTGGGCTGGCAGCCGCATGTGAACGGTGGTGGAAGCTTGGTCGTCGGCGGGCCTGGCGGTGGCCCTGCTGGCGTCCTTGGTGAGGGCCTTGCCGGGTGGCCCGGCAAGGGTCTCGCCGTGTGGCCCAGCAAGGGTCTTGCCGTGGCGTGCTGTTGTCCCCGGCAAGGATCTTGCCGGGGGTCTGGTGGCCTTCCTCGACAAGTATCTTGCCGAGAATCGTTGTCTTCTAATCTTCATCTGATCTTGAACATGTCTTCACAAAGATCTGCATGCCACCACGGAGGTGCCTCCGAGCCCTGGCCCCACGTGGATGATGGTGTTGGGGATCGTGGGCTCAAGGGCGGCTCGCTAAGTTGGTGTGGGGCGAGCTGTCCCGGCAAGGGTCTTGCCGGGGCCGCTGAGGCCACCCGGCAAGGGCATTGCCGGGGCAACCTGCTTCGTCCCTCTTCTCTTTGTGGTCTTCATCTTGGCGTTGCCTAGATTGTCTTGGGCTTCGGCCTTACCTTGGCTCACCTCCCCTGTTTTGCTTGGTGTGGGCGTGGGCGCGGCTCTGACTGCCCGTGCACAGGTAAAGGGGTACAAAAGCGTGCCCCTCTTTTTGTACAATCGGCAGAGCACCCGGGCCTGGGCCACACATAAGCGCGACACGTTGTTGGGTCAGGCCCAAAACGGTGCGCGGGCACGCGGGGCGGTTTTTACCGCGGTAAGACTTTTCGCGCGTTCCGCTTCCCACGACCCCCACGCGTGGTGCGGCGTGGTGGGGTGTGCATGACGTGGGTGGCATGCGTGGGGCGGTTTTCACACGCATGCCTCACATCACAGTAAAGAGGTGGCTCGTGCCTTCCCCGTAAAAAGAGGGAGGCGTGGAGGTGCGGCTCATTTACTGAACGGGGCCGGGGTGTGGTCTTCAAGGCGTCCACTCCCCACGATCACGGGGTGGGGAGAGGTCGCTTCGCCTATCCCATCGGTTCTGCACGTCCGCCACGCGTCCCCCATGCACTTGGGGTAGCAAGCGGCGGGGGCGGGAAACCGGGCAGTCGCTGGTTGGGGCAGCGGGTCGGTCCCGATTCCGCGCGCCTCTGGTGGCTGGATTGGTCGAACGGGGCGGCTGAACCCCGAACCCTCTCCTTTATAAGGAGGGGGAAGGGGGGATGGCGTCCCGCACTCTTCTGTCATCTATCTTCTCTTGCTTCTGCTTCTTCCTTTCACTTGCCATGGAGAAAGGGAATCCTGGTCCTTCGACAGTGGCGGCAAGGGTCGCTGCTCGACAACACGTCCCTCCTCCTCCTCAGCCCGCGGTGGTGGATCCGGCCACGAGGGGAAGCGGGAGGGGGCAAGGCCGGGGCAGAGGTTGCAGTGCTCGGGGAAGAGGAGGACAGGGCGGCGCGCCGGCTTCGCCCCCGCCAATGATGCCTTTCCCGATGGAAGGCCATGTCGAAGACCAGCCCCGCGAGTTCTTCATCAGGCTGCGCCGGCCGCTGCATCGTCGTCTTCGTCTTCCCTCCCCGTTTGCTCGGGAAATGGAGCATGACTGGCCCCAATCCCTCAGATTGCACATGAGGGGTTGCGGGAACGGGGGCACGCAGGTCATCGTCGACTTCCCGGCTCCTCGAGTCATGTACCTCCATCGTGGGTGGAAGACGTTCGCTTGCATCCACAGCCTGACGGCGGGGCTTGTCCTCTACTTCAAATTAATGGAGGACAGCCTACTCTCCGTCAAGGTCTTCGGAGAGTTCGGGACTCGCCTGAAGTGCTGCATGGAGAGCTCCTCCGATGGAGATTCTGACGATGGAAGCTCTTCTCGAGCGAAAGTGATGAGGAGGACTGCGGGGCGGATAGCGGGGACGAGTCCAACTAGGCGTCGGACGCCTCGTGCCTGGGCGGGTGCGACAGCAGCAGCATCTGCACCTGGCCGCTCCTCCGGCAGAGGTTCGCCAGGGGCGGGGCCAGCTCCTTCAACTTCTCGGGGCCGTCTCCTTGGGCGGCTGGCGTCGGGAGGCTACGGAAGAGGAAGAGGGCGGGCGACAAGGCCGTCAACTCGGAGTACGCAGGTACCGACGCCTTCATCGCGTATTGCCGGTCCTGTTGCCTCGTCTTTCAGCTCCTTTCCCGGCACCGTCATCACCGGCCCGCCCGTGGGCGGCCACCGAGGTGTTCTCTTGGTGCTTTCTGCTGCTCGTAGCTCGCCTAGGCGCCCCTTTTGCCCTTTTTCCTTCGAGGGAGTCCTGGATTAGGGGGTATCCGGACTGCCGGACTATATACATCATCCGGACTATCGAAGCGTGAAGATACAAGACTCAAGACTTCGGCCCGTGTCCGGATGGGACTCTCCTTTGCGTGGGAGGCAAGCTTGGCGATCCGGATATTGTATTTCCTTCCTTGTAACTGACTCCATGTAAACCCTAGCCCTCTCCGATGTCTATATAAACCGGAGAGGTTGGTCCTTAGAAGGCCAGTCACAATTACAATCATACCATTATAGGCTAGCTTCTAGGGTTTAGCCTCTACGATCTCGTGGTAGATCTACTCTTGTACTACCCATATCTTCAATATTAATCAAGTAGGAAGTAGGGTTTTACCTCCATCGAGAGGACCCGAACCTGGGTAAACATTGTGTCCCTTGCTTCCTGTTACCATCAGCCTAAGACGCACAGATCGGGACCCCCTACCCGAGATCCGCCGATTTTGACACCAAAATTGGTGCTTTCATTGAGAGTTCCTCTGTGTCGTCGCTACAGGGCTCGATGGCTCCTTCAACCATCGTCAACAACACGGTCCCGGGTGAGACCTTTCTCCCCGGACAGATCTTCGTGTTCGGCAGCTTCGCCCTGCGGGCCAATTCGCTTGGCCATCTGGAGCAGATCGATAGTTACGCCCCTGGCCACCCGATCAGGATCGGAAACCTGAACTACACAGCGGACATCCGCGGAGACTGGATCTTCGATGGATTCAGGCCTATGCCAGGAGCACCGGACAGTCGCGACGAGCATGGCTTAGACCTGCTGCCGGACAAAGCTCGGGGTATCACCCCCGTAGTAGCCTCGGACCTACATCCGGTGCAGGTTGTGTTGCCTAAGGACGGAGGGATGGACCCCGCCCCGCAGGTCGCACACTCATCGGCGGTGGAGCCGAACACGGGCCTTACCTCTGTGGTGGCCTGTGACTCCAGACCCTCGGATTCGTATCCAGATGTTGGTTCCGGTCGGTGCACTCCCGAGCCAGTCGAGCCAGGTTGGGCTCCGGTAATGGAGTTCACCGCTGCGGATATCTTCTAGCACTCGCCCATTGGCGACATGCTGAACTCGTTAAGAACTCTCTCTTTGATAGAAAATTCTGGGCCAGACTATGTCCGGCTCGAGTGGGAAGCAGGCGACGAACAAATTCGTTGCCCACCCACCACCCACTTCATAGCCACGGTCGATGATTTAACCGACGTGCCTGATTTCGACTCCGAAGGCACCGACGGTATGGACGACGATGCATGACAAGATTCGGAATCTATGGGGCGCTGGACTTCTGCCTCTTCACACGATATATACATGGTGGATACGCCCAAAGAGGACAAGGGCGACAATCCGGAAGATAAAACCCTCGGGCAAAAGCCAAAGCGACGGCGCAGACGCCGTTCTAAGTCCAGCAACAGTAGAAATAGCGACAAGAGTGCCAGATGGATCGATACTACAATCATCTCCGAAGGCAACAACGACCATACGGACCCAGCGATGGAGCAGGGCGAACCAGGCCACCCCGAACACAGTTCGGAGCAGACGCCCGAGGACAATGATCCTGACGGACAAGGTCATGAAACCGAACCAGCACAAGAAAGAAGTCCGGATGACAATGCATTCATCATCCCAGAAAAAAGCGTGGAACGAGATAACCTCCACAGAAAGCTTATGGCCACCGCAAGAAGTCTAAAGAAGCAGAAGCAACGGCTCAAAGCCGGACAAGAAATGCTCAACCGTAGATGGAATAAAGTGCTAGACACTGAAGAAAGATACGGCAATGATCGCCATACAAAGAGCTATCCAAAAGGCAAGCTACTGCCAGAATTCGACGACGAAGCCGTACCACTTCATAACCGCAACAAAGCGGCTACCGACGCCGCGCACGATCTACGTGAACACCTGGATGAGAAAGCTGGCGCGACCAGGTCCATTTATGGATCTAAAGGACACACCCCGGCGAGGGACTATGGTCACCAAAACAATTATGCCAATCGAATACCAGTTCGGAATAAACACCAAACACAACAACAACCGACGGCATGCCACAACACGTCCAGATAGAGAGGGGCTACTCACCCCCTGTGCTTTACCGAAGAAGTACTGGACCATGAATTTCCACAGGGCTTTAAACCTGTGAATATAGTGGCATACGACAGAACAACAGACCCAGGTGTCTGGATCGAGTATTTTATCCTGCATATACATATGGCTCATGGGGATGACCTCCACGCCATCAAATACCTTCCCCTCAAACTAAAGGGACCAGCTCGTCACTAGTTGAAAAGCCTCCCCGAAAATTCAATTGGGAGTTGGGAGGAACCTGAAGACGCTTTCAGGGTCAATTTTCAAGGGACTTATGTCCGGCCTCCGGATGCTGACGATTTAAGTCACATAATCCAACAACCAGGAGAGTCCGCCCGCAAGCTTTGGAACAGATTCCTCAATAAGAAGAACCAAATTGTCGATTTTCCGGACGCCGAAGCTTTAGCGGCATTCAAACACAAGATCCAGGACGAGTGGCTCGCCAGACACCTCGGCCAGGAAAAGCCGAGGACAATGGCAGCCTTAACAAGCCTCATGACCCGCATTTGCGAGGGTGAAGACAGCTGGCTGGCCCGTAAAAGCACCAGCGATCCCAGCACTTCCGAAATGAGGGACGACAACGGGAAGCCACGGCGTAATAAAAACAAACGCCAAAACAAGGAAGAGAGCCCGGACAACACAATGGTTAATGCCGGATTTAGGGGCTCTCGACCTGATCAGCAAAAGTAGCCATTTAAAGGCAGTAAAGAGGGACCGTCCGATCTGAATACAGTCCTAGACAGACTGTGCCCTTTCGCCTCTGAGGGAGTCCTATATTAGGGGGTATCCGGACAGCCGGACTATATACATCGTCCGGACTATCGAAGCGTGAAGATACAAGACTCAAGACTTCGGCCCGTGTCCGGATGGGACTCTCCTTTGCGTGGGAGGCAAGCTTGGCGATCCGGATATTGTATTTCCTTCTTTGTAACCGACTCCATGTAAACCCTAGCCCTCTCCGGTGTCTATATAAACCGGAGAGGTTGGTCCTTAGAAGGCCGATCACAATTACAATCATACCATCATAGGCTAGCTTCTAGGGTTTAGCCTCTACGATTTCGTGGTAGATCTACTCTTGTACTACCCATATCTTCAATATTTATCAAGCAGAAAGTAGGGTTTTACCTCCATCGAGAGGGCCCGAACCTGGGTAAACATTGTGTCCCTTGCTTCATGTTACCATCAGCCTAAGACGCATAGATCGGGACCCCCTACCCGAGATCCGCCGATTTTGACACCGAAATTGGTGCTTTCATTGAGAGTTCCTCTGTGTCGTCGCTACAGGGCTCGATGGCTCCTTCAGCCATCGTCAACAACACGGTCCCAGGTGAGACCTTTCTCCCCGGACAGATCTTCGTGTTCGGCGACTTCGCCCTGCGGGCCAATTCGCTTGGCCATCAGGAGCAGATCGATAGCTACACCCCTGGCCAGCAAATCAGGATCGGAAACCTGAACTACACGGCGGACATCCGCGGAGACTGGATCTTCGACGGATTCGGGCCTATGCCAGGAGCACCGGACAGTCGCGACGAGAACGTCTTAGACTTGCTCTCGGACAAAGCTCGGGGTATCACCCCCGCAGTAGACTCGGACCTAAATCTGGAGCAGGCTGTGTTGCCTAAGGACGGAGGGCTGTACCCCGCCCCGCAGGTCACACACTCATCGGCGGTGGAGCCGAACACGGGCCTTACCTCTCTGGTGGCCTGTGACTCCGGACCCCCGGATTTGTATCCGGATGTTGGTTCCGGTCCGCGCACTCCCAAGCCAGTCGAGCCAGGTTGGGCTCCGGTAATGGAGTTCACCGCTGCGGATATCTTCCAGCACTCGCCCTTTGGCGAAATGCTGAACTCGTTAAGAACTCTCTCTTTGCAGAAAATTCTAGGCCAAACTAGGTCCGGCTCGAGTGGGAAGCAGGCGACGAAGAAATTCGTTGCCCACCCACCACCCACTTCATAGCCACGATCGATGATTTAACCGACGTGCCTGACTTCGACTCCGAAGGCATCGACGGTATGGACGACGATGCAGGAGAAGATTCGGAATCTATGGGGCGCTGGACTTCTGCCTCGTCACACGATATATACATGGTGGATACGCCCAAAGAGGACAAAGGCGACAATTCGGAAGATAAAACCCCCGGGCAAAAGCCAAAGCGACGGCACAGACGCCGTTCTAAGTCCAGCAACAGTAAAAATAGCGACAAGAGCGCCAGAGGGATCGATACTACAGTCAACTCCGAAGGCAACAACGACCATACGGACCCAGCGATGGAGCAGGGCGAACCAGGCCACCCCGAACACAGTTCGGAGCAGACGCCCGAGGACAATGATCATGATGGACGAGGTCATCAAATCGAACCAGCACAAGAAAGAAGTCCGGATGACAATGCATTCATCATCCCGGAAAAACGCGTGGAACGAGATAACCTCCACAGAAATCTTATGGCCACCGCAGGAAGTCTAAAGAAGCAGAAGCAATGGCTCAAAGCCGCACAAGAAACGCTCAACCGTAGATGGAATAAAGGGCTAGACACTGAAGAAAGATACGGTGATGACCGCCATACAAAGAGCTATCCAAAACGCAAGCTACTGCCAGAATTCGACGACGAAGCCGTACCACTTCATAACCGCAACAAAGCGGCTACCGACGCCGCGCATGATCTACGTGAACACCTGAATAAGAAAGCTGGAGCGGCCAGGTCCATTTTTGGATCTAAAGGACACACCCCAGCGAGGGACTATGGTCACCAAAACGATTATGCCAATCGAATACCAGTTCGGAATAAACACCAGACACAACAACAGCCGACGGCATGCCACAACACGTCCAGATACAGAGGGGCTGCTCACCCCCTGTGCTTTACCGAAGAAGTACTGGACCATGAATTTCCACAGGGCTTTAAACCTATGAATATAGAGGCATACGACGGAACGACAGACCCAGGTGTCTGTGCAAGCGTTCTGGGAACGGGGGTCCCCAGACTTGCATGTCTGCGGCCCATGGCGTGGCTCAAAGGAGGCCCAGGACGGCCCATCTTCATCAACGAAAGCTCAAGACCCTCGCGAGGGGCCAAGCCTCGCGGGGCGGACGACCAGGAGCTTCCTCAGGCACGGCCTCGTCAGGCTGGCTCATGAGGAGGCGGAGAGTTCAAGGCCGGGTACCTCGCGAGGTGCCCAAGACGCAAGCCATGACGACCAAGGGCGCCAGTCGGGCGCCCGCCCGCGCAGCGTCGTCCTTTCCTCTTTGGTGCAAAGGGAGCAAGCGCCGGCGAGAGCATCAAGCAAAGGCATCCGTTTCGGTGCAACAAGACCAAGACCAGCCCCAACGGATGGAAGGGAGTCATCATGGAGCCCAAGCAGGCGTTATCACCAGAGCCTTTGGCAGACGAGGACCAACTTTAGTCAGGATAAGTGTACCCGCTGTTCCCCTTCAAAATGGCCAATTGTTGGCGCCCTTCCCGCTCAATATTTGGGAAGAGGCCCAGGGCCTCCGCCTATAAATAGGAGTAGCCACATCCAGAGAGAGGGACCCCCGGCATTGGGAATCCAGAGAGAGAGGTAGAGACCCGATCCTCAAGCTAGAGCGCGGGACACCACTTAGCACTTCATCACACCCACCAAGAATAGACCCTCGCGAGGCTGTTCTTCCCTGTACTGTTCCTCATCAGCCCAAGAGGCAATCCACCACACACAAACTAGAGTAGGGTATTACACCACAACGGTGGCCCGAACTAGTATAAATCTCGTGTCTCTTGTGCTGTTCTTTCTAGTAGTTTAGGTCCCTGCAATTCGGCAAGGTACGAGACAGTGGAGGGTTGGATCTCCGCCGCACCCTGAGTTCAAACCTTAAGGGTCTGCTGGAACCCGAAATCCGACATTTGGCGCACCGATTAGGGGTGCGCCGGAATCCATTCTGCCACCTCGTGTCTCGTCGCATCGTCATCACCATGTCCGGCGACCAAGCGGGCAACCCAGATCCTTGGGTGGCGTGGCCCGCCCACGCAGAGCCGCTCGCCTCGGGCGACCCCGTGCCCCAGGCAGCACGCGGTCCGCAGGGCGCTGCGGCAGCTGGGCGGCAGCGGACAGGCTTCGACGGCTCTCACGCCGCGGCGAGCACGGTCGGCAGCAAGGGCCTCCAATCACGCCGACCACATCACCGTACACCCGCCGAACAAAGGCGAACTCAAGGTCCGCTCACGGTGGCCCGAGAGCTGCTGCGGTGCAGGCTCTTTGAGAGCGGCCGCGACGTGCATCTTGGAAGCGGCAGAGCTCTGAGCTTCGCCGCCTCGAGGCTCACCCTTCGCACCCAACTTCCATCTCAGGCCCAGGGCGGCTCGCACGGGGGCTCCGCGCGTGCCCGCTGGCTCCAAAGCTACTCCAACACCAGCGAAGCCGTCAGCAACGGGCCGGTGGCGGGGTTGCCCCCGCCCCCGGCCCGCGGAGAAGAAGGACTCGACGCAACTCACGGCCCTGGCGGACCGTCGCGCCACCACCCCACGGCGGGCGCATCAAGCAGAGCAGCATGGAACGCTCAGCATTACGGCGTGGCCTTCGGGATGACGGCGCCGGAAGAATACGTGCCCCACATGATGGATCAAGGGCACCCGCATGAGGGAGAGCAAGGCTCGCTCCTCAGCCGAGCTGGGGGATGAGGCGCCAGGCCGAGCTCTTCCAAGAGCCTCGAGACGGTCCCACTGGTCACGCCGGGGGCGACGATTATCGGGTACCGCTACTCCCTCAAGAGCAAACATACGCTAACCATAGGTCGCAGGAGGTACAGGTCGCCACGACGAGCGGCTGCCCCGCTCCTGCAGTCTCCTACCCCTCGGGAGGGTGCCGCAGGGGGCTGCCGGACAGGGGCAGAGACCCGACATCACCACCGCGGCGTTCGGAGCAAGGCGTTCCCAGGAGGTAGGCCCTCTGCTGGGTAGGCGCCTCAGGGCCTGCCCCTGGCGGAGGACCCGTGGTCGTCGGGGGAACCGCTGGCGACCGCTCTACCCCACCGGCGGCGTCCTGGTTTCCGGTCGTAGTTGGTGGCACTAGAGTGTGGCGCAAGGCGGGGCCCTCGTCTGGCGATATGAAGCAAGGCCGGTACCTGTGAAGAAGGCCCAGTGCCTGTGAAGCTCGCCGCCCCGTGACACTCTCACGTAATAATGAGTGGGGTTGTACATGCCCCGGAGTCTCAGGGGTGGCGGCCTCAGGCCCTGCGGCTCCCTCCCACGCCCAGTGGCAGCACTTAGCTCCGCGCTGGTGAGAAGACGTCCAAGACTAGACTAGGTGCCGGACGCGGCTTTTCTTCTGCTTTCTTCGCCCTTCCATTTGATTGTCGCTTTCCCCCGCTGGATTTAAGTTGGATTCGAATTTGAGATTTGCGTGTGTTCGGGGAAGGGGTGCTTAGTCTCGTCCGAGAAAATCTCTCGTGTTTCGGTTACAACTCCGCCTCAGCTGCCTCCCCTCGCGACCCCCTCGCGAGCCGGGCCAGGCCTAGCTCGCGCAGACCCAGCCTGTCGCCGCCGCGTCCTCTCCGGAGTGTTTTTACTGCAGATCCTACGGATTCGATCAGGAGACACTCAGATCGCCTCAGCCTCTCACAGGCTATCTCGGGGCTCGTACGGAAAAAAGGTAAACCAGTCAACCAGCACGTCGCTTAGCCAACCACTTGGCGTGGGCGTATGGGCGATGTAACACCTGCTAATACGATGAACACAAGTTTTACATGAGGGGCGCCCCCTCCCAAAATGCTCTCACAGTCATCAGGCCAAAACCTGAGTTCTATTCATGCAGGGTAATGGAACAAGGACAATACATAATCAGTCGGATAAATCCCCCAATGCGTCCTCAGGAGCGCCTCCGAGCCGTTCTCGGGCGTCGCTGGCCTCGCTGCCACCGTCTGCGGGGTCATCGGGCGGCGACAGGGCCGCTCACCACGCCGCCTCATCGGGCGTGCCACGATCACGCCGTCGTTGTTCGAAGCGAAGGCCCGGACAAGAGCATCCACGTTGTCTTCCACCTAGTGCGCCAGGTCGCCCCGGACGGCCTTGGGAACTAGGGCGATGGTTGCGTCAAAATCGAAGTGGGGGTCCATGTCCCGGAGATGGTTGAATACACGAGAAGGCGGCGCTGAGCAGCGCGGTTCCTCTCCTCCACCAACCTGTTGGCCCTGACCGACCGCGCCTCCAGCCGCGCCACCACGTCGGTGAAGAACTGAAGGTTGCCGGCGTAGTTAACCGCGTGCGGCTCGCCTACTGCCGCCTCGCAGATATTATCCAAGGCTGCGTTAGCTCTTTCCCGGAGCGTGGCGAGCATGGGACCATGCTCATGCTCCAGGATTCGCCGCTGACGCATCTCGTCCGCATTCTGGCGCGCGACGGCCTCGGCCTCCTCCACCCGTTGGCGAAGAAGGAGCGCCTCGGCCTGAGAGGTGGTGGACTCCCTCTGCGCCACCTCGAGGGCAGCCCGAAGAGCATCGGCCCGCCGCGTCGCCTCCTCCAGCTTGGCCCTCAAGGCAGCAGTCCTGCCCTCAGCCTCGGCCTTGATCAACCCCAGCCGCTCCTCAAACTCGCGCTCGAGGTTCAAGCGCGCCGCCGCCACTCGGCGTCTGACCTCCTCCAGGACGTGGGCTTCCTGTGCCGCGACCTCATCCTCTGCCCGCGTCGCCAAGCGCTCCCTCGTGTCCAAGCACTCGTACTCGCGCGCCCGTTCGGCGGCTTCAAGCGTCAGCGCCTCCTCACGCTTCTGGAGCTCCACCGGGTCGCCGGAGGCCACCTTCAACGACGCGAGGGCTGCCTCGCGCAGCTCCACTTGCTCCTCCAGTGAGTGGCACCGGGCCAGGAGTTCCCATGCCCGCTCCTCCGCCGCCTCTTGCCGCCTGTTAGCTGTCCGGGCCTCCTCGACGGCCCGAGAATAGGCCTCCTGAGAGGAGTCCAGCGACGCCTTGGTCTCTTCATCAACAAGATCGCGCTGGTGGCGTGCAAGGGCAGCAGCGCCCTCCAGCTCACTCCTCTCTGCAGCCAGACGCAGGCCCTCGGCCTCAAGGCGCGCGTCTTCGTCAGCAAGCTCTTCACCAAGGAGGCTCACCTCGTCAGCCGCCCTTCGAAGAAATCCTTGGCGAAGGGTGCGGCACTCCCGGGCACGCTCGAGCACGTCCTCCACACCATCGACCGCCCCAGACGGGTGCCGGAAGCCACGAATCAGCACTCCTCCGGGCAGGGGGTCAGGGGCCGCACTCGACGGCCGGGCGCGCCACGCCAGAAGCATGGCCTGGAGCCAGCCCATCCCTAGACGAGGGGCGCAGGAGGCGCCTCAGCCAATCGCCGTCCACGACCAGGCGAGAAGCCCACGGCAAGCTAGCTATGCCACGGGAAGGCTCGCGAGGAAGGATCGCAAGGCGCGCAGGGCCACGACGCGCCACGGGACGGTTCACCTCCCGGTCGCCCTCACCACAAGGGCTCCACCGCTTGGAGCACTCAAGGACGGGAGGGAGGCGGCCGGGGACGGCTCCTCACTCGTCTTCGTGAGCTCGACAGGAAGGGGCCTGCAGGGCAAGGATCAGTATGAGCAGCAGAAAAATCAGGAGCTGGAGAAGGAGAAGGCTTACTCATCAGTGGCGAAGTACTTCCTACGCTTCAGCAGGCGACAAGGGTAATCATCGCCCAGGGCCTCCCTTCTCTTCCCGAGGGCCTCGAAGTTCACACGGAAACGACCCAAGATTTGAGCGCAAGGATCAGCCTGCGGCGAGGGAGAAGCATCAAGGCGACTTGCGTCAGGGGCGTCTGCCTGACGCGCGATGCTAGTCGCCTCTCCAAGAGAAGGAGCAGGGGCCTCGGGGGCTCCATCCGCAGGCGTTGCGGGCGGCTGCCTGCCGCCCTCAGCCGCGGCGGCATGAGCCTCAGGAGCTGCCCCCTCATTAGCCACGTCCGGCGCTGTCACCCCGGCGGGGGTCCCTTCGGCCTCTGGCGGCTCGTGCCTCCCTGCTCCGCCACTCGAGGAGGAGCCGCCTTGGCCGACTGGAAGGGCTGTCACCATCACTGGATTTTCGCGAGGCCCCTGGAGACCATCGAGGAGCGGCCCCCATTCATCGAAGATAGGCATCTGGTTCACCAAATCACCCCTGTTCCGGCAGAGGTACAGCAAGGCCCCTTCATGTCGGATGCCACCGGGGTTAGGGTCGCCAGTCAGGACCAGGAGCACTTTCCTTAGCTCCTTAGGCGTCAGGTCTTCTTCCTGAAGCCTCATGCGATCACCAGGCCCGTTGAATGCCCACATCCGGTGGGAATGGCGTTGGAGAGGAGCAATGCGGCTCATCAGGAACTACTTCACCACCTTGGGCGCTGTCATAGCAAGCGACCTCAGGAACGCGAAGCGGCGCCAGACAAAGATGAGCCGAGGGCTTGAAAGCGTCTCCTGGCCCCAGCCTGAATTGGGGACAGCAGGCGAGGTTGGCTTCAATAGCAGGGGGCTGGGCACCCCCACATCCATGTACAACCACCTTTCGTGGAACTCAGCCGTGGCGGAGGCAGGCTGAAGTCAATCCCTGAGGCCGCTGTCTCGGGCGCGGCGACGAAGCTCACACACGCCGAGCATTGAGTGGGGTCGACAAGGCTCAGAGAGAAGAAGTGGCGCAGCAAGGCAACCGAGGGAAGGATGCCCATCATTGCCTCACAAACGAAGGCAAAGACCGAGAGGAGAGTAATGGACTCAGGACCCAGATGCATCATGTGGATCTGATAGTGGGAAAGCACGGCATTGAAGAAATCAGAGAAGGGGAACCAGCCCGCCTACGTGGCGTCAAAGAAATACCGAACCTCGGTGACTATCCAGTCGATGGAGAAGTGGGACGCGGGCCAAGCCGCCCCTCCCGCATTCGTTGAAGGAGGTAGCCAGAGCCGAACTAACCTTGCCCAAGCCCTCTAGATTGAGTATGATCGACGGGTCGACAGCGGAGGACGCCGGCGGCGGCGAGCGAGGCGGAGGCACATGTTTCTTCCCTTTCCCCTTCTTCGTCGGAGCCATGGCGATTGAAAGGGGGAGGGGGAGATTCGGGATTGGATTGAAAATGGAAGCTGGAGTTCGAGAGGGGGAAGGACCGGAGCGCACAAGCAGCAGAGAGGGGAACGGATGTGTGCAGCAGCGTGTCCGCCTAGCAAGGCACGAAATAAGGAGGCGTGGGGAACAGTGCCGCCCACGTCCAATCAACCGCCACACGTCGCCCAAGGCCGCAGGCTGCTAGGGCCCGCGACGCTCAGACTTGCCCTTCGCCTCTCTGCTGGCCAAGTTCGGGCGCCCGTGGGCCGGGGGCTAGTGTCGGCGTTCGGGAACGGGGTCCCCAGACTTGCTCACTGCGGCCCATGGCGTGGCTCAAAGGAGGCCCAGGCGGCCCATCTTCATCAACGAAAGCTCAAGACCCTCGCGAGGGGCCAAGCCTCATGAGGCGGACGACTGTGTGCTTCCTCAGGCACGGCCTCGTCAGGCTGGCTCATGAGGAGGCGGAGAGTTCAAGGTAGGGTACCTCGCGAGGTGCCCATGACGCAAGCCATGACGACCAAGGGCGCCAGTCGGGCGCCAGCCCGCGCAGCGTCCTCCTTTCCTCTTTGGTGCAAAGGGAGCAAGCGCAGGCGAGAGCATCAAGCAAAGGCGTCCGTTTCGGTGCAACAAGACCAAGACCAGCCCCAACGGCTGGAAGGGAGTCATCGTGGAGCCCAAGCAGGCGTCATCACCAGAGCGTTTGGCAGGCGAGGACCAACTTTAGTCAGGATAAGTGTACCCGCTGTTCCCCTTGAAAATGGCCAATTGTTGGCGCCCTTCCCGCTCAATATTTGGGAAGAGGCACAGGGCCTTCGCCTATAAATAGGAGTAGCCACATCCAGAGAGAGGGACCCCCAGCATTGGGAATCCAGAGAGAGAGGTAGAGACCCGATCCTCAAGCTAGAGCGACGGGACACCACTTAGCAGTTCATCACACCCACCAAGAACAGACCCTCGCGAGGCTGTTCTTCCCTGTACTGTTCCTCATCAGCCCAAGAGGCAATCCACCACACCACAAACTAGAGTAGGGTATTACACCACAACGGTGGACCGAACTAGTATAAATCTCGTGTCTCTTGTGCTGTTCTTTCTAGTAGTTTAGGTCCCTGCGATTCGGCGAGGTACGAGACGGTGGAGGGTTGGATCTCCGCGCGCACCCCAGAGTTCGAACCTTAAGGGTCTGCCGGAACCTGAAATCCGATAGTCTGGATCGAGGATTTTATCCTGCATATACATATGGCTCGTGGGGATGACCTCCACGCCATCAAATACCTTCCCCTCAAACTGAAGGGACCAACTCGACACTGGTTGAAAAGCCTCCCCAAAAATTCAATTGGGAGTTGGGAGGAACTCGAGGATGCTTTCAGGGCCAATTTTCAAGGGACCTATGTCCGGCCTCCGGATACTGACGATTTAAGTCACATAATCCAACAACCCGGAGAGTCCGCCCGCAAGCTTTGGAACAGATTCCTCACTAAGAAAAACCAAATTGTCGATTGTCCGGACGCCAAGCTTTAGCGGCATTCAAACACAAAGATCCGTGATTTAGTTGCTCGCTGTGACACCTCGGCCAGAAAAGCCGAGGACAATGGCAGCCTTAACAAGCCTCATGACCCGCTTTTTGCTGGTGAAGACAACTGGCTGGCCCGTAAAAGCACCAGCGATCCCAGCACTTCCGAAATGAGGGACGGCAACGGGAAGCCACGGCGTAATAAAAACAAACGCCAAAACAAGGAAGAGAGCCCGGACAACACAACGGTTAATGCCGGATTCAGTGGCTCTCGACCTGATCAGCAAAAGTATCCATTTAAAAGCAGTAAAGAGGGACCGTCTGGTCTGAATAGAGTCCTAGACAGACTATGCCAAATTCATGGCACCCCTGTCAAACCTGCGAACCACACGCACAGAGAGTGCTGGGTCTTCAAGCAGGCTGGCAAATTAAATGTCGAACACAAGGGAAGGGAAACACCAAGCGAAGACGAGGATGAACCTCGCCAGCCAAACACTGGGGGACAGAAAAAATTCCCGCCAGAGGTAAAAACAGTGAAATGATCCACGCGACTCACACATCCATGAGAAGGCACGAACGCGCGCATTGAGACGCGCTCGATATAGAGCCCATCGTACTCACACCTAACTACTGGATGTCGTACCCGATCACCTCCGATCACTTGGACGACCGAACTAGTATTCGGCGCGGAGGATCAAAGGCCTTGGTGCTTGACCCGATAATCGATGGATACCGTCTCACCCGTGTCCTCATGGACGGCGGCAGTAGTCTCAATTTAATATACGGGGACACTGCCCGCAGGATGGGGATAAACCCATCCAGAATTAACCAAAGCAACACCACTTTGAAAGGGTGATACCAGGCGTTGAAGCCCATAGCAGGGGCTCCGTCGTACTGGAGGTAACGTTCGGCTCTCCAGGCAACACCAGAAGCGAAGAGCTACTCTTCATTATTGCACCCTTCCAAAGCGACTATCATGCATTGCCTGGAAGAACGGCCTTCGCCCGCTTCAACGCATTGCCGCACTATGGCTACCTTACACTCAAGATGCCCGGTCCACGTGGCGTCATCACCGTTAGCGGAATCACAGAGCGCTCTTCACGCACAGAGGAACTCGCGACGGCCCTAGCGGCCGGACTATAAGCGGCCTCCAATTTCAGAAAACATGACTGGTCATTCAGACCACAGACACGGTTAGACGAGTCCGGTCGCCCAGATAAAATTGGATCAGTGCACCGTATATGTAATCCCATGGTGGACACCATGGGCTATAAATATTTAATACAGCCCCACACTTGGCTCAACCTTATTGGCAGGCCAACATCTTACACTTTTACTATCCATCGCATACTTACGTTGTACTCTCCTACGAGTTTTATTTTTTTCACAGACAACGTTCGCGCGATACCCTTCCAGGATACGACACAACGGAGACAAAGGCGCAGACGTGCAGCAGGGCCCCGTTCAACAGGTTTCTTTTTAGATTAAGCCCCTGTGTAAACCTTTTCTATTGCCTCTCGTTGCTAAACCATCCCATGGGTTTCATACTCACAGAGGATACTGCCGTTATTGGCATTTCGCCACGACAGATTAACGCACGTACCTGGAAACACAGGGTTTATATTGAATGGGCATTCTTGAGCCCATCGTCTATTATAAAGTCCGAATACCTTCGGGAGTGTTCGGCGTCACGAGTTTGGCCTTATATGCATCAGCTCCGATTCATGTCTTTGGTCAAATGTTGGGTTTGCTTGGCTCCTAGGTTTGTCGTCTTATGTTCCGATATTATCGGCTAAGGTGGCCAAAGGAGAACTACTGCGATTGTGCCCTGGTTATTCTGGACGAGCACCTCAGTAGAGAAAGCCGAAAACTGACTGTCATGATACAGTGAGAGACTGTTCAACCACTCGTAGACTTATCAGAATCTTTAGGATCCCTCCGCATTAACGAAGAACCGTTTCCCGGTCATGTACACACGCGCCCGTATTCGGATGCACGCGAAGGTACAAGGGGCTACATAGAATCCCCAACGTTAGACTCCCATGGCTAAGCGAAAGTATTACAGCTATATAGTCCGCTTGCCTAGTTCGACGTGCAATCACCTCCTTAATGGACTAAGACGTTGGACCAAGTGTGATTAAGCATAATTTTCACGAACACCCCCGCATTGTATGCGTGGGGGCTGAAACCAACGACTGCTAACTTTCGGATTACATATTCATATATATATATATATATATATATATATATATATATATATATATAAATGGCCACACAGGGGACACAATCATATATTTAGGCAAACAGTATAAATATTGTCTCATAATCAAAATAAACATTGTTTTTACAATGATTCTATTCATCACTCGAACAAGACATTCTTCGAGCACTGCGCCTCTATTAGGCGGGCACCTTCTGTGACCTACGCCAAGTAGTGCTCGTCCGAATATTGGCCCCCCGCCGGATCCTGGGTCGCTATAATGGTGGCCTCCATATCCGTCCAATAGGCTTTAACGCGGGCAAGAGCCATTCGTGCACCCTCTATGCACGCCGACCTCCTCATGGCATCCGAGGCACGGCCCCAAGGAATTGCTGCACCAAGACAAAGTAATCGTTCTGCTTAGGCCCCTTCGCCAAAGATGGTCTATCACAGACCGCATTGCAAGCCCGGACAGCTCGTGAAGCTCCGCCATGTAAGCCATCTTGTCACTTAACGGCAGCGGGCGAGTGGGAGCATTGAATTGCAACCAGAAAAGCTTCTCCACTTCCTTATCACCCTGATCCTCGAAGAACTTGGTAGCGTCAGTTGTACTCTTCGCCAAATCCGCATACGCGTCTGCTGGACTCCAGCGTCCATCCAGGGGAGCGTACTTCGGATCGAATAATTTCGTCCGCAGCAAGTAGGAGCCCCCAGCCGCGATTTTATCGGCTTGTTGAAGCTCCTCCCGCGCACCCCTGAGCTCGGTCCGTATTTCCTTGGTGGCATTAAGTGCCTTGTTCAGGTCGGCCGAATTATCCTTATGCTCCTTTTTAAGGAGGTCATACCGGTCAACGGCATTTTTAACTCCACAGCCATTTCGGCTATCTTTTCCTCGCTTCGGCGATGAGCAGCCTGTTCGGCTCTTAATTCCTCGGCCGCCTTTAGGGAAGCCGCATTGCTAACCCGAGCTTGTTCCTTCGCCTGGGCAAGTTCTGCCCTCAGGGCCTCCACGGCAGCAGCACCATCTGCAGTCCGAACATATTACATTAATATCATGTTGCCTCCATAATTTCCTATATAAAGGAAGGGAGAGCACATACCTTGTGATTTGTCCAGCCGCTCGTTCACCAGCGTTATATCGGCATCAATTGATCCAATCTCCCTTGTTAGATCGGCAACTTCAACGGACTGGTCGGCGGCCGGACCCACAGGTACCTGCATGTATTTATAGCGCAATCATTGGTTTATGATCCTCCGTTTGCCGCCTAGGCGGGCAACCAGAGTCTCAGGGGCTACTATCTATATGGAGCACACCTAACGCATGCCTCACAGCCAAAAATAGTGTATTCTTCACTACATACCTCAAAGCCTCTGAGCAGACTTGTAAATGCTTCATTCAAACCGCTTGTAGCGGATGAAATCTTCTTGAGCACCGCGCTCATTAATGAGCGGTGCTCCTCCGAGAGTGCAACTCGCCCAAGAGGGTTCGTCAAGATGTCCGCCGGACATTGAATCTGCGGACCTTCCCATCGCCCCTCGTGGGAGCCAAACGCTCCGGGCTCAGGGCGGCTGACACATTGGCTTCCGGCTTCGGCAGATCCGGACTCCTCCGTACGACACCTCGGTGTCGCCCACTTCATGAGCCGGAGAGGTGGGTGGGGTCTCGCTCTCCATCATCTCCGGAGGAAGATACCCTGAAGACGAACTCTGTTGAGGAGAGCTGCTAGCCGGACTGCGAAAGACCAAACCTGGTTATTGATCTAGGAGAAACACAGTACCTTCGAATTAACGATTGAACTACGACTTGGTGGAGGGCTAGCCCGGTTGGCGGGCATGGCACGGTGAGGGTGCCCGTCGGGGCAGGCCCCCCTGGGGATACTTTTTCCCTGGTTTGGGCATCTCCGTCTCCAAGTCTTCGGAGGCAGCCCTCTTCTTCCCGTGCGGGGAGGAGGCCTTAGCCTCCCCTTTCTGACTATCCTCCTTAGGGGAGACGACAATTCCCTCGGTTTGGATGCGTAGCGTGTGAAGTTAGGTTTCTTCGTTCTTCCCCTTGTCTTTCCCCGAGGGCATTCTGCTGAGTACCCGGTCAAGCATCTTGGCCATGGCGGGACCAGGCGAGCCTTCGGGAAGTGGCGCCGGACACCTGATTCTCTCCGCCTTGCTGAGCCATTCCTGGCCACGGATGATTTTCAGAATAAACAATTATGTATCAAGGCTACTTACTTGGGTATCTCGGCGATTGCAGCTTAGGCCCGCATCCTCGGTGGTGTCCACACACTCTACTTTCGGTCCGAAGAATAATTTGCACATCTTTTCGAGCTTCAGGACGAACAAGTGCTTAACAGTCCGTGGACCCTCTGGATTGAACTCCCACATGTGGAGAGGCCGGCGTTGGCATGGCAACATCCGTCGGATTAACATCACTTGCATTGTGCTGACAAGGTTAATGTCCCTCTCAAGAAGCTCTCGGATGCGGCTCTGCAGTGCTAGTACATCGCCAGGGGACCCCCAATTCCGTCCTACGTCGGCCCAAGACGCTAGTTGTGACGGAGGGCCCGAGCGGAATTCGGGAGCGGCCACCCACTTTGTGCCTCTGGGAGCCGTGACATAAAACCACCTCCGTTGCCATACATCGGATACTTCTGGGAAAGAACCCTCTGGCAATGGGGCATCGGCGTTCCTGCTTATTACGGCACCTCCGCACTCCGCGTGTCGCCCCTCGATCATCTTCGGCTTCACATTGAAGGACTTGAGCCATAGGTTGAAGTGTGGGGTGACATGGAGGAAGGCCTCGCACACTATAATGAACGACGAGATATGGAGGATGGCGTCCGGAGCTAGATCATAAAAATCCAATCCATAATAAAACATGAGCCCCCTCACAAAAGGATCGAGGGTGAGGCCCAAGCCACGGAGGAAGTGAGGAACAAACACGACGCACTCATTGGGCTCCAGATGACCTGCCCTGGAGCAGGAAGCCTGTGCTGGATGTCGGCGGTCAGATATCCGACGTCCCTAAGCTTCGCAATGTCCTCCATTTGAATCGAGGAAGCGACCCACCGGCCTTCAGGGTTGGATCCGGACATACTAAAGGATTTGGGGTGTTGGAGCTTAGGTCTCGGGTGTTAGAACTCGAGGTGCAAGAAGGCGCGAGGGAGGTGGAAAAGAGGCATAGGCCTCGGCCCCTTTTATAAAGGGGGTGAATATCAAGAGTCCTTAGGGTGACAGCTTGAGGTTTACCTGACGGCACACGGAGTCATACCAACGGTCGTCATGGGGCTATGCACGCCCGCATTAATGGAAGATCCCGTAATAAGAGGGACACGATCTCTACCTTGACATGACGTACCAATAAAACTGCCTCGCAACACGAGTCGATGTGGGGCAAGAAATGCCGGTTCGTGTTGGACCAGGCCATGATGCAAGGGCACGACGTACGAAGGTTGCCAGCAGATCAGATTTACGCTATGTTCCCTACAATGGTATGTGACGATCATCTTGCATATCCGGACACGGTTTGAGTGTTCGATAATTACTTTGGAGTATTCGGAGAAGGAACCCGCCCTGCAATGCCGAAGACAAGACTATGCGCCGGACTCATCGTCATTGAAGCCTGGTTCAGGGGCTACTGAGGGAGTCCTGGATTAGGGGGTATCCGTACAGCCGGACTATATACATCGTCTGGACTATCGAAGCGTGAAGATACAAGACTCAATACTTCGGCCCGTGTCCGGATGGGACTCTCCTTTGCGTGGGAGGCAAGCTTGGCGATCCGGATATTGTATTTCTTCCTTGTAACCGACTCCATGTAAACCCTAGCCCTATCCGGCGTCTATATAAACCGGAGAGTTTGGTCCTTAGAAGGCCGATCACAATTACAATCATACCATCATAGGCTAGATTCTAGGGTTTAGCCTCTATGATCTCGTGGTAGATCTACTCTTGTACTACCCATATCTTCGGTATTAATCAAGTAGGAAGTAGGGTTTTACCTCCATCGAGAGGGCCCGAACCTGGGTAAACACTGTGTCCCTTGCTTCCTATTACCATCAGCCTAAGACGCACAGATCGGGACCCCCTACCCGAGATTCGCCGGTTTTGACATCGACAGCCTCCTTGACCTGCCTCCTGAGGAGAGGGACAAGAAAGGGATTACGGGCATCTTATCTGTTTTTTAGTTTGTAAGCCTGCGGGCTTTTGTTAAATTTAAAATTTGTAATCCCCTTGCTCATGTTTTTCATCTCGCACGAACTGTACCTCTATGGGACGTTTTTAATGATAGATGGATGCTTGCCGGGTTTTTCGTTCGCGGGTAAATCCCCCGACAAGGAGCGAATCCTTGTTGTTGTTTAAGATAAACGTTTTTTGCCCGCAACAGGCCTTGCTGTCCCCCCACTCCACTCGACCGTTCTTGCACTCTTGGCAGAGGTAGGGATGAAGTGGGCTTCAGGCCCCTCGCCCCACCTCCTTGCCGCCGCGGCTACAACCAAATCCGGACCCAGGAAATAATCCTAGGGTATAGGAAAAAGGGGAGCATGGCAGCCTAGAGATAAAAACGAGGTTTCACATACCCCAGTCCGGTTCCGAAATGCATGACAGAGGATAAAAGACTTATCTGGATCTGTAGCCCCCGGCAATCTCATCTTGCCGCTGTTGGATCCTTGTGCTTGCAGCCCCCGGAAACTCTGGTTTGCCGGGGTCGGGGCGCCGGTCCGTTTCCTTCTTATCAAGTAGCTCAGCAGAAATGCTCATGTGCCCTGCGAACCAAAGGAGGACAGAAAAGGAATAGATAGTCACGCACTCGACCTCTAGGCTAGGGGTTAGTCGCTGCTGAGCACTATCAACCCTAACCAAGGACGAGACTCGACCTAGCATGCATGCTATAACCTAGGGCGCCAGTGCTTCATTTATTTATGCTCTGGGTCTGCGCCTGGCTTTGTACAAAGGGTCACATGCCTTGCCGCAAAGCTTGTACAAAAGGTGGCTTGTCGGGAGGCCAAACCGCGACTTATGGGTAAAACTTTCGAAGATGCTCGATGTTCCAGGAGTTGCTCACTAGGACGGCATCTTCGGTCTCCAGGCGGACTGCGCCAGGCCTGGTGACTCGTATTACCCGATAAGGGCCTTCCCACTTCGGTGTCAACATTTTGGAATTCTTAGCCGACTGAACGCGCTGAAGAACAAGGTCGCCTTCCTCAATGCTTCGGGCATGAACCTTGCGGCTATGGTAGCGGCGCAAGGCTTGCTGGTAGCGTGCCGCTCTCACAGCCGCCCGAAGACGATCTTCCTCAAGGAGTGTCGCGCAATCTTTGTGCAACGGCTCTTGCTCAAGCTCATCATAAGCGAGCACTCGAGGTGACCCGTATATGAGTTCCGTGGGGATAACTGCTTCTGCCCCGTATACCAGGGCAAAAGGTGTCTGGCCGATGGTCGGATTTGGTGTCGTCCTGATTGACCAAAAAACCGCCGGCAACTCATCAACCCAGCGCCTTCCGCTCTTGTGCAGCTTGTCAAAGGTCTTCGTTCTCAGGCCTCGCAACACTTCAGTATTTGCCCTCTCCGCTTGGCCATTGCTCCGTGGATGAGCCACGGAAGCAAAACAGACCTTGCTGCCGAGGTCTTGGATGTACTGCATCAAGGTGTGGCTTGTGAACTGCATGCCGTTGTCGGTGATGACTCTGTTTGGCACACCAAAACGGCAGACCAGTCCTTTGAAGAACTTGACGGCCGACTGAGCAGTCACCTTCCTCATTGCTTCCACCTCCGGCCACTTTGTGAACTTGTCAATTGCAACATACAAGTACTCAAAGCCCCTGACAGCGCGGGGGAAAGGGCCCAGTATATCGAGCCCCCAGACCGAGAAGGGATAATTAGATTTATGCCCCTAGTTGTGTCCCACTCGTCTGTTTTACCCCTAATTTCCAAAAGTCACCAGTTCTGTCCAAGTCACTTTGCTCCTCTTATGCTTTTGCCCTTTGACTATTTAACTGTCAGTTTGAAAACTTCATCTCCCTGGGGACATCTCCCTGGGGAAGTGCATCTGGATCACGTACTTGAGGTGTTCTCCGATGGGTGCGACGAGCAGCACACCGGCACCGGCGCCTTGCAGCGAGAAAGCCCCATCAAAGTACATGACCGAGTCGCGCTCTGCTTCCTTGCCGGGGAGAGTGGTCTCTTGGATTTCTCCGTCGAGCGTCGAGGTCCATTCAGCGATGAACTCCGCCAAGACTCTGCTCTGAATTGTCGAGGTACTTTCAAACTTTAAACCGAAGCTTGATAGCTCCTAGGCCCATTCCACCATCCTTCTGGTTGCGTCCGGGTTGTGCAGTATCCGTTGCAATGGGAGGTGGGTGAAGAGAGTAATCTCGTGGGCCTGGAAGTAGTGATGCAGCTTCCTCGGGGCCATAAGGAGGCCGAAGAGCAATTTTTGCACGCCGGAATACCTCGACCTAGCCCCCTACAAGAGGGAGCTGACAAAGTAAACCGGGTGCTGCATTATCTTCTTCTTTGGCACCACTTCACTCGACCGTGCGGGCGTTGCCTTGGTGGTGCCAGACTCTGCCGGGGGCCACGCCTTGTCGGCACCAGGCCCTGCCGGGGGAATCTTTGGCTTGCCATCCGCTGGTTCTGCCGTCATTGCTGCCTCCTCGTCGACCTGCCTCTGTGCCACCAGGCGGCACTGACCACTTGATTCGTCGCCGCCATATACAGCAGCAATGGCTCTTGTGGTTTAGGCGCAACCAGTATTGGCATGGAGGAAAGGTATTTCTTTAGATCCTGCAGTACTGCCTCGGCTTCTGGGGTCCTCTCTATTGGGCCCGCCTTCTTCAAGATTTTGAAGAAGGGAAGGGCACGCTCGGCGGACTTGGAGATGAATCGGGTCATGGCGGCAACGCAGCCGGTGAGCCGACGCACATCCTTGATCCGCTTGGGCGCCTCGATCTGCTCAATAGCCTTGATCTTGTCTGGGTTTGCCTCGATCCCGCGCTGTGACACAAAAAACCCGAGAAGCTTGCCGGACGAAACACCGAAGACGCACATCTCAGGGTTCAGCTTGAGGTTGCTCTTGCGCAGGTTATCACATGTATCTTCCAGATCTTGCACAAGAGTTGGCCCGTCCTTGGTTTTGACCACTATGTCATCCATGTAGGCCTCCATATTTCTATGGAGTTGAGGTTCAAAACCAATTTGGACTCCTCTTGCAAACGTTGAGCCAACACTCTTCAACCCGAAAGGCATCCGTAAAAAGCAATACGTACCACATGGGGTGATGAATGTTGTCTTCTCTTCATCCTCTTTTCTCATGAAGATTTGGTGGTAGCCTGAGTAGGCGTCGAGGAATCATAACAGATCACACCCGGCCATGGAGTCAACAATCTGGTCGATGAACGGCAACAGGAAGGGTCCTTAGGACAAGCCTTATTAATATCTGTGTAATCAATACACAGCCTCCACTTCCCATTCGCCTTGTGCACCACTACCGGATTGGCCAACCACGTCGGGTGGAACACCCCTCTCACCAAACGTGCTGCTTCCAACTTCCTGATCTCCTCTGTGATGAAATCCTGCCTTTCCAGAGCCTGCTTTCTGACCTTCTGCTTGACGGGCCGCGCGTGGGGGCAGACAGCTAGGTGGTGCTCAATCACCTCCTTGGGAACACCGGGGATGTCGGATGCTTGCCATGCAAACACGTCGAAATTTGCCCGCAGGAAGGTGACGAGCGCGCCTTCCTATTTGCTGTCGAGGGTGGAGCCTATGATGAAGGCCCCTCCCATGCCATCCTCCCTGACGGGCACCTTCTTGGTCTGCGGCGGCTCGGCTCTGGATCTCTTGCTCTTGTCGGTAGAGCTTTCTGGCACGTCCTCAACGGTAGCACAATACTCCGAGGAGGTGTGCTTGCCGGAGTGGGTGCGAGAGGTCTTGCCGGGCTCCTTCTTCCCTCCTGGGCCTTCAGCGGCAGGAGCAGGTGTCTTGACGGCAACTGCTGCAACTACTTCCCGGTAGAGTTGGTCGGCGCAGATCAGCACGTCCTTCTTGTCGGAGGGGACGGAGATGATGGTCAATGGCCCGGGCATCTTTAGCATGTTGTAGGCGTAGTGTGATGCCGCCATGAACTTGGCTACTGCCGGGCGGTCGAGGGTCCTGTTGTAGGGCAAGGGGATCTCGGCCACGTCGAAGATGATCCTGTCTGTCCTGTAGTTCAACTCTCCTCCAAATGTCACGGGCAGTGTGACCTTTCCCTTCGGCTGGATCCTCCCCGGATTGACCCCTTGAAACGTGCCCGTTTCCTCGAGGTATCCATCAGGGATTTGCAACCTTTTGATCACGACAGGCGAGACTCAGGCCGGCACCGCCATCAACCAACATCTTGTTCACCCCGAGGTTGCGTATCTTTGGCGAGACGAACAATGGCAAACACCCAACCACGGTAGTGCGGTCAGGCTGATCCTCGGCGTCAAAGATGAGGGGCGTGCTGGACCACTTTAGCGGATTCTGAGCGTCGAACGACGGCTCTGCTACTATAATCTCACGTGCCCACTGCTTGAGCTGGCGGTTAGAAGTATGCAACGAGGCGCCACCATCGATGCACATGGCCTCCGTAGCCTTCTGGAACCCTTGCTCACCAGACTCATCGTCCTCGTCGTGATCGTCGTCTTCTTGTTTCTTGTCGCGGCCCCGGCGGGCCTCTCTTGCTGGTTGTCCTTGCCGGGGCGGCCTCCTTGGCCGCCATGCTTCTTGCCGGATCCCTCTGCACCGTCTTGGTCCTTCTCCTTGTCCCGCCTTTTGTACTCAGCCTTTTGCTTCTCAGCAAGCAGCTCGACTTGTTGGCAGTTCTGGAGATCGGGGCCCTTGGTGCGGTGGATCTTGCAGTATTGCTTGCCGGAGCTTCCTGGCTTGTCGGTGGCCGCCAGGGCCCAGCAGGCGGCGCACCTGGCAATCTCCTTGCCGGGGGCATCTGCCTTGACCTTCTTGCCGGCACCGGTATCGTTAGATCCCTCAACGGCAAGCACGGCCTTGCCTTTGCGTTTCCTGTTGCGACACCGACTCTTCTTCGTCGGGGTGGCGGCATCTTCATCGGTAGGGTCGGTTTCTGTGTCGGCGTCTTTGCCGTGGTACTTCCTTCCCTCTTCAGCCCGGGCGCACCTATCGGCCAGAACGTAGAGCTCAGCCACATCCTTAACCTTGGTCATCGCCAGCTCCTCGGGCATCTTGCGATTGCGCATGTTCTGGCAGAACGCGCTAATCACAGCGGCGGGATGAACATCGGGGATGTTGTACTGCACCTGGCTGAATCTCTGGATGTACTTGCGCAGGGTCTCCCCTTCCTTCTGGGGAATGATATGCAGATCACTGGCCTGGCCATGAGCTTGGTGGCCTCCTGTGAAGGCGCCGACGAACTCATGCATATCTGACCAAGAAGAAATGGAAGCCACTGGCAAGTGCATCAACCAAGACATCACATTGGGCTTGGGCGCTAGCGGGAAATAGTTGGCAAGCACCTTGTCCTCGCGAGCCCCAGCGGCCTGCATCGCGATGGTGTAGATGCTGAGAAACTCGGATGGATGGGTCTTGCCAGTGTACTTCTCGCCAACGTCGGGCTTGAACATGCGGTGGGACAGCCACTAGAACTGCCTCAGCTCAGGGTAAAAGCTGGGCAGCCCACCTCGTAAGGTAGGCCGCCGGGGCCCCCTCTGCCGGGTGGTCCATAGCGGGTCCCGCCCGCCTGTCCGACTGGCGGCGCGTTTCGCGCCGTTGCTCGACGGTGGTTCGAGCGTCTTCGTGAGCTCGCTCCTGAAGGACCTGGCGCTAGTCGCGGAGGGTCTGCAGGTCAGACGACGCTATGGAGATGTTATCACAAGCATCGTCGCGACGGGCCGACGCCTGCGGCGGCTGGCGAGGAGGAGGAGATTGCACCATCGCCGCAGCTCCCCCGGTCCTCCCAGCGCCAGCATGTGGTGGCTCGGTGGAGCACCGACCCGAGGGCCCCGCCAGTCGCAGATCATCTTTGTTTGCGACAGCGACGAGGCTCCAGATGGTGGCCCTCCACTCGTCGAGCTTCTCTGCAGCAGGAGGGAAGTTGAGGAACAGCTGTGCGCGCGCCAAATCTTCCGCTGGCGTGGGCGGCGGCGACAGCTGCGTGGATCGCGGCGCGCTTCGACTTCTAACTATGCTAGAAGGAGCTCCGTCATGACCCAACGGCTGCGTGCCATTTTCACCAGCGCTTCGGCGAGCATGCCGAACCTCTTCATCTTGCCGATGACGCACAGGGCAGTTCCCACGGCGGTGCCCAGGGTCACCAACGTGGTGACGCTGCTCGGCGCGCACACCATGGGAAGAACGCGCGGTGGTCGCCGGTGTAGGTGTCCTGGAGGTTGCCGCGACGCCCGGGGTCGGCACAACGACGCCCCTGGAGGGCCCCGCGTTGCCTGCGGGGGGCACGGCTCCATCTTTGGATCCGGCGACGTGTAGCCGGTCATCTGGCGCGTGAATGACGCCGCTCGCCAGACTCCGACTACCTGGGCGATGCTGGTGCTCGCGGGCCGCGGCCTGGGTCCTGTCTGCAACCGGTCCGCTACTCGTCCGCACTGGCATGGGTCGTTCGGCTCCCAACGGGTCGACCGCCATGGCCGTCTTCTTCATAGGGGCCATGGCGATGAAGAACTTCTAGGCTGACTACTAGACCAGATTCTCACAATTGCGCCCCCTACCTGGCGCGCCAAAGTTGTCGGTGTGGAATGACACCTATGGGATCACAAGAATCCCTACTACGGTTGCCGGGGCGCAGGGTTGCGAGGAGAGCAGGGCTAGTAGACAGCACAAGGATCGTTTACCCAGGTTCGGGCCGCGAGGATGCGTAAAACCCGAGTCCTGCTTTGGTGGGTGTATTTCTGAGAGTTCTTGAGCTCTTGAACTAGCTGTGGTCAGCTGTGGTTCGAAAGAGCCGAATCCTTCTCCTGGTCGCCTTGGGCCTCCTTTTATAGGAAAAAGGGGGTTCCATAGTGGCACACAGGAGGTGGAAAGGTGTACAATGTTGCGAGGTTATCCTCAGACATGTGACAAGATGCATTTAATGCATCGCTTCGGTGTCCCCTTGATTTATTAGGGACGGGGGCGAGGCCCGTCCCGTCCGTCGCCGCTCTTCCTTGCTTCGACACGTGCCTCGGCCAGCGATGCGTGCGGCGCCATGTAAGCAGGTAGGCAGCTGAGGTGGCGCGGTGGTGGAGCCTTCACAAAGATCTGCATGCCGCCACGCAGGCGCTCGATGAGTTGGCCTAGGAGCTGCATGTTGCCACGCAGGTGCCCGTCCAGCTGGTTGGGCTGGCTGCCGCATGTGAACGGTGGTGGAAGCTTGGTCGTCGGCGCGCCTGGCAGTGGCCCTGCTGGCGTCCTTGGTGAGGGCCTTGCCGGGTGGCCCGGCAAGGGTCTCTCCGTGTGGCCAGGGAAGGGTCTTGCCGCGGCGTGCTGTTGTCCCCGGCAAGGATCTTGCCGGGGGTCTGGTGGCCTTCCTCGGCAAGGATCTTGCCGAGAATCGTCGTCTTCTAATCTTCATCCGATCTTGAACATGTCTTCACAAAGATCTGCATGCCACCACGGAGGTGCCTCCCGAGCCCTGGCCCCACGTGGATGATGGTGTTGGGGATCGTGGGCTCAAGGGCGGCTCGCTCTGTTGGTGTGGGGCGAGCTATCCCAGCAAGGGTCTTGCCGGGTCCGCTGAGGCTGCCCAGCAAGGGCCTTGCCGAGGGAACCTGCTTCGTCCCTCTGCTCTTTGTGGTCTTGGTCTTGGCGTTGCCTTGATTGTCTTGGGCTTCGGCCTTACCTTGGCTCACCTCCCCTGTTCTGCTTGGTGTGGTCGTGGGCGCGGCTTTAACTGTCCGTGCATAGGTAAAGGGGTACAAAAGCGTGCCCCTCTTTTTGTACACCGATAATGAGTTTCATGATTCGGTCCCACCGAGTTTGGTGATTTGTGTGTAACGGTTGGATTTTGTGTGGAGGCTATATATACCCCTCCACCCACTCTTCATTTGTGGAGAGAGCCATCTGAAAATGCCTACACTTCCAACACATATTTTCTGAGAGAGAACCACCTACACTTGTGTTGAGTTCAAGATATCCCATTCCAACCACATAAATCTTGATCTCTAGCCTTCCCCAAGTTGCTTTCCACTCAAATCTTCTTTCCACCAAATCCAAATCCTGTGAGAGAGAGTTGAGTGTTGGGGAGACTATCATTCGAAGCACAAGAGCAAGGAGTTCATCATCAACACACCATTTGTTAGTTCTTGGAGAGTGGTGTCTCCTAGATTGGCTAGGTGTCACTTGGGAGCTTTCACAAGATTGTGGAGTTGAACCAAGGAGTTTGTAAGGGCAAGGAGATCGCCTACTGTGAAGATCTACCCTAGTGAGGCAAGTCCTTCGTGGGCGACGGCCATGGTGGGATAGACAAGGTTGCTTCTTCGTGGACCCTTCGTGGGTGGAGCCCTCCGTGGACTCGCGCAATCGTTAACCTTCGTCGGTTGAAGTCTCCATCAACATGGATGTACGATAGCACCACCTATCGAAACCACGGATAAAAAATCTCCGTGTCAACATTGTGTTTGCTCCCTCAAACTCCTCCCTTTACCTTCTTATGCAATTGTTTTACATTCCACTGCTATACTCTTAGAATTGCATGTGTAGGTTGATTGCTTGACTTGTGCAAAGTTGCTAAAATTTGCCAAGAACTAAAATTGGGAAAAGGCTAGATTTTTATTTGGGCAAGTAGTCTAATCACCCCCCCTCTAGACATACCTTCGATCCTACAAGTGGTATCAGAGCCAGGTTTCCATTTGCTTTGTTTTCCATAGCTTTTGGTGGTCATAGCCTTGGTTTCACAACCTAGGAGAGTATTGCGTCTAGCGAGGGAAATTACCACCGTAGAGGTCCTTACTTTGATGGTACAAATTTTGCTAGTTGGAAGCATAAGATGAAAATGCATATTCTTGGACATAACCCCGCCGTTTGGGCTATTGTGTGTATTGGCTTGCAAGGTGAATCCTCCGATGGGAGGGAACCAAACTATGAAGCTACCGCGGAAGAGTTGAAGATGCTACAATACAATGCTCAAGCTTTTGATATTCTCTTCAATGGATTGTGCCCCGAAGAATTAAAAAAAATCAGCCGTCTTGAGAATGCAAAGGAAATTTGGGATACTTTGATTGATATGCACGAAGGTACGGACTCCGTCAAGGAATCCAAATTGGATGTGCTTCAAAGTCAGCTTGACAAGTTCAAAATGAAGGATGGTGAAGGTGTCGCTGAAATGTACTCTAGGCTTGCTCTCATCACAAATGAGATTGCCGGCTTAGGAAGTGAAGAGATGACCGATAGATTCATCATCAAGAAGATCCTAAGAGCCTTGGATGAAAAAAATGATACCGTGTGCACATTGATCCAAATGATGCCCAACTACAAAGATCTCAAGACAACGGAAGTCATTAGAAGAATTGTTGCTCATGAGATGTCACTCAAGGATAAGGAAGAGCTTCACAACGAGTCAAATGGTGCTTACAAAACCCTCGTGTGATGCTCCCACATCATCAAGTGAGAAGCAAACCTTCAATGAAGAATTGAGTCTAATGGTGAAGAACTTCAACAAGTTCTACAAGAGTAGAAGCAAGGAAATAAGTTCCAAGTCAAGGTCCTACAATGACAAAAGATCTTCTAGTCGTGAGTGTAATCACTGCATCAGGGAAGACCCGAACACTACTCAAATGAGTGTACGGCTCCCTACAAAAGAAGAGAAGATTCTCCCAAAAGAAGAAGTAGAAGAGAAAGAGTCACCACCAAGAGAAAGAAGGAGTAGAGATGATCGTTATGAACGAAGACCCTCTTAAGTTAGCTCATGAAACTACCTTGGAAGATCATCGAGAGCTTTTAAACACTCATGATAAGCTACGCTTTGAAAAGCTCAACCTTGAGTAAGAACATGAGTTTTTAAAGGCAATCAATGATGATCTTCGCAAGAAAAGTTCTTCTTACATTGCCAAGCGTTTACTCTTGTCTACTTACATGCCACAAGCTAAATCTAGCAACAAGAGAAAGAAAGATTCTTCATCTAGTAGTTACAACAATCATGCTAAATCAAATGTTGTTGCATCTAGTAGTTCTCTTGATTCCACTAATGATTCTCTTAGCCAAGTTACACTTGAGCAAGAAAATAGCTTATTGAAGGGAATTATAGAGAAAGGTGTTTACAAGAGTCTTGCTTAAGTAAGCAATTGGAAGAAATTGTAATGCAAGCAAGGAAGACACCTAAGAATCAAGGTGTTGGTTTTGAACGAAAGTTCAATGCCAATGGAATTGAATGGGAAGAAGATCAATACCCCAAGACGAAGTTTGTTCCTCAACAAGAGAAGTACGATCCTACTTCTTTCAAAGGAACACAAGCTCAAAATGATCTTCCACCACAAGACCACAAGTGAGGGAGTCCTGGATTAGGGGGTATCCGGACAGCCGGACTGTTGGACTATGAAGGTACAAGATTGAAGACTTCGTCCCGTGTCCGGATGGGACTCTCCTTGGCATGGAAGGCAAGCTTGGCGATACGGATATGTAGATCTCCTCCCTTGTAACCGACTGCAGTAATTCCTAGCCCCTCCGTGTCTATATAAACCGGAGGGTTTAGTCCCTAGGACCAACAATAATCATACCATAGGCTAGCTTCTAGGGTTTAGCCTCTACGATCTCGCGGTAGATCAACTCTTGTAATACTCATATCATCAAGATCAATCAAGCAGGAAGTAGGGTATTACCTCCATCGAGAGGGCCCGAACCTGGGTAAACATTGTGTCCCTCGCCTCCTGTTACCATCTGCCTTAGACGCACAGTTCGGGACCCCCTAGGAGAGATCCGCTGGTTTTGACACCGACATTGGTGCTTTCATTGAGAGCTCCACTGTGCTGTTACCATAAGGCTTGATGGCTCCTTCGATCATCATGCGGTCTGGGATGAGGTCTTCCTCCCCGGACAAATCTTCGTATTCGGCGGCTTCGCACTACGGGCCAACTCACTTGGCTATCTGGAGCAGATCGAGAGCTACACCCCTGGCCATCAGGTCAGGTTCGGAAACTTGAATTACACTGCCAACATCTGCGGAGACTTGATATTCGGCGGATTCGAGCCCATGCCAGGTGTGCCGCACGATCACGACGAGCACGACATAGCTCTGCCGTCGGGCAGTGTTTGGAAGATCACACCGTCAACTACTCCGGCCCTTAATCCGGAGCAAATTGCGCCATCCGAGGACGGGCGGGTAGACCCCGCCTTGGAGGCCGCACCTTCAGCGGCGATAGATCCGAATGCTGACTTTACCCCTCTCGAGAGCCGTGCTGCTGAACTATTGGATTTGACCCCGGCCACAGGCTCCGAGCCGCTTGCGCCCATGCCTATCGAATCCGGTTGGGTGCCGATCATGGAATTCACCTCCACGGATATCTTTCAGCACTCGCCCTTCGGCGATGTACTCAACTCGTTAAAATCTCTCTCCTTGTCAGAAGAAACTTGGCCGAACTATGTCCGGCTAGGATGGGATGCGGACGACGAAGAAATTCGCTCCCCACCCACCACCCACATAATAGCCACTGTCGACGATTTAACCGACATGCTCGACTTCAACTCCGAAGACATCGACGGTATGGACGACGATGGAGGAGACGAACAGGAACCACCACCCATAGGGCGCTGGACCGACACTTCATGACATGACATATACAGGGTGGATACACCCAAAGAAAATGATGGCGAGGAACGGAAGGATGCAGCAAAGGATAACTCCCTCGAGAAGCAATCAAAGCGGCGGCGTAGACGCCGCTCCAAATCCCGCCTCGGCAAAAACAGCGATAACAGCGCAAGAAAAAATAATACCCCGATCGACTCCGGAAGAAACGACGACCACATAGACCGAGCGATAGAGCAGGGTAAGCCAGCGGATGACGAACACAGTACGGAGCCGCTGTCTGATCACGGCAACGCCGAGCGTCAAGATAATCAACCCGTCTCCGGAGAGGAGAACAGTCCGGATGACGATGCACACATCATCCCGGAAAGGCACTTGGAGCAAGAGAACCTCCATAGAAGGCTTATCACCACTGCCAGGAGTCTGAAGAAGCAGAAGCAAAGGCTCAAGGCCGCGCAAAATACACTCAACAGTAGATGGAACAAAGTGCTCGACACTGCAGAAAAGTACGGTAGGAGTCGCCACACGAAGAGCTATCCAAAGCGCAAGCTGCTGCTTGAATTCGACGATGAGGCCTTAGAGCCCCCACAGCCAAAAAATAAAACAGCCGACCGGTCGGATCGACGATCTCGTTGCCGCGATAGAGCGGCTAATGAGGCCGCACATAAGTCAGTACACGATCCATGCAAGGACTCACATCAAAAGGCCGGCGCAACCAGATCCATCTACGGATCGAGGACACGCGCTCCAGCGCACAACCAAAACCGAACACAACAACCATCCGAATGCCATCGTACATCCAAATAAGGGGTGCCGCACACCCCCTATGTTTCACCGATGAGGTGCTGGACCACGAATTTCCAGAAGGATTCAAACTACTGAACATAGAGGCATATGACAGGACCATAGACCATGGGGTCTGGATTGAGGACTTTATCCTCCATATTCATATGGCTCACGGAGACGATCTCCACGCCATCAAGTACTTGCCCCTCAAGCTTAAAGGACCAGCTCGGCACTGGCTGAAAAGCCTCCCCGATAACTCCATTGGAAGTTGGGAGGAGCTCGAGGATGCCTTTTGGGCCAATTTTCAAGGGACCTATGTCCGACCTCCGGATGCAGACGATTTAAGTCATATAATTCAACAGCCCGGAGAGTCAGCCCGAGAGCTTTGGAACATGTTTCTCACTAAGAAGAACCAAATTGTCGACTGTCCGGATGCTGAAGCCTTAGCAGCTTTCAAGCACAGCATCCAAGACGAATGGCTTGCCAGACACCTCGGCCAAGAAAAACCGAGAACAATGGCAGCCCTAACAAGCCTCATGACCCGCTTTTGCGCGGGTGAGGATAGCTGGTTGGCTTGCAGTAGCACCAGCGACCCAAGCACATCCGAAGTCAGGGATGGCAACGGAAAACCACGACGCAGTAAACACAAGCGCCGGAATAAAGAAGACAGCCCAGATAACACGGCGGTAAACGCTGGATCTAGAGGCTCTCGGCCAGGTCAGCGGAAAAAGCCTTTCAAATGCAACATGGATGGACCGTCCATCCTAAACAAGATTCTAGACAAACTATGTCAGATCCACGACACCCCCGATAAACCTGTAAATCATACCCACATAGAATGTTGGGTCTTCAAGTAGGCCGGGAAGCTAAACGCCGAACACAAGGGGCAGGATACACTAAGCGAAGACGAGGATGAGACTCGCCAGAAAGGCACTGGGGGATAGAAAAAATTCCCACCAGAGGTCAAAACAGTGAACTTGATCCATGTGACGAAGATGAGAAGCAAACATGCACTCCAAAACACACGAGCCCTAGAGCCCGTCACCCCTAAGTTCAACCCCTAGTTGGCCTGTCCAATCACTTTCGATTGCAGGGATAACCCGACAAGTATCTGGCACAAAGGATTGGCTGCTTTGGTGTTAGACCCAATAATAAACAGATACCATCTCACATGAGTCCTTATGGACGGGGGAAGTAGTTTAAACCTAATATATCAGGACACAGCCCGCAAAATGGCGATAGACCCTACAAAAATTAGCCACAGTAATACTACCTTCAAAGGAGTAATACCAGGCCCAGAGGCCCGCTCCACGGGCTCTCTAATACTAGAAGTAGTATTCGGTTCACCCGACAACTACCGAAGTGAAACGTTACACTTCGACATCGCTCCATTCCGAAGCGGCTATCAAGCACTACTCGGACGAACAGCCTTCGCTCGTTTCAACGCTATACCGCATTACGCTTCTCCCAAGCTCAAGATGCCTGGTCCGCGCGGCACCATCACAGTTAATGGAAACATCGGGCATTCTTTACACGCGGAAGAACGTGCGGCTGCTTTAATAGCCGAACACTAGACGGCCTCACCAACAAGAGCAAATGAACGGTCGTTAAGACCACGGACACGGTTAAACGAGTCCGGCACATCACCAGATGTACTTGAGATAGGTTTGGTGGTTGCACCCTTATAGATGGTACCAGGGGCTTCCCGCGTGTAAACAGGGCTACGGCTCAACTCTACTTATCTTGAATTTTAAACGGTTTATATAGAGTAACCAATTTTTTGCAGGGCAACTTTCAACTAAGTTCATCTCTTTTACTGATGACGATCGTGCTACACCCGTCCAGGATACGGCACAACGGAGACACAGGCGCAGACGTGCAGCAGGGACCCATTCAGAGGTTTCTTTTTAGATTAAGACCCTGCGTAAACCTTTTTTATTGTCTCTTGTTGTTCACATCCTCCGGATTCTTGGTACAACCGAGAAGGATGCTGATGTTATTGGCATGTGGCCACGTCAGAATATTGCACGTACCCGGACACTTGGGGCTCATTTTCAAGGGCATTGCTTAGCCCGGCATATATTATAAAGACCGAATACCTTAGGGAGTATTCGGCGTCGCGAGTTTGGCTTTATATGCATCAGCTCCGAATCATGTCTTTGGTCAAATGTTGGGTTTGCCCGGCTCCTGTGTTTTGCTACCTTATGTTCCACTCTATCGGCTAAGGTGGCACCAGAAGAACTACTGCAATTGTGCCCTGGTTCATCCGGACGAGCACCTCAGCCGAAAACTGACTGTCATGATAAAGCGCGAGACTGGTCAACCACTCGACGACCTAGCGGAATCTTCGGGATTCCTCCGCACTAACGAAGGGCCGTTTCCCGGCCATGCATGTACGTGCCCCGTATTCGGATGAGCGTGGAGCCACCGGGGGATATATAGTAGCCCCACTGTCAAACTCCTATGGCTAAGCGAAAGTGTTAAAGCACTATAGTCCGATTGCCTAGTTCGCTGCGCTATCACCTCCTTAATGGACCAAGACGTTGGATCAAGTGTGAACACGCGTCTTCTGCGAACACCCCCGCATTATATGCGTGGGGGCTGAAGCCGACGACTGCAAACTTTCAGGTTATATACATATGTATACAAAAATGACCGCACAGGAGCCATCATAATATTTTCAGGCAAAAAGTATAAACACAACCTTTTATAACTCAACAAAACATTGTTTTCACAATGGGAATACATGTCATTAGAACATAATATTCTTCGAGCACTCAGCCTCTATTAAACGAGCGCCTTCAAGGACTTCATCAAAGTAGTGCTCGGCAGCTACTCGGCCCACGGCCGAACCCTTGGTTGCAATAGCGGTGGCCTCCATCTCCGCCCAGTATGTCTTGACACAGGCAAGTGCCATCTGCGCACCCTCTATGCATGCCGACCTCTTCATAGCATCGATGCGCAGCACAGCACCAAGGAATTGCTTCACCAAACTAAAATAACTGTTCGGCCTTGGCCCTTCTGGCCACAGATGATCCACAACAGACCTCATGGCAAGCCCGGACAACCTATGGAGCTCGGCCCACTTGCCCATTCTCCCGTTCAACCGAAGCGGACGCGCTGGAGCATTGAATTGTGACCAAACAAGCTTTTCCACTTCACGATCTTTTTTATCTTTGAAGTATTCGGCTGCGTCAGCAGCACTTGCTGCAAAATCCAGATACGCATCTGCAGAACTCCATAACCGATCAAGAGGAGCGTACATAGGATCTCCGAACTTCATCTGCAGCATAAAGGGCTTCCCAGCCGCGATATCCCCTGCTTGGTGCAGCTCCTCCTTCATTGCTCTGATTGTAGAGCGAGCGTCCTTGGCAGCCACCATGGTCTTCTCCAGGTACGTTACCTTCGCTCGACTTTCACCTTCAAGAAGCTCGTAACGGTTGGCGGCTTCCTTCAATTCCACAGCCATCTTGGCTATCTTTTCCTTCCTTTTGCAATGGGCAGCCTGTTCGGCCCTCAGTTCTTTGGCCTCCTTTAGAGCGGCTGTCGGTGTCAAAACCGGCGGATCTCGTGTAGGGGGTCCCGGACTGTGCGTCTAGGTGGATGGTAATAGGAGACAAGGGACACAATGTTTTTACCCAGGTTCGGGCCCTCTCGATGGAGGTAATACCCTACTCCTGCTTGATTAATATTGATGATATGGGTAGTACAAGAGTAGATCTACCACGAGATCAAGGAGGCTAAACCCTAGAAGCTAGCCTATGGTATGATTGTTGTTCGTCCCCACGGACTAAAACCCTCCGGTTTATATAGACACCAGATAGGTTAGGGTTACACAGTCGGTTACAATGGTAGGAGATCTACATATCCAGACGCCAAGCTTGCCTTCCATGCCAAGGAAAGTCCCATCCGGACACGGGACGAAGTCTTCAATCTTGTATCTTCATAGTCTTGGAGTCCGGCCGTGACGATAGTCCGGCTATCCGGACACCCCCTAGTCCGGGACTCCCTCAGCGGCCACATCACTATTCATGGTTTGTTCTTTGGCTCGGGAAAGTTCCGCCCGAAGGGTCTCCACGACCGCAGCTCCATCTGCAGTCACGACATATTAAAGATACTGGCATTATGCTCCTCTTACTACGCGTTGATAACAGGATAAATCACGTACCTTGTGCCTCGTCAAGCCGCTTGTTGACAAGCACGATGTCGGCATCTGCCGCATCAAGTTGCCGCTTCAGCTCGGCAAACTCACCAGTCCGGCTAGCCACCGGACCTTCCGCCACCTGCACATGAAGGCGGATTGATTATTACCTGGGACTGTGATCCTCTGTTTGCCGCCGCTCTCGACGGCAACCAAAGTCTCAGGGGCTACTATCTGCATAGTGCACACCTAACATGTGTGGTACTGCCAGAAATACACACTATTTCACGTACCTCAAAACCTTTCAGCAGACTCATAAAAGCTTCATGCAACCCGCTTTCGGCGGATGAAATCCTCTCAATCACCGTACCCATTAGCATACGATGCGCCTCGGAGATAGCCGCTTGCTCTAACAGGCCCTTCAGTGACGCTGACCGCACACTAGACGGTGTCGGGCTCTTTCGTTAGCTCTCTTCAAGGGCCGGATACTAAGGACTTTGGGTGGCCAAAGGATTACCCTTTGGCCTTGCCGGATTAGGAGAAACCCTTCGCGGCGACACCTCAGGGTCGCCCGCCTCATGAGGCGAGATGGCTGGGGGAGGCATTTCGCTCTCCATCATCTGCAGAAGAAGATCCCCCGAAGACGAACTCTGCCGAGAAGGGCTACGATCCGAACTACAAGATAAATGCTTCGGTTATTATCCTCAGAGGTAAAGCAGGATATTTTTTACTATTAAGCACTTTTTGTTTACTTACCGCTCGGCGGGAGGCTGATCCCCTTGCGGACACTGTGCCGGCAAGGATGCCCCCCCGAGGCAGGACCCTCTCGTGAAGATTTCTTCCCCCGTTTGGAAACCATTGTTTCCGGGTCTTCAGAGGTGGTCCTCTTCCTCCCTTGGGGTGAGGGAATTTCAGATTCCTCTCCCCGGTTATCCTCCTTCGCGGAGGCGCTAACTCCCCCGGTTTGGATGAATAGTGAGCGAGGTCTGCTTTCAGCCTCTTTATCCCCCCCTTTATCTTCCCCTGAGGGCGCTTGATAAGGCGCAAGCTCCAGCATCCTGGCTAGCAGAGGATCCGGTGAGACCTCAGCAAGGGGGGCCGGACACCTGATCATCTTCGCCTTTGTTAACCAGTCCTGGTCGAAGAGCGACTTTTCAGAATGATGTTGTGATAAATAAAAAGACAACGTGTTCGGCTACGGGACTACTTACTTGGGTATCTGGACGATTGCATCTCAGACCCGCATCCTCGGTGGTGTCCGGACACATTATTTGTGGTCTGAAGAACAATTTGTACATCTCTTCGAGCGTCATGCCAAGGAAGTGCTGAATAGATCGCGGTCCTTCCGGGTTGAACTCCCACAAGTGGAGAGGACGTCGTTTGCAGGGCAGGATTCGACGAATTAACATGACTTGCATTACTGCATGACCGATATCTCTCTCAAGGATATCTCGGATGCGGCTCTGCAATGTCGGCACATCCTTTACTGGCCCCCAGTCTAACCCCTTGTTAATCCATGACGCCAGTCGTGGCGGGGGGCCTGAGCGAAAGTGTATGGCCACCCACTTGGTACCCACAGGAGCTGTGATATAAAACCACTCCCGTTGCCATAAGCTGGGCACCTCCTGGAAGGAACCCTCTGGCCATGGGGCATTGGCACTTTTGCTTATTACAGCACCTCCGCACTCTGCGTGCCGCCCCTCGATCATCTTCGGCTACACATTGAAGGTTTTGAGCCATAGGCCAAAGTGAGGGGTAATGCGGAGGAAAGCTTCACACACGACGATGAACGACGAGATGTGGAGGACGGAATCCGGAGCCAGATCATGGAAATCCAGCCCGTAATAGAACATGAGCCCCCTCACAAAGGGATCTAGAGCGAGGCCTAGCCCTCGGAGGAAGTGAGAGATGAATACAACGCTCTCGCCAGGTTCGGGAGTGGGTATGACCTGCCCTCAAGTAGGCAACCTGTGAGAGATCTCGGCTGGTCGAATCTGGCCTCTCTTAGCTTCTTGACGTCTTCCTCTCAGGATGAGGAAGGCATCCACCGACCTTGAAGGTTGGATCCGAACATGGTTGAAGGTCCGCGCTGACCTGAGCCTGGGGTGTTGGAACTCGAGGTGGGGGAAGGATTCGATTGAGCACGAGAAGAAAAAGGGACAAGCCTTGGCCTCTTTATAAAGGAGGTGAATATCAAGCGTCCTCCGCGTGGCTGTTTGGGACTTGTCTAGAATTGGGAGTCATATCAACGGGCATGATTGGGTTACCCACGTCTATATTGATGAGAATCCCGTAATAAGGGGGACACGATCTCTGCTTCGACAAGACGTGCCAAATAGATCACCTCGCAAAATGTGAAGTGGCAGGCTGATGGAGGAAGACGGTTCGCCAAGACCAAACCGTGGCAATACGTCACGTTATGAAAAACGGTTGGAAGATTAGATTTGTGGAAATATTATTCTCTCTACGGTGGTATGTGGAATTTATTTTGCAGAGCCGGACACTATCCTTGTGTTCAAAATCTTCTATGGAGTATTCGGAGGAGGAACTCGCCTTGCAATGATGAAGACAATCTGCGCGCCGGACTCATCGTCATTGAAGCCTGGTTCAGGGGCTACTGAGTGAGTCCTGGATTAGGGGGTATCCGTACAGCCGGGCTATATCCTTTGGCCGGACAGTTGGACTATGAAGATACAAGATTGAAGACTTCGTCCAGTGTCCGGATGGGACTCTCCTTGGTGTGGAAGGCAAGCTTGGTGATACGGATATGTAGATCTCCTCCCTTGTAACCGACTCTGTGTAACCCTATCCCCCTCCGATGTCTATATAAACCGGAGGGTTTAGTTCGTAGGACCAATGACAATCATACCATAGGCTAGCTTCTAGGGTTTAGCCTCTACGATCTTGTGGTAGATCAACTCTTGTAATACTCATGTCATCAAGATCAATCAAGCAGGAAGTAGGGTATTACCTCCATCGAGAGGGCCCGAACCTTGGTAAACATTGTGTCCCCCGCCTCTTGTTACCATCCGCCTTAGACGCACAGTTCGGGACCCCCTACCCGAGATCCGCCGGTTTTGACACCGACAACAAGCAAAAAGGCAAGGACAAGCTTCAAGAGGAAATTGATGCATTTGAAGAAGCACCTAAGGCCTTGGTCAAGTGGGTTCCCAAGACTACATCAAGTTCTACTTCATTAAGTACGACTACAACTCCAAGGATTCCCATCTAGATGGTGTGGATCTAGAAGAAGAAGAACTACAGAGTTCTTGAGGGTGACTCCACCAACATACTTCACTCTTATCATTTTGGGGAGGACAAGTGCAAACAACTTCCATATCTTGCACTAGTTCAAGGAGTCACAAACCCTCTTGTTGGTAAGACAAGGGAGAAGGTAACCTAATGCTTTCATGGACAACATCTTGTGTACACATCACTCTATGTCTATGGATTGCTTGTTCCTTGTGGGACTAACCCGTGTAGGTATTGAAAGTCCAAATCACTCCAAAGGATTGCTCCGAATGATCTACATCAACATTGAGCATCTACATCTTCAACACCTACATGAAGTCATCCTCGAAAAAACCCAACGTTAGTTCATCGCTCTTAGGGAGGATATCACATCTAGGGGGAGCTTTACTCTAATTAATTGAGCTAAAGGAACTCTAATGGTGTGAACACAACAATGCTTTATGTAAAAGTGGTAATCCCACTTGTGCTTAAACGATGAGTATGACCTATGATCAAATGTTCTCATTTGACTCCTAAGTCAATATACTCATATATATATGACCTAGTCATCGCCAATTGTTTGATAGATGCTAGAGTGTTTTTGCATGCTTTGTCACATATTTAATTTGCCATTTTAAATGTGTGAGCATGTTGGATGCATATTTTACTCATTCAAGGACATCCATTTGTTGCTTTGATTGTTTGGCTCTTTCTCTTTTGCCAAATGGATGGACAAGAATGCCTAAGAACTCCCTCTAGCTATCTATGCTTTTCTCGTCTCAAACTCTATTCATGCTACATCACAAAGTTTGATCAAGTCAGCTTCGAACCACTCTGTGTGAGGAGCACTCGGAGTCCCTGATCCGTCATAGACTTGAACTTCCAAAACCTCTTTGTGTATTTTGGTCTGACCGATTCATCCCTTTCGGTCCTACCGAGATCACTAAGTTGATCTAGGGTTTTCAATCTCGGTGCAACCAATTAGAACCTTTCGGTCACACCGAGTTGGAATAACTGCTTGCAGTTTTGCATCTTGGTGCCACCGAGTCGTTCCACCGACAGGGTTAGGTTATATATACTGACAAGCCAAATTCTCTTCGCCCGCGCGTAACCTGCTCTGCCTCCTCGGTTCTCCGGATCGTCCACTTGTCGCCAGCGACCTCCCGCCGCTGGTCTCCGCCGCCGTCAATGGCAAACTGCCCCGTCGTTGCCGCCGTAGCAAGTTCACCGCCGAACTAGGGTACGAAGTTGATCTTTGTGCTAATCCATAACTCTGATTCTTAGCACATTGCTTTGCCATGATTCTTGCCACGTATGAGATCATCCTGTCCAATGAAAACATCCCGTAGATTAATTTTGATTTGAAAATTTAGGGTTAGGTCTCCGCCGAATTCATCTCGGACCGACCGAGTTGTAGATATCGGTCTCACCGATTTGGCTTAGGCCAGAGCACATGCATTTTAGGTCTGACCGAAAATTGCAAATCGGTGTGACCGAGTTCGATTCTCTATGAAATCCTAGCAGTCTCGGTACCACCGAACTGTGACTCGGTCTGACCGAGTTCACTAGTTTAGGTTCCAAAAGCTGCTCCGGTATCACCGAGTTTACAAATCGGTAGATCCGAAATGCTTTCTGTGAAGAACTAAAACTAAGTTTTTTAAGTCATCTGTTTTGCAGAACTCCTGTATTTGTGATGCTCATCTACTCTACCTCATCTATAACCTGTTCACAGGGTCTGTGTCAGAGTTTTTGCAGAGATGTCTGATCAAAGTGACAGTCAGAACATGTCTGAGCAATAGGTGCAGATGAGTGAGGGTTCAGATCCCTCTAGCAGCTATGATGAACGCAGCAGGGGCACTCCCAGCAACTTGCCAATGGCTGCCACCAGGACAAGGAAGAAGTGGACTTCTAATTCACAAGATGAGGAATATGTGGCTGTTGAATATAAAGCCACTTCAAAGAAAAAGGTGCTAAAGAAAGAGTATGGCACATCTTCTGCAACAAAGCCTTGAATGAAAACAAAGATGCCAGCAAGAAGACAACCCATGTCAAAGCCAAGAAAAGTTGCCACAGTTGAAACTACGAAGTTCACCATTGAGTCTGAAGAAGAAGCAACTGGTGAGGATAAGAAGAAGAAGAGGGCCAGAACCACTACTGCCAGAGTTCTTGGCAAGCCCTCAATGAGGAAAGATTCAGAAGAGAAAGAGGATGCTGCACCAGCACCTGATACGTCTCCAACGTATCTATAATTTTTGATTGCTCCATGCTATATTATCTACTGTTTTGGACATTATTGGGCTTTATTATCCACTTTTATATTATTTTTGGGACTAACCTATTAACCGGAGGCCCAACCCAAAATTGGTGTTTTTTGCCTATTTCAGTGTTTCGCAGAAAAGGAATATCAAACGGAGTCCAAACGGAATGAAACCTTCAGGAACGTGATTTTTAGGAAGATTATGATCCGGCAGACATGGACCCTACGTCAAGAAACAAAAGAGGAAGCCATGAGGTAGGGGGCGCGCCCTCCACCCTCGTGGGCCCCCTATTGCTCCACCGACGTACTCCTTCCTCCTATATATACCTACATACCCCCAAATGATCAGATACGGAGCCAAAAACCTAATTACACCGCTGCAACCTTCTCAGACTCCACGAGATCCCATCTTGGGGCCTGTTCCGAGCTCCACGAGGGGGCATCCATCACGGAGGGCTTCTACATCAACACCATAGCCTTTCCGATGAAGTGTGAGTAGTTTACGCCACCTTCGGGTCCATAGTTAGTAGCTAGATGGCTTCTTCTCTCTTTTTGGATCTCAATACAATGTTCTCCCCCTCTCTCGTGGAGATCTATTCGATGTAATCTTCTTTTTGTGGTGTGTTTGTCCGATGAATTGTGGGTTTATGATCAAGATTATCTATGAACAATATTTGAATATTTTCTGAATTCTTTTATGTATGATTGGTTATCTTTGCAAGTCTCTTCGAATTATCAGTTTGGTTTGGCCTACTAGATTGATCTTTCTTGCAATGGGAGAAGTGCTTAGCTTTGGGTTCAATCTTGTGGTGTCCTTTCCCAAAGGATGAGGGGCAGCAAGGCACGTATTGCATTGTTACCATCGAGGATAATAAGATGGGGTTTTATCATATTGCATGAATTTATCCCTCTACATCATGTCATCTTGCTTAAGGCGTTACTCTGTTTTCATGAACTTAATACTCTAGATGCATCTTTGGATAGCGGTCGATGAGTTGAGTAATAGTAGTAGATGCAGGCAAGAGTCGGTCTACTTGTCTCGGACGTGATGCCTATATACATGATCATACCTAGATATTCTCATAACTATGCTCAATTACATCAATTGCTCAACTGTAATTCGTTCACCCACCGTAAAATACTTATGCTCTTGAGAGAAGCCACTAGTGAAACCTATGGCCCCCGGGTCTATCTTCATCATATTAATCTTCCAACACTTAGTTATTTCCTTTGCTTTTTTACTTTTCTTTTATTTTACTTTGCTTTTATTTTACTTTGCATCTTTATCACAAAAATACCAAAAAATATTATCCTATCATATCTATCAGATCTCACTCTCGTAAGTGACCGTGAAGGGATTGACAGCACCTTATCGCGTTGGTTGCGAGGATTTATTTGTATTGTGCAGGTGTGAGGGACTCGTGCGTAGCCTCCTACTGGATTGATACCTTGGTTCTCAAAAACTGAGGGAAATACTTACGCCATCTTGTTGCATCACCCTTTCCTCTTCAAGGGAAAACCAACGAAGTGCTCAAGAGGTAGCAAGAAGGATTTCTGGCGCCATTGCCGGGGAGTCTACGCAAAAGTGAACATACCAAGTACCCATCACAATCCCTTATCTCCCGCATTACATTATTTGCCATTTGCCTTTCGTTTTCCTCTCCCCCACTTCACCCTTGCCGTTTTATTCGCCCTCTCTTTTACCGTTCGCCTCTTTTTCTCTTGCTTTTTGTTCACTCATGTGTTGGATTGCTTGCTTGTCACGATGACTCAATATAATACCAAATTATGTGACTTTACCAATACCAGCAATAATGATTTCCTTAGCACTCCGATTGCTCCTCTTACCGATACTGAATCTTGTGAAATCAATGCTGCTTTGTTGAATCTTGTCATGAAAGATCAATTCGCCGGCCTTCCTAGTGAAGATGCTGCTACTCATCTAAATAGCTTCGTTGATTTGTGTGATATGCAAAAGAAGAAAGATGTTGATAATGATATTGTGAAACTGAAGCTATTTTCTTTTTCGCTTAGAGATCGTGCTTGGTTTTCGTCTTTACCTAAAAATAGTATTGATTCTTGGAACAAGTGCAAAGATGCTTTTATCTCTAAGTATTTTCCTCCCGCTAAGATCATCTCTCTTAGAAACGATATTATGAATTTTAAGCAACTTGATCATGAACATGTTGCACAAGCTTGGGAGAGGATGAAATTAATGATACATAATTGCCCTACTCATGAGTTTTTAGATCTTGATGCTAAAATTGATAAAAGTGGGATTGAAGAGATTAAAACCCTAGATGTTGCTAAACCCAGTATTTTGTATTTCAAGGAATTTAATTATGAAAATTGCTCTTTTATTGATTTTATTTCCTTGTTGCAATACGTGCTAAATTCTCCTCATGCTTATAGTCAAAATAAAGCGTTTACTAAACATATCGTTGATGCCTTGATGCAATCTTATGAAGAAAAGCTTGAGTTGGAAGTTTCTATCCCTAGAAAACTTTATGATGAGTGGGAACCAACTATTAAAATTAAGATTAAGGATCATGAGTTTTATGCTCTATGTAATTTGGGTGCTAGTGTTTCCACTATTCCCAAAACTTTGTGTGATTTGCTAGATTTCAATGATTTTGATGATTGCTCTCTAAACTTGCACCTTGCGGATTCCACTATTAAGAAACCTATGGGAAGAATTAATGATTTTCTTATTGTTGCAAATAGGAATTATGTTCCCATAGATTTTATCGTTCTTGATATAGATTGCAATCCTTCATGTCCTATTATTCTCGGTAGACCTTTCCTTAGAATGATTGGTGCAATTACTGATATGAAGGAAGGGAATATTAGATTCCAATGTCCATTAAAGAAAGGCATGGAACACTTCCCTAGGAATAAAATAAAATTACCATATGAATCTATCATGAGATCCACTTATGGATTGCCTACCAAAGATGGCAATACCTAAGATCTATCATTGCTTTTATGCCTAGCTAGGGGCGTTAAACGATAGCGCTTGTTGGGAGGCAACCCAATTTTATTTTATTTTTTTTGCTTTTTGCTTCTGTTTAGGAATAAATCTTTGTTCTAGCCTCTGGTTAGATGTGTTTTTATGTTTTAATTAGTGTTTGTGCCAAGTTAAACCTATAGGATATTTTTGGATGATAGTTATTTGATCTTGCAGAAATTTCTAGAAACTTTCTGTTCACAAAAACAATTGTTAAAAATCATCAGAAAGTGATAAAAATAGTGATTACAATTGCTTATAATCAATAAACAAATTGCCTAGGTCGTCCTATTTTTTCTGATTTTTTGGAGTTACAGAAGTTGCGTTAGTTACAAATTACTACACACTGTTCTGTTTTTGACAGATTCTGTTTTTCGTGTGTTGTTTGCTTATTTTGATGAATCTATGGCTAGTAAAATAGTTTATAAACCATAGAGAAGTTGGAATACAGTAGGTTTAACACCAATATAAATAAAGAATGAGTTCATTGCAGTACCTTGAAGTGGTCTTTTGTTTTCTTTCGCTAACAGAGCTCACGAGATTTTTGTTGAGTTTTGTGTTGTGAAGTTTTCAAGTTTTGGGTGAAAGATTTTTGATGGATTATGGAACAAGGAGTGGCAAGCGCCTAAGATTGGGGATGCCCATGGCACCCCCAAGATAATCTAAGGACACCAAAAGCCAAAGCCTGGGGATGCCCGGAAGGCATCCCCTCTTTAAATCTACTTCCATCGGTAACTTTACTTGGAGCTATATTTTTATTCACCACATGATATGTGTTTTGCTTGGAGCGTCTTGTATGATTTGAGTCTTTGCTATTTATTTTACCACAATCATCCTTGCTGTACACACCTTTTGAGAGAGCCATACATGATTTGGAAATTATTAGAATACTCTTTGTGCTTCACTTATATCTTTTGAGTTATATAGTTTTGCTCTAGTGCTTCACTTATATCTTTTAGAGCACGGTGGTGGATTTGTTTTATAGAAACTATTGATCTCTCATGCTTCACTTAGATTATTTTGAGAGTATTAAATAGCATGGTAATTTGCTTAAAATAATCTTAATATGCTAGGTATTCAAGAATAGTAAAAACTTTCTTATGAGTGTGTTGAATACTAAGAGAAGTTTGATGCTTGATAATTGTTTTGAGATATGGAGGTAATAATATCAAAGTCGGGCTAGTTGAGTAGTTGTGAATTAGAGAAATGCTTGTGTTGAAGTTTGCATGTCTTGTATCATGCACGTATGGTAAACGTTATGTAACAAATTTGAAACATGTGGTGTTATTTGATTTTCCTCCTTATGAGTGGCGGTCGGGGACGAGCGATGGTCTTTTCCTACCAATCTATCCCCCTAGGAGCATGCGCGTAGTGCTTGGTTTTTGATGACTTGTAGATTTTTGCAATAAGTATGTGAGTTCTTTATGACTAATGTTGAGTCCATGGATTATACGCACTCTCACCCTTCCATCATTGCTAGCCTCTTCGGTACCGTGCATTTGTAAGTGCATCTAGTGCCCCTTAGTGATTTTGGTTTATTGAAGACTTATAGGTTAAGGGACTAATGGTTTATGAGTGTACACAGGTCTTTAAGTCTATTTGGAGTTTGATATTTACAGAGAAAGTCGACCCCTAAAAATGAAGTTCTTCGTCTGAAGACTTTGGTATTCTGAAGACTTTCTGAAGACTTTGAAAGTGAAGAAATTGGTGTGACCTTCAAGACTTGGTATTCATTTGAGGAACATGAAGCGTGAAGACTTTTGTTTTCGTAGTTTCGTTTTCTCTTTCTTGAGTCATAGGAAACACCGTACTGTTAAAAAATTTCCATGTGACGCTCAACTCAAAATCCTACACCTACCAATCCCTTCGAGTGAACCCTTTGGAAATCTCATACTGTTTAGTCAATTTCTTGATGTGAGACGAAGTTCTTACAGTGTTGAGGAATTTGTCCTGACCGAGGAGATAGGAATTCGCCAGTGCGGATTGCCTATACAGTGATGATCATGATAGCCCTGAGGAATTTGAGAGTGAAATTTCCGACCGTTGCTGTGCTGCGTGCCAGCTGTCCCAAAATATCTTATCCACCTAACGGTCATATCATTGAAGGGCATTTATGTCTTATCATGTCGGGCTGCTCCTAGGATATAAATAGCCGCCCCTGTCGAATTTCGGGCTCCGGCAGACCCTTGAGGTTCGAACACTGGGGCGCGCGCGGAGATCCAACCCTCCACCGTCTCGCACCTCGCCGAATCGCTGGGACCTAAACTACTAAACAGAACAACACAAGAGACACAAGATTTATACTAGTTCGGGCCACCGTTGTGGTGTAATACCCTAATCTAGTTTGTGGCATGGTGGATTGCCTCTGGGGCTGATGAGGAACAGTACAAGGAAGAACAGCCTCGCGAGGGTCTGTTCTTGGTGGGTGTGATGAACTGCTAGGTGGTGTCCCGTCGCTCTAGCTTGGGGATCGGGTCTCTGTCTTTCTCTGGATTCCCGATCCCTCTACCCTGCGGGTGGCTACTCCTATTTATAGGCGAAGGCCCTGGGCCTCTTCCCAAATATTGAGTGGTAAGGGCACCAACAATTGGCCATTTTGAAGGGGAACAGCGGGTACACTTATCCTGACTAAAGTTGGTCCTCGCCTGCCAAAGGCTCTGGTGATGGCCTTTGCTTGGGCTCCTAACGACTCCCTTCCAGCCGTTGGGGCTGGTCTTGGTCTTGTTGCAATCAAACGGATGCCTTTGCTTGATGCTCTCGCTTGCGCTTGCTCACTTTGCACCAAAGAGGAAAGGAGTACGCAGCTGGCCGGGCGCCTCGACCGCGCCCTTGGTCGTCATGGCTTGCGTCATGGGCACCTCGTGAGGTACCCTGCCTTGAACTCTCCGCCTCCTCATGATCCAGCCTGACGAGGCCGTGCCTGAGGAAGCTCCTGGTCGTCCGCCCCGCGAGGCTTGGCCCCTCGCGAGGGTATTGAGCTTGTGTTGATGAAGATGGGCTGTCCTGGGCCTCCTTTGAGCCACGCCGCAGGCAGGCAAGTCTAGGGACCCCCATTCCCAGAACGCCGACAGTAGCCCCCGGTCCCACGACGCGCCCTAACTTGGCCGAGCAGAGAGGCGAAAGGGCAAGTGCGAAGCGTCACGGGTCCTAACAGCCTGCGGCCTTGGGCGACGCGTGGCGGTTGATTGGACATGTGCGCACTGCTTCCCCATGATGCTTCAGTAACCACCCGGATTCGACAAGTCCCTGCATGCAGAATTGGTAATGATTACCGGTGATCGTGGAGGACGACGGTTGGCCTTCGCCGGCAATAAGTACGGAACGGCGCGCGCCCTTCCAGTCTATCCTTTCTTGTCTCTCCTTCTTCTCCATGGCTCCACCAAGGAAGTTCTCGGCCGCAGAGAAGGGGAAGGGCCGTCAGGTCGAGTCTTCCTCTCCTCCGCCTAAGCGTGGTCGAGGTCGCCCTCGCAAGCACCCCGTGGCCTCCACGGCGGTCCCCCGCGGTCGTGGGGGAGGCTCTCAGCGTGGCGACGAGCGGCTGGCCATGGTCGGAGGGTGTGCCCCGGCCGCGCGTCCCCCGAGGCCGCGCCTCCATCTTCTTGGCCGCTGCCGGAGTTCATGGTGAGGGCGGAATAGCCGTCCGGCGTCCGGCTTCAGCTCCCGTGCTTCCTCTTGGGTGAGCTCCCAGATGGCGCCCTGAGTGGCCTCTGGCTCAAGGCAGATGGCTGCTGTAGCTGGGCTTCGTGGGCTTTTCTAGAGGTCTCCGCTGCAGGGAACCTGTTCCTGACCCGCGGCTGGCAGACGCTCGCTCGCGCGCGTGGTCTTCGCCGCCGGTGCTCCCTGCACTTCAAGTACGACGGCGGCGCCACCCTCTACGTGAGGGTGTTCGGGGAATACGGTCGCCACATGGGGTGCTGCCCTGAAGACGATGACCGCGGCCGAGGACTCAGCCCTAGCGTGGGTGGAGAGGGCAGCGCGCGGGCGGCTGGCGATGCCCGCGACTCCTCACACTTCACAAACTCTTCTTCGGATGGTGATTCCTCCAGCAGCGGCCGGGGCCAGCCCCCATGCCGCCGCGCCTGCTTGGGGGGTGGCAGCGGGTCCGCTTGCCGCCATGCCCCGGTGAAGCGTGAGAGGGAGTCCGCCTGAGCTCCGGAGGCAGCTCGAGCTCTCCAAGAGAGCCGGCACGGGGCGTGCTTCACCTATTTCTGTCCTTTTCCTTTCTTTTCTCCTGCGCAAAAAGGCAACAATGTGCGGCCCCGTGGTGGCGCGTTTAGGTTAACTCCGTTAATTGTTGTACTGCTTTTGTTATCCTGATACTGTTCCCTTCTGCCGTGCGCCCATTCGCAAGTGAACCCCAGCCGTGGCCGCGGGGGCGACCGATCCAGGCCCCGTGTTCGCGTTGTGCTGCCCGTGAGGCATGGTCAGGAGGGGTGCTCCAGCTGTGGACCAGGGTCGTGAAAACTTGAGGGATAGGGGTAGGAACGCTCGCGGGGGCTCCCAAGGCTTCTGCCTCACGAGCCCCCGCGCAAGAGAAATCGAGGCAGGAGAGCGAAACAGATCGAAGAACCACGGACCAAAAAAGGGGCGATAGTTTCGATAAAAACTCCAAATGGGAATAACTAGTCAACTGCAGAAAGCAAATGGAAAAGCCGCGTCCGGCACCTAGTCTAGTCTTCGACGTCTTCTCACCAGCGCGGAGCTAAGTGCTGCCACTGGGCGTGGGAGGGAGCCCCAGGGCCTGAGGCCGACACTCCTGAGACTCCGGGGCGTGTACAACCCCAACTCATTATTACGTGAGAGTGTCACGGGCAGCGAGCTTCACAGGCGTTGGCCTTCTTCACAGGCTCCGGGCCTTTCTAGAGCGCGACAGCTTCACAGGCTCTGGGCCTTTTCCAAAAAGATGAGCTTCACAGGCATTCGCCTTCTTCACAGGCTCTGGGCCTTTTCCAAAAAGATGAGCTTCACAGGCATTCGCCTTCTTCACAGGCTCTGGGCCTTTTCCAAAAAGATGAGCTTCATAGGCATTCGCCTTCTTCACAGGCACTGGGCCTTTTCCAAAAAGACGAGCTTCACAGGCACTGGGCCTTTTCCAAAAAGATGAGCTTCACAGGCATTCTCCTTCTTCACAGGCACTGGGCCTTTGCCAAAAAGATGAGCTTCACAGGCATTCGCCTTCTTCACGAACCTTTGGGCCTTTTAGGGGTAAAACCTCCGGAGGTGCTTTGGATGTTCCACGCTGCTCTGTATAGGTACTCCCTCTTGAGTCTCCAAGCGCACGGAGCCAGGCCTGGAAACATGAACAACCTTGAACGGGCCCTCCCACATGGGAGAGAGCTTATTCAATCCCTCCCTGGAGAGGACCCGGCGGAGAACGAGGTCCCCTACCTCAAGAGTTCTGGGGCGGATGTTGCGGCAGTTGTATCGTCGGAGTGCCTGCTGGTACCTTGCCGCTCGCAGCGTGGCTTCTCGACGGCGCTCCTCCCCCAGCACGAGGGCCGTCCCCCGCATGGCGTCCTGCAGCGTCTCATCGAACGCCAGGACCCGCGCGGATTGACGATTGACCTCGTGAGGGAGGACCGCTTCGGCTCCGTAGACTAGGAAGAAGGGGGTCTCCCCAGTTGGCTTGGTTGCGGTTGTGCGGATGGACCACAACTCGGACGGAAGCTCGTCATACCAGCCCCTGCCGCAGGCCTCCAGCTTCTTCTTGAACGTCCTGGGCTTGAGGCCTCTCAGGACCTCTGCGTTGGCCCGCTTCGGCTGGCCGTTCTTGCGAAGTGCGCCACCGAAGCGTAGCATATCTGTGTCCCAAGGTTAGCGCAGTACCTTTTAAAAAGGTTACTGGATAACTGCGAACCATTGTCGGTGATGATGCGGTTCGGCACTCCGAACCGGCTCACGATGCCCTTGATGAACTTGACCGCAGAACCAGCGGGGATGGCGCGGACGGCCTCGACTTCGGCCCACTTGGTGAATTTTTCCACGGCGACGTAAAGGTAGCGATAGCCCCCTGGCGCCCGAGGAAAGGGGCCCAGAATGTCCAGCCCCCAGACCGCTAATGGCCAAGTGACGGGGATGGTTTGCAGACCTCCTGCTGGCTGGTGGATCTCCTTGGCATGGAATTGGAAAGCCTCGCAAGCCTTCACGAGTTCGATAGCGTCATTGAGCGCGGTGGGCCAATAGAAACCGCTGCGGAACACCTTGCCGACGAGGGTCCGTGACGACGAATGTTGCCCACAATCTCCGCCATGTATATCTGCCAGTAGTTCCTTCCCCTGTTCCCTGGTGATGCAGCGCATGGATACGTCATTCGGTCGTTTCCGGTAGAGCTCTCCATCCATGATGCCGTATGCCATGGCTTGCCGCGCCACACGCTCTGCCTCCTCCTCCTTCTCCGGCAAAGTCCCACGCATTAAGTAACTCTTGAGCTCCGTGATCCAGCACTCCTCTTGAGGTTCCATCGTTAGGAGCAGGCGTGCTCGAGGCCGGGCCACAGTGGGGCTCCCGAGGTGTGGTGAGGGAGCTCCTCCCGAGGCTGTGCGCTTGATAACGGCAGGGCTGAGGGCTTGAAGAGCCGTTCCTCAAAGACACCCGACTCCTGGGGTAACCTCCTGGAGGCTCGTTTGGCGATGTCGTCGGCCTCTTGATTGGTGCCGCCTGGCTCGTGCTGCAGCTCCAACCCCCAGAACTGTTTCTCCATCCTGCGGACCTCCGCGAGGTAGGCCTCCATGTGTTCATCTCTTGGCTCGTATACCTTGTTGGAGAAATTGATGAGGAGCTGCGAATCGCCCTTGATGGTAAGGCGCCTCACCCCCAGGGCAGCGGCAGCCTTCAGACCCGCTATCAGCCCCTCGTACTCTGCTATATTGTTGGAGACCTTCTCACCATGCTAGAAACAGAGCTGCATGGCATAGTAGAGCTTGTCCTGAGCGGGAGATATGAGCACTGCCCTAGCCCCAACACCCTTTCTGGAGAACGCTCCGTCGAAGTACATGACCCAACCTTCTGGCGCTTCGCTTCCTGGGGAGAGGGACCGATCCTCGCCGGCCCTGAGGCCCGGTGCTTCTGTCCATTTGGCCACAAATTCTGCCAGCGCGGCCCCCTTGATGACTCTGGTTGTGCTGAACTCGAGCTGGAATGCTTGAAGTTCAATGTTCCACTCGGCGACCCTTCCGGCCGAGTTGGGGCTCCTGAGCACTCTCTCCAGGGGGTATGCCGAGACAACCTTGATTGGATGACCCTGGAAGTAGTGCCGCAGCTTGCGCGAAGCCACCAACAGCGCGAGGAGAAGCTTCTGCGGCATGGGGTACCGTGCCCTCGCATGAAGTACATCGGGTGCTCGACGAGGTTAGGGGCGTCGGTGCTGGTGGCGTCTTCCGGAAGCTGTGGTGCCTCCCGAGGCGACGGCGCCTCCGAAAGCTGGGTGCTTGGATGGGAGGCCTCCCCCGCCCTTGGTGCGCTCTGCTGTGACGGTTGATCTTCTTCCATTGCAGTGCTGGCTTCTGCTAGTTCCTTCTGATTCGGTCTTGCCTTAGCTCGGGTGGCCGCCGTGGTCTTGGCCTGACGCTCCTCCCTAACTGCCACCAGAGCAGCGCTAGCGGAGTAGGGAGTGGCGGCGAGGTAGATGTCGGCGTTCTGGGAACGGGGGTCCCCAGACTTGCCTGCCTGCGGCCTGCGGCATGGCTCAAAGGAGGCCCAGGACGGCCCATCTTCACCACCACAAGCTCAAGACCCTCACGAGGGGCCAAGCCTCGCGGGGCGGACGACCAAGAGCTTCCTCAGGCACGGCCTCGTCAGGCTGGCTCACGAGGAGGCGGAGAGTTCAAGGCGGGGTGCCTCGCGAGGTGCCCGTGAAGTAAGCCATGGCGACCAAGGGCGCCCGATCGAGGCGCCCGGCCAGCAGCGTCCTCCTTTCCTCTTTGGTGCAAAGGGGGCAAGCACAGGCAAGGGCATCAGGCAAAGGCATCCGTTTCGGTGCAACAAGACCAAGACACGCCCGAACGGCTGGAATTAAGTCATCGTGGAGCCCAAGCAGGCGTCATCACCAGAGCCTTTGGCAGGCGAGGACCAACTTTAGTCAGGATAAGTGTACCCGCTGTTCCCCTTCAAAATGGCCAATTGTTGGCGCCCTTCCCGCTCAATATTTGGGGAAGAGGCCCAGGGCCTTCGCTTATAAATAGGGGAAGCCGCACTCAAAGGAAGAGGATCGGATCAAGCAGTCGGAATCCAGAGAGAGAGAGAAACCCGTTCCTCAAGCTAGAGCAACGGGGCACCACTTAGCAGTTCATCACACCCACCAAGAACAGGCCCTCACGAGGCTGTTCCTCCCTGTACTGTTCTTCGTCGGCCCCAGAGGCAATCCACTCACCACAAACTAGAGTAGGGTATTACACCACAACGGTGGCCCGAACTAGTATAAATCTTGCGTCTCTTGTGTTGTTCTTGTTAGTAGTTTAGATCCCGGCGATTCGGCGAGGTACGAGACGGTGGAGGGTTGGATCTCCGCGCTTACCCCAGAGTTCGAACCTTAAGGGTCTGCCAGAACCCGTGATCCGACAGTAGAGTACCAAGGGCTCCTGAGGGCGCGGGGCCACCTTCACTGGAGGGCTGGTCAGGTACCTCTTGCGGTGTTGAAACGCTTTGTCGGCCTCTTCAGTCCACTCGAAGGGCCCCTTTTTCTTCATCGGCTGGAAGAAAGGCAGCGCCCGCTCCCCAATCGGGAGATGAAACGGCCCAGCGCCCGTTCTGGCGCCCGTGAGCTTCTGCATTTCCACGAGGGTCTTTGGTGGGCTCATGTCTTCCACTGCCTTGACCTTTTTTGGGTTGGCCTCGATGCCTCGGCGGGACACGAGGAAACCCAGGAGCGTGCCTGAGGGAACTCCAAACACACACTTCTCCGGGTTGAGTCGCAGGCTCACTGCGTTGAGGCTCGCGAAGGTTTCTTCCAGGTCTTGTATCAAGGTCTTGGCCTCGCGAGACTTCACCACGATGTCGTTGACGTATGCCTCCACATTCTTCCCGAGCTGTGGGCCCAAGGTGATGTGCATGAGCCGCTGGAAGGTTGTCGCCGCGTTGCGCAGCCCGAATGGCATGCATGTATAGCAGTACACTCCACATGGGGTTAGGAAGGCCGTCTTTTCCACGTCTTCCGCCGCCAGCTTGATTTGGTGATACCCGGAAAAGGCGTCCAAGAAGCATAACAGGTCACACTCGGCGGTGGAATCGACGATCTGGTCGATGCGAGGGAGCGGAAACGGATCCTGCGGGCATGCTTTGTTGAGATTGGTGAAGTCGACACACGCGCTCCTTTCCTCCCTTCTTTGGCACCACCACGGGTTGGCCAGCCAATCTGAGTATCGGACCTCGCGAATAACCCCCGCGGCTTCTAGCTTGCGGGTCTCTTGGACGATGAAGGCCTGCTTTTGGTGGACTGCCTTCTCGCTTTACGCTTCCTTTGGGCACGCACGTTGGGGCACACGTTGAGGTGGTGCTCGTCGCCCGTGGAATCCCCGCCACCTGATCGGGCTCCTGTGCGAACACCTTCTTGTTCGCACGCAGGAACTTGACAAGGGCTTCCTCATGTTCGGGCTCGAGGTTGGCGCCTATGGTGAAGGTGGCGTTTGTGGACCCGTCCTCATCGACAGGTATCTGCTTGGTCTCCGCCTTGTCTTGAGTGAACAACTGCTTCTTCTTGGTCGGCGCAGCCCCCTTGGGCTTGGGGGCTTCCGCATCAGCGGGCTGCGCTGCGGCCGCCGTCTTGAGGGTGAGCCTGGCCTTTCATAGCACCTTCAAGATCCCCCAGACACGGTGAGGACGCCGCTGCTCCTGTGCATCTTCATGAGGTTGTACCCGGGTGGAGTTGCGGCCATGAATTTGGCCAATGCTGGATAGCCAAGGATGGCATTGTAGGGGAGGCCAATGGGGGCGATGTCGAAGTCGACCAGTTCCGTGCGGAAGTTGTCGTAGGCGCCGAAGGTCACCGGAAGCCGGATTTTCCCCAAGGAGCTGGTTGACCCTCCTCCTCCGCCCGAAAAAGGTCGGCTAGGCTGCAGCTGCTCCCTGGGTATGCAGAGGAGGTTGAAGGCCTCGACTGAGAGTACGTTGAGGCCGGCGCCGCCGTCGATGAGGGTCCTGGTGACGGCAACCTGGCAGATGGTGGGTGTGCAGAGCATGGGGAGCGCACCCGAGCCGGCCGAGTTGGTGGGGTGGTCTTGAGAGTCGAAGGTCAGCCCGGCCGACGACTCCGTCCGGCCTGAGGGGCCCCCTTCCGCGTGGAGGCGACGCCGACCCGGCGGACGAATGTCTTGACATGGTGGCTGGAAGGCGGCGCCTGCGAGCCGCCCAGGAGGGCCGCGATGAGCGGAGGAACCGACGCGACGGGGCGGGTGATGAGGAAGCCACGCGGCCCCTCCCATGAGGTCGCCGAGGAGCGCAGGGACGATGCTTGCTGCCTGTCCCCCGCCGGGCCGGTGGCGGTGTTGACGGCGGGCGGTGAGGAACAGGCGAGGGCGCCCGCCGCCGGAAGCCGTCCGGGCGACATGGGAGGCGAGGGCAGCTCGGCGCTCGGCGCGAGCCCGACGAGCGTCAGACATGGTTGCGGTGGTCGGGTAAGAGCGAGGCGACGGAATGCAGATTCCGGCGCACCCCTACCTGGCGCGCCAAATGTCGGATTTCGGGTTCCGGCAGACCCTTGAGGATTCGAACCTTTGGGGTGTGCGCGGAGATCCAACCCTCCACCGTCTCGCACCTCGCCGAATCGCTGGGACCTAAACTACTGAACAGAACAGCACAAGAGACACAAGATTTATACTAGTTCGGGCCACCGTTGTGGTGTAATACCCTACTCTAGTTTGTGGCGTGGTGGATTGCCTCACTGGGCTGATGAGGAATAAGATAAGGAAGAACAGCCTCGCGAGGGTCTGTTCTTGGTGGGTGTGATGAACTGCTAGGTGGTGTCCCGTCGCTCTAGCTTGGGGATCGGGTCTCTTTCTTTCTCTGGATTCCCGATCCCTCTACCCTGTGGGTGGCTACTCCTATTGATAGGCGAAGGCCATGGGCCTCTTCCCAAATATTGAGCGGGAAGGGCGCCAACAATTGGCCATTTTGAACGGGAACAGCGGGTACACTTATCTTGAATAAAGTTGGTCCTCGCCTGCCAAAGGCTCTGGTGATGACGCCTGCTTGGGCTCCATGATGACGCCCTTCCAGCCGTTGGGGCTAGTCTTGGTCTTGTTGCACCGAAACGGATGCCTTTGCTTGATGCTCTCGCCTGCACTTGCTCCCTTTGCACCAAAGAGGAAAGGAGGACACTGCGCGGGCTGGCGCCCGACTGGCGCCCTTGGTCGTCATGGCTTGCGTCATGGGCACCTCGCGAGGTACCCTGCCTTGAACTCTCCGCCTCCTCATGAGCCAGCCTGACGAGGTCGTGCCTGAGGAAGCTCCTGGTCGTCCGCCCCGCGAGGCTAGGCCCCTCGCGAGGGTCTTTAGCTTGTGTTGATGAAGATGGGCTGTCCTGGGCCTCCTTTGAGCCACGCCACAGGCCGCAGGCAGGCAAGTCTGGGGACCCCCGTTCCCAGAACGCCGACAGCCCCCTACAACCACTAGCTGGTTGGCTGCTCCGAGAGAAACTGACACTTGTCATTTGAGAGCATCCCATCCTCCGAGGACTTTGAGCGCAAATCATCGATTGAGGAAAACCCAAAACCAAACCCCTACAAACCCAAAGTGATTGATCATCACTGAAGAGATTGATCCTGCATGGATCCGACGCTTGTTACCTTTGAAGACTGTGCTTCTTCCAGACGGTTAGGCGTCATGGTCTAGAGCATCCAAGAGGAATTGTGGATCGCCGAGTGACCGAGTCTCAGAAGGTTTGAAAGTCGCTGAAGACTTACCACGAGTGATTGGACGAGGTCTGTGTGACCTTAGTTCAAGGAGAATACGGTGAGGACTTGGTGTCCTGAGCTGCGTGCTCAGCGACTGGGTGTCCGGGACTGTGTGTCCTTGAGTTTAAATACTCAGCCGCTCCAACCAGATGTACAACTGAGACAGCAGTTGGAACTGGTTTACCAAATCATTGTCTTCACCAACCTTACTGGTTCTATTTCCTCAACTCATTCATTTCCTCATTACTGTGTTGAGTGTTTGTTCATATCTATGTTTGAAGACTTTGACTGAAGACTTTCTCAATTTCCATAATTCAATTTCTTTGGTCTGTTTGTCTTCATCTTGTGTTATCCTGTGATTATGCTTTCTGTACTCTGTGATTGTCTTCATTTCATCATGATGAACATGCCTGTATTCTGGTATGCTTACTTTTGAGTACTTATTCCGCTGCAAGTAGTTCTTCACTAAGGAATTTCCTCACCGGCAAATTCCCCAGTGAAGAATTCATAAAAATCGCCTATTCACCCCCCCTCTAGTCGATATAACGCACTTTCAGCATTGCCCTTTCTCACATTGAGAGTTGGTGCAAACTTCGCCGGTGCATCCAAACCCCATGATATGATATGCTCTTTCACACATAAACCTCCTTATATCTTCCTCAAAACATCCACCATACCTACCTATTATGGCATTTCCATAGCCATTCCGAGGTATATTGCCATGCAACTTTCCACCATTCTGTTCATCACGACACATTCATCATTGTCATATTGCTAGCATGATCATGTAGTTGACATAGTATTTGTGGCAAATCCACCATTCATAATTCTTTCATACATGTCACTCTTGGTTCATTGCATATCCCGGTACACCGCCTGAGGCATTCATATAGAGTCATACTTTGTTCTAGTATCGAGTTGTAATCATTGAGTTGTAAATAAATAGAAGTGTGATGATCATCATTTTCTAGAGCATTGTCCCAAGTGAGGAATAAAAAAAGAGAGAAAGGCCATAAAAAAAGAGAAGGCCCAAAAAAGAGTAGCACCATGCTAGTATCCTTTGCCACACTATCCTTTGCTACCATGAGAGAAAAAGAGAGAAGGGACAATGCTACTATCCTTTGCCACACTTGTGCTTCAAAGTAGCACCATAATCTTCATGATAGAGAGTCTCTTATTTTGTCACTTTCATATACTAGTGGGAATTTTTCAGAATAGAACTTGGCTTGTATATTCCAACATTGGGCCTCCTCAAGTGCCCTAGGTCTTCGTGAGAAAGCAAGTTGAATGCACACCCACTTAGTTTCTTTTGTTGAGCTTTCATACATTTATAGCTCTAGTGCACCCATTGCATGGCAATCCCTACTCCTTGCATTAATATCAATCGATGGGCATCTCCATAACTCATTGATTAGCCTCGTTGATGTGAGACTTTCTCCTTTTTTGTCTTCTCCACATAACCCCCATCATCATATTCTATTCCACCCATAGTGCTATGTCCATCGCTCGTACTCATATATTGCATGAAAGTTTATAGGTTTGAGATTACTAAAGTATGAAAAAATTGCTTGGCTTGTCATCGGGGTTGTGCATGATGAGAGCATTCTTGTGTGACGAAAATGGAGCATGACTAAACTATATGATTTTGTAGGGATGAACTTTCTTTGGCCATGTTATTTTGAGAAGACATAATTGCTTAGTTAGTATGCTTGAAGTATTATCAATTTTATGTCAATATGAAATTTTATCTTGAATCTTTCGGATCTGAATATTCATACCACAATTACGAAGAATTACATTGAAATTATGCCAAGTAGCACTCCGCATAAAAAATTATCTTTTTTATCATTTACCTACTCGAGGACGAGCAGGAATTAAGCTTGGGGATGCTTGATACGTCTCCAACGTATCTATAATTTTTTATTGCTCCATGCTATATTATCTACTGTTTTGGACATTATTGAGCTTTATTATCCACTTTTATATTATTTTTGGGACTAACCTATTAACCGGAGGCCCAGCCCAGAATTGCTGTTTTTTTGCCTGTTTCAGAGTTTCGCAGAAAACGAATATCAAACGGAGTCGAAACGGAATGAAACCTTCGGGAACGTGATTTTTAGGAAGATTATGATCCGGGAGACTTGGATCCTACGTCAAGAAACAAAAGAGGAAGCCACGAGGTAGGGGGGCGCGCCCTCCAACCTCGTGTGCCCCTATTGCTCCACCGACGTACTCCTTCCTCCTGTATATACCTACGTACCCCCCAAACGATCATATACGGATCTAAAAACCTAATTCCACCGCCGCAACCTTCTGTACCCACGAGATCCCATCATGGGGCCTGTTCCATAGCTCCGCCGGGGGGGGGGCATCCATCATGGAGGGCTTCTACATCAACACCATAGCATCTCCGATGAAGTGTGAGTAGTTTACCTCAGACCTTCGGGTCCATAGTTAGTAGCTAGATGGCTTCTTCTCTCTTTTTGGATCTCAATACAATGTTCTCCCCTCTCTCGTGGAGATCTATTCGATGTAATCTTCTTTTTGCGGTGTGTTTGTTGAGACCGATGAATTGTGGGTTTATGATCAAGATTATCTATGAACAATATTTGAATCTTTTCTGAATTCTTTTATGTATGATTGGTTATCTTTGCAAGTCTCTTCGAATTATCAGTTTGGTTTGGCCTACTAGATTGATCTTCCTTGCAATGGGAGAAGTGCTTAGCTTTGGGTTCAATCTTGCGGTGTCCTATCCTAGTGATGAGGGGCAGCAAGGCACGATTGTATTGCTGCCATCGAGGATAACAAGATGGGGTTTTATAATATTGCATTAATTTATCCCTCTACATCATGTCATCTTGCTTACATGCTACTGCTTTCATGAACTTAATACTCTAGATGCATGCTTTGGATAGCGGTCGATGAGTGGAGTAATAGTAGTAGATGCAGTGTGAGTCGGCCTACTTGTCTCGGATGTGATGTCTATATACATGATCATACTTAGATATTCTCATAACTATGCTCAATTCTGTCAATTGCTCAACAATAATTCGTTCACCCACCGTAAAATACTTATGCTCTTGAGAGAAGCCCCTAGTGAAACCTATGGCCCCCGGGTCTATCTTCATCATATTAATCTTCCAACACTTAGTTATTTCCTTTCATTTTTACTTTGCTTTTATTTTACTTTGCATCTTTATCACAAAAATACCAAAAATATTATCCTATCATATCTATCAGATCTCGCTCTCATAAGTGACCATGAAGGGATTGACAACCCTTATCGCGTTGGTTGCGAGGATTTATTTAGACAGTGCAAAAGTAGGGACTCGCACGTAGCCTCCCAATTGGATTGATACCTTGGTTCTCAAAATCGAGGGAAATACTTACGCTACTGTGCTGCATCACCCTTTCCTCTTCAAGGGAAACCCAATGCAGTGCTCAATAGGTAGCAGCACCCAAAACTCAAAAGCTCATGGGAGATACAATTAGATCAGGGGCTGCTCCATCTAAGCCCAAATCTGCTCCCAATGCTGCTGCTCCAGCTCCAAAGCCTAAACCCAAGAGAAGCACTAGAAACATCCCTGCTGAAGAGAAGAACAAGGCCTCAGTGCCTGTAGGTGTTGAAGAAGATGAAGCTCAAGTTTTGAGGAAGCTGAAACCCAAGATCCCTGACCACAATGATGCACACCCAGTTGCAGAGAACATGAAAATCAGGAAGGATGCAGGATTGAGACTATGGAGATAGTCTGATCCATATGCTATCAGGAGAAGAACTGCTGTGGACTACAGGTTTCACACTAAGGAACATCAGGACTTCTTTGAGACAAATCTGCTTGATAAGAAGCCCATTGTGTGTGACATGAGATGGGTTGACTGGGAGTTCATCAAGGAGAATGAGGATCACTTCCCTAGTGTGCTTGATAGCTTCAGGGCATGTGGAGTTGATACATTTGTTGCCCAGAAGCTCACCAAGTGGAATGATGAGCTCATCATGCAGTTTTACTCCACTGCCCACTTCTATCCAGATGGAAGGATAGTATGGATGTCTGAGGGTACTAGATACCAGTCTACAGTTGATGAGTGGGCCAAGCTTATCAATGCTCCTGACGAACATGAGGATGACTTTGATGTTTATACAGAGAAGAAAAAAAGATCACAATACAATGGCCAACATGTACAAAGAGATCCCATATGCTGCTTTGGATACACATAAGTTTGTATCTGTCCACTTCTTGCTATCTGGTCTGCCTACCATAAACTGGATTCTAAGGCACACTCTGTTACCCAAGTTAGGTGATCACAAGATGATCAGAGGACATGCTATAAACTTCCTGCATATATTTGATGTCCCACAGAAGTTCAAGGTCATGAGTTTGATTGTTGAGACAATCAAGAGGACTGCTTCTTGACTGTAAGAGAAGTTGTGGGTATGCTCCACAAATTCAGGAGCTCATCAACTCAAAAGATGGGCACAGACACATATCTTTTGGATAAGGAGCATCTGGCCATATACCCTGAATTTGAAGACAACACACACTACAAAAAAATACACTTCCGTGATGATACGTGTTCGTCACAGTAGGTCGCGTTTTTGTCATGCATGTACATCCATGACAAATTTATGAGGGAATCAAGATAGTCATACCTGTGCTATCGTAGAAGTGTTCCATGACATTACCAAAATTATCATCACGGAAGTGTCCACTTCCATGACGATAAATCACGCGTCACAGAAGTGCTTTCATCAAGGGTGACCGACATGTGGCATCCACCGTAATGGAACGCTGTTAAGCTATCGGGTCGGGTTTTGGATCCGACAACCCGTTAACAGCCCCGACCAATGGGGATTTTCCACGTTTAAAATCATCATTGGCTGGAGGAAACACGTGTCGGCTCATCGCTGGGACAGATATCATCCACTCATTGGACAGAAGGCGCCTATGGTACGTCGACAAGTGGCACGGCCCAACAGAGGCCCATTCCTGTGAAAAGGCCGGCCCGTTTGACTTGGTCAAAAGGTGGCGGGCCAGCCCATGGAAAGCCTGTTAACAGCCTGTTCGCATATAGCCCATTTACAGCCCGCTAACCCAAGGCCCGTTACGCCCTATTTGAATTAGGCCCAGTAGCGTCATCTGGGGCATCCAATATGATGCCAGCTGGAACCCCACATAGAGGGAGGCTGACTTGTCGGCCTACCAAGTTGACGGGGATGGAGAGCTTTGCCAACTTAGTCAATATGAACGATTCTAGCTCATGTTACCATACGATGTTCATCCAACGGCCGTAGTGCTTCTTCAACCTCTAGTCTTCTTGGTCCAGCCGCCCAAACCAGCGCCGGTCGTGCCGCGTGCTCCTGCCTCCCGTGGCCGGCTGTGATGCCGCGGAGGCCTCACCGCCCCTACTACTCCCACCATCGCCGTGCCATCCCTCTACTCACCCACACCCGTGTTATTCTGCAAGGGCGACAAAGAGCCTCACACCGCAGCCGAACCAGTGAACCCTCATACTCCTCTACGCGTGGGCATCCACTGCTGCGTCTTCCCCGGCTCCGAGTCGTCCCCTTCCTAGTCCTCGCCGTCGTGCACCCCCGTGGCTCTCGGCGTGGCGTGGTCAACGTGGTCAAGGAACGACTTCCATCGGACATGGACTGTACGTGGAGAGGCTGACAGTTGGGTCCACGGCCGAAGTAAGGAAGTGCCTCCTTATTACACGCAAAATAATGATTCCTCGACCTAACAGCAGGGACCCACCGAACGGGCCACCGTATTTCGCGAAAAAAATGTTTCCCCCTGATTGCTGGGACCCACCAGCTACATCTTCGCACGCAAGGAAGTGCGTCCGAGCAAAAAAAAGATTCACCCCCCTGACTGCTGGGACCCACCAGCTACATCTTCGCACGCAAGGAAGTGCATCCAGGTAAAAAAAATGATTCGCCCCTGACTGCTGGGACCCACCAGCTACATCTTCGCACGCAAGGAAGTGCTTGACAGTCGGGACCCACCTGGTCGAAGCGTACGTAGCGGTTGTCATTCTGGTCGCGAACGTGTACGTACATATATACTGGTGGATGTAGAGGCGCGCACGTGTCGTAGTAGAGGAGGGCACGTAGCATGTACACATACGTACAGCTGCCAGGGTGCAAGAAAGAAAATACGGCCACGTATGTGTACATACGGGTGGGGTCTCGAACGCCTACTTACGCATACGTATGGCGAGGGCTCGTTGACATGGCTGGGTTGGAACGGAGAAACAGCGTCGTCGTCGTGTTCATGGGGAGGCAATGGAATGCGTCATGTTCATGGGGAGGCAACGGAATGCTCGTGTTCATCGGGAGGCAACGGAACGCGTGGGAGCCAACCGGCTGGGTCGGAACGGAATGTGTGGTCGTGTTCATCGGGAGGGCTTGGACGGAACAGGCGATGGAAACGAGGCCTGGCGTACCACGGAACGGAAGAAACAGCCTTGTGTTTGACCGGCCACATTCGAAACAGGATCCTGTTCATCGGAGGGGTCCGCGCATCAAAATGGGACGAACGGACCTCCTACGGTCGAAACGGGGTCCTGTTGATCGAGAGGGTGGCGTGCAAGCAAACGGACCAACAGACCTCCTACGGTCGAAACGGGGTCCCGTTGATCGGGAGGGGTGTGGCGATCGCAAAACGGACGAACAGACCTCCTACGGTCAAACGGGGTCCTGTTCATCGGGAGGGTGTGGCGATCGCAAAACGGGACTCCACGGGATACCGCTCATCTCCACCGTCGACCTCCTCCGGTCTCCACGAGCTACCGCCGACCTCCTCCAGCCTCCACGGGCTCCTGTTCATCCAGCCTCCACCGCCGCTACTCCACCGGCCATCGCTCAACCACCCCTCCACGGGCACCCTCCACCGCTCATCTGTTCATCCAGCCCTCCACACCACGGGTCCTGTTCAACCACCCCTCCACCGTCTCATCGCTCATCCAGACTCCACACCACGGCGTCCTGTTCATCCGGAGGCAACGCCACCGCTCATTGTTCATCCACCCCCCCCCCCCCGCAACGCTCACTGTTCATCCAATCGATCGGCTTTAGTTAGCAGCAGTAGCGAAGGAATCGCTCGATCGGGTTCAGTTAACAACCATCGATCAATTGCTCGGGTTCAGTAACGTGTAGCCTGCAGTGAAATCGCTCGGGTTCAGTTAGTGCCCAATGCCTTGCTCGGGTTCGGTTAGAGCCAACGCCTCGCACACACGTGTGTACGTGTACGAGAGAAACACGCATCGCTCGGCCCCCGACCTCCCACCGTAATCGGGAACTCCCCGAAATTTTCCTCCCCCTCGCTTCTACCATGGTTTTTTCCGTCATGGACGGCCTAGAGAATGTCATGCAGCTGCGTCTCCGGCCCGCCCAGGACGAAAAGCCCATTTTCTATCATGATTTTTTGTCATAGAAGTAGGAGCCCACCACATCTATGATGATACCGGGTTTTGTCACAATTATCGTCATAGAAGTGTCATATGTATGACAGAAAAAAAATTCGTTCGGCCCAAAATGTCACGGATGTGTCTTTTTTTGTAGTGACAGTGGTGATGAATGAGAATGAACCATCTTCAGCTCAAGCACATGAGAAGAGAGAGAAGGATAAAGCTGAGAAAGTTGCAAAGATGCCAACTGTAGAAGAGGCATCTCAGGTATTCTTGAAGAGCAAGAAAGACCATCTTGGATACCTGATCCAATCCACCCTGAGGATTGAGAAGGGCTTGGCCACCCTGACCAAGAACCAGGAGAGTTTGGAGAGGATCATTGAGCAGAAATTCTATGACCTTGATGTCAAGGTAACAGAGATCCAAACTGTAGTTGAGCACCTCCAGGAGTAAGCAGACGAGAAGAAGGGCAAGTCTACTATGGATGCTTTTGCTAGAGTGCCCAGAGGACAAAGATCTGCTGCACCTTACTAGCTCTGACGCGCGCCAAGGTGTGGATAGCAGATCTTGATCCGGCTGACATAGCCAAAGGTTTCCCCAGTGCTCAAGAGAATGGTGAAGCCTTTGATAACGACGCCCTGAAACGGATCACAAAGGAAATGCGTTCACCGGGCGAAGTCAATCGGCAGACGGTTAACCGGACGGTTCACCGTTCTTTTTATGATGCCAACAACAAGCGGGTGGATTTTGTCATCCCTGAAGTGCAGAGCCTTGTTCCCCCAATCCGTAAGCACACTTACGCCCCTGACGTTGATCCGGCTGAGCTGATAAGTGAAGAAGCTGTCTTCGTGCCTTAACCCGGATTGACCGGTCTACCAATGACTTCCGGGCTTTGGGTGAGGAAGAAGAAGAAGTTGAACCGACGTCAGCGCCTCTACCTCACGTCAACCCGGCGAAGCAGCGTAATTCGTCAAGCCGGTGACGCCTCCAAGCTTCAAAGCATAACCCCTCATGAAACGCCGGGCCTCAGAAGGCTTTGTAATAGGATAGTCACTACTTTGTTTTGAACAATGCCGTTACAACCCCAGTCTGTAAACTTTTGCATGGCGGTGCCGGATACTTTGGTTTTGAAGTAGTGAATCCTTCAACATATTTTGCCTGCCAGTGTCGGGCACACAGTTGGCTTTAGCCAATCCTGAAGCGGAGGCCTTTATAAACCATCACCGTCAAAGGAGAACCATCCCTGTGTGTATAATACCGGTTTACCGTGTAAATTGTGTCGGGTATGATAAGCCCCCTGTTACTCCATAATGGGATGTTAACAGCAAAATCAAACCGGAACAATCAATCGCCGGAAAAAAGGGACCAAATTCTGAAAACTTGAATCCGGTTGAAAGAAGGTTTGTCGGTTTAAGACAACAAACAAAAGCCAAATTATATCTATAAAAAACACATGGAAGCAAAAACAATAACAAAGACTGTTTGCAAGAAGAGGCTTTATTGAGTCTCGATCGATGATGCGTTACCATGGTCGGACAGACCAAGCTCCCTATAAGGTGTAGCGATGGTTCAAGTCAGCCAGTCCCCAATCGACATCGAGGCATTACGCCGATCAAGTGGCATAGCATTGGTACGGGTTCGACCAAGCCCCCAAGTGATTCTATGGCCTAAGGCCGACCAAGACGCGTGAAAGGTACAGACGAGACCATGTCCCCAAGACATCTGCTGGCTTTACCGTCAAGAGGTGTTGCATTGGTTCGGACACGACCAAGCCCCCAAATGATCCGGGTGGCTTTACCGCCAAGAGGTGTTGCATTGGTTCGGACACGACCAAGCCCCAAGTGACAAAAATTTCACAAAAGCAAGGCCAAGGGTTAAACCGAGGCCGCTTCACGACAAAGATCTCCATGTACCCAAACCGGACTTTGATACGTAATGTATACCCCGCTTTCCGAGGATCCGGTTTATTGCTTTTATTCATAATATATACATTGTCTTAATATGTACATAAGTGGAGCCAATGGCTCGTATAATAAGGTCAAGATGAGCTATGTTCCACGGCCTGTTGGTCTCCTCCTCTGACGTGCGTGAGTCCTTTCGCTCTCGAACATCAATTAGATAGTAGGACCCGTTGTATAGATTCTTGCTGACCACAAAAGGCCCCTCCCAAGGTGGGGATAGCTTGTGCATATCTTTCTGGTCTTGAATGAGCCGCAACACTAAGTCTCCTTCCTGAAAGGTTCTGGTTTTAACCCGCCGGCTGTGATACCGACGAAGATCCTGCTGGTAAACCGCCGAACGAGCAGCTGCAATATCGCGCTCTTCATCCAGTCGATCCAAATCGTCTTGCCGTGCTGCCTCGCTATTCTGCCTCAACATAAGCTGCCACTCGAGGCGAGTCGTGACGGATATCGCTGAAGGACCGCCTCCGCTCCATAGACCATAAAGAACGGCGTGTATCCAGTGGATCGGTTGGGGTAGTATTTATACTCCATATCACCGATGGTAGCTCTTCCACCCAACAACCCGGCGTCCTCTCTAAAGGGACCATAAGTCGGGTTTGATACCTTTCAAGATCTCCTGATTAGCTCGTTCCGCTGCACCATTGGATTGCGGGTGGGCTACGGAAGAAACATCAAGCCGGATGTGCTCTCGCTCACAAAATTCCTTCATAGCTCCTTTGGACAAATTGGTGCCATTGTCCGTGATGATACCGTGTGGAAACCCAAACCGAAAATCACCTTTTGATGAACTGAACCGCCGTGCCGCATCACACTTGCTAACCGGCTCTGCCTCAACCCACTTGGTAAATTTATCAACCGCCACCAACAGATGGGTCTTTTGTCCTTGGACCTCTTGAAAGGTCCAACCATATCCAGCCCCAAGTCGCAAACGGCCAAGTAATTGGAATCATCCTCAATTCTTGGCCGCACATGAGCACGCCTAGAGAACTTTTGGCAACCATCACATCGTCGACCAGATCCTCCGTGATCAAGATGGGCAATCAACCAATAGAAACCATGGCGGAACGCCTTGGCCACCAAGGACTTTGAACCGGCGTGGTGACCACAATCCCTTCATGGATCTCTCGCAATATCTCAAAGCCCTCTTCAGGGGACACACAACGCTGAAACGCCTCACACACCGCAATGGTGCAACTCGCCATTAACAATGGTCATAGACTTAGACCGCCGAACTATCTGTCCGGGCCAACGCCTCATCTTCCGTAACTCGCCCCGGTTCATGTATGCCAAATAAGGGAGCGTCCAACTGGAGTGACATGCAAGGCCGCCACCAATTGAGCCTCCGGATCAGGGATAGCCAAATCAATTTCATCCGGAAGCTTAAGCGACGGATTGTGCAAAGACATCAAGGAAGACGTTAAGGGACTGGTTTACGTTGAGAGCCCAGCCGGCTTAAAGCATCAGCCGCTTCGTTCTTCCGATGATCCACATGGTCCACCTGATATCCTTTAAAATGTCCTGCAACGACATCCACCTCCCGACGATATGCAGCCATGAGTGGATCTTTGGAATCCCAAGTACCTGATACTTGCTGGGCCACCAAGTCTGAGTCACCAAAGCATTTAACCCGGCTGAGATTCAATTCCTTAGCCATCCGGAGACCATGGAGCAAAGCTTCATACTCAGCTGCATTGTTAGTACAAGTAAACATTAGGCGGAGAACGTAATGTAACTTGTCACCTCGTGGGGAAGTTAATACGACTCCAGCCCCGAGCCCTCCAATTGCCTGGACCCATCAAAGTGGATGGTCCAATAGGTATGATCCGCTTCTCTTCAGCGCTTGCAACTCCGTCCAATCATTAATGAAATCCACAAGTGCTCGAGATTTTACGGCCGTCGAGGCACATATCTTAAACCGTGCGGCCCAAGTTCTATAGCCCACTTAGCAATCCGCCGCCGCTTCCGGTTCTCAGATGATATCGCCCAAGGGAGCCGAATCGACCATCGTGATGGGGTGCCTTGGAAATATTGCCTTAGCTTCCGCTTGCCATAAAAACCCCGTGATACCAGCTTCGCCAATGCGGATATCTCTGTTTAGACTCAATGAGGACCTCGCTGATGTAATAAACCGCCGTTGAACCGGGTACTCCTTCCTGCCTCCTTCCGCTTCCACCACGATAGCCACGCTTAATCGCCCGGCATTAGCAAAGCAACATATAGCAGCAAATGACTCTTTGTCAATGGGGCGGCTAGAACCGCGGGTTGGCCAACCGCCGCTTCAAATCCTCCAATGCTTCATCACGGTGAACTCCGCATAAACTGATCCGTTTGTTTCAACATCCGTATAAAGGAATGGCCTTCTCGCCTAGACGGCTGATAAACCGGCTTAGCGCGGCAATCCGGCCTGCCAAACGCTGGACGTCATTGATGCACTTCGGCTTGGCCAAGGAGGTGATAGCCGTAATTTTTTCCGGATTAGCTTCGATCCCCCTGTTGGACACGAGAAAACCCAATAACTTGCCTGCCGGAACACCAAAAACGCACTTGGCCGGGTTGAGCATCATCTTGTACACCCGCAAGTTGTCAAAGGTTTGCTTTAGATCCTCAATCAAGGTTTCCTTCTTCCTTGTCTTAACCATGATATCATCCACATAAGCATGTACGTTACGGCCGATCTGTTCGTGCAAGCAACTCTGAACGCAACGCTGATAAGTCGCTTGGGCGCTCTTGAGTCCAATCGGCAGTATAATTGGGCACCTTGCGCGGCCCCTTGAAGTCCTTGGGCAAGCGCACGTTACGTAAAGCGGGGACGAGGCAAGGCACCCCCAAAGAACCAGACGTGACCTGGCTCAAGATGGTCGGACGAACCGGGCGCGAGCGGATGATCCTCTCGCTTGTGCCGCTAACTCGGCCTCCCTACGCGTGCCGGGCGCGTCCACTACCACTTGAGCATCCTCAAAGCCGCCCGTCGGATTGTTGCCGCGAGGCGAACCACGCGCTGCGCATTGCTTGACACGGCCGGTTAAATCGCCGACGTCGGCTATAGCTCCGCTTGGGCGGGGGTGGAGTGGATCCGATCCCGGCATCGAATACGCTTCTTGCCGAGCTGGGCCGTCTGAGGAGCTCCTTGACCCGGGCGGGTTTCGACCGCCTGTGGTGAATCGCCTCGATCGAATCGCCTCCAACCGTGCCGCAGCCGCGACAAGGTTATCCATCGGGTTGGAGTAGTGACCGGAGGTGTCTGCCTGACAGCCTGGGTGCGCCGTGTGATGACGAGGTAGATCTATCACACGGGTTTGAACCGGCGCGCCGTCCTGTGTGCTTCCGCCGGTTTACCATCGGTGGCGGATTATCGTCCCCGCCCCGGGTATTGAAAAGCTCTCTTCCCTCGAAAACCGAAGGTAACCGTGATCTGTACTTCCTTTTCATGACTTCATGCGACGCGCTCTGATCCAGCATGAGCCTATAAGCCTGCGCATCCAAAGCGGCCCGTTCCGCCGCCATCCTCGCGTCCGCGGCCGCCAGGTCCGCTTTAGCTTTAGTGATCTGTTCCTTCACCTTTGCAATCTCCGCGTTGTGCAGGTCCTGATCCGGTGGATTAGCCTCTGCCATGAGCACAGCCAACGCGTCGAAAAGCTCGATAAAACTTGAGCCGGGCGCGACAGGCCTCCTTCCCGGCTGCCATCACCGCTGTTGAACCGATGACCAGGGCGCCATGGTCGAAGAGTGAAGCGCCGCTGCGTACCGGCCATGAAGATCCCAACCCGGTTGGGTAGATCGAAGGGTCCGAACACTCTCACCGTCGGAACAGCCCCGATCCGCCATCTTGCAGCTGGTATAGAGACTCGGTTTCTCCGACCGACGATTCGTCGCCCGAGTAGACAACAGTTTCGTTACCAGATGCTGATCCGTCCTCGCAGCCTCCGTGGACGACTCCCACAAAAACATGCCTGACCGCCGGTTCAGCTAGGGCAGGACTCTTCTTCGCCCGCTGAGCCGTCTCGACGAGGTCAAGATGACGTCCGCCCAGGCCCCGCTCGCCGATCTTGCCGATGAACACGTGTATGCCGCCAAGGGGACCCGGTACCAGATTTCAACCGAGCCGACCTCGGGCCCCAGTCCGCATCGTCGATGTAGAGCTTGCCGCGACGACTCTTAGTCATCCGCCCATCAGATAACCTTCGAGTCCTTCGAACTTGCCCTCTAAGATCATCAAACCATCGCGGCGAGAGCCCCACGGTGGGCGCCTAACCGTCGTGGAATTGTCACGGCAGATGTCCTCATGAAAGGACTTAGTCGTAGGGCCATCGACGGGTTAACCTAGAGGGGTTAAAGCGGACACAAGACACGGGAATTATATCGTTCGCCCTTCGATGAAGGTAAAAGCCTACATCCAGTTGTGGTGTGATTGATATGATTTCGTGACTAGGGAGCAATAGCTTTGCCTTAGCCTCGAATCCTCTCTCCTAATCCGCCACGGGTCGTCCCCTTATATACACGGGTTGACGCCTTGGCCGGTCTCTGAGTCCCGATCCGGCTCATACAAGCGTCTGCTCGGTCTCTCCTTTCTTAACTTACAACACAAGTTATAATACTAAGGCGGTTTACATAGATGGACCTTAATTCGCCTCTGGGCTCCAGGCCTCCTCCGTGGGCCTGAATCATGGTCGAGGGTAAACCGGCCCCTCCAGGGCGGTTCACACTCAGTAGTTGTGTCCCCAACAGTGCCCGTGACAGATACTAGAGCAACAACATCAGCACCAGCAGATACAGCTCCAGTTCCACTTCCAGCGGGTACTCCACCAGCTCCAGCACTTCATCTGAAGCCTTCGTCCTTGGAGTTCTCTCAACACCACCTCTTGAAGATCAAGCCTGAGAGTCGCTTAACACTACGCCTTTTTGAACTTTTTGGTAACTTGTTGCCAAAGAGGGAGAAAAATGTATAGATCATAGGCTTCAAGAGAGAGTGTTGCTTTTTTATCTCTCTTGCTATTTTGGTTGAAACTTCTTTATTGTGTGCTTGTGTGAGATACTACTTTATGTCCTTGTGAGATACATTTTGATCATGTGTTTGATCATATGCTACCTTAATGCTTGTTGGATGATATTATCTTTCATATCCTCTTATGATCACTCACTTGCTTGGTGATGAGTGCATGTTTTTAATGTCTATCATTTTGAGCACTCCACCAAGATGTATGTGACATGGAAGAGTAACCCATGGTCCTAATCGATTGTGCATTTGCATTCAAAAGCAAATCTTACATAATGCACAAATTTAGGGGGAGCTCTTGCTTATCACATACTTCTCAAAGCGATGATGTTTTCAGTCTTATTATCATTTGTCGAAACTTTGATCTATATGTTGTCATCAATTACCGAAAAGGGGGAGATTGAAAGTGCAACTATCCCTGGGTGGTTTTGGTAATTCCTAACAACATATAGCTCATTGAGCTAATACTATTTCAAGATAAATATTTCAGGAAAGCTCAATGATTGGCATGGCATGGATTAGAAAGTGGACCCTTCAAAATGCCAAGGACAAAAGATTGGCTCAAGATCAAAGCACAAGACTCTACATTTTCTATTTTAGTGATCCAAGATCACATTGAGTCTATAGGAAAAGCCAATACTATTAAGAAGGGATGAGGTGTTGCTTAATGAGGTTCTTGCTCAAAATGCTTAGTGATATGCTCCAAAACCCTCCACTACTTTCTCATATCCACATATGTCCCAAACCAAAAAGTCCAACTCGGCCCGACCGAAATTTCATATCCGGAGCCACCGAGTTCAGTGGACATAGCCACTGCCAGAAACCCTAGTCTTTTCGGTCTCACCGATAGGAATCTCGGTCTCACCGAGATGGGATTGTAATCTCTCTGTTTCCATTCGTAACGTTTCGGTCGAACCGAGACGAGCGATCGGTCCCACCGAGATTGCAATGCAAACACTTTGTTTCCTTTTTGTAACGTTTCGGTCCAACCGAGATGAGTGAATCGGTCCCACCGAGTTTGCCTGACCAACTCTCTGTTTGTCTATTACCAAAATCGGTCTCACCGAGTTTGTGTAATCGGTCTCACTGTGATTACGTTATGCCCTAACCCTAATGATATCGGTCCCACCGAGTTGACATGTCAGTCCCACCGAGAATCCTAATGTTCACATTTTGAACTAAATCGGTCCGACCGAGTTTCATGATATGGTCCCACCGAGTTTGGTGATTTGTGTGTAACGGTTAGATTTTGTGTGGAGGCTATATATACCCCTCCACCCACTCTTCATTTGTGGAGAGAGCCATCAAAACATGCCTACACTTCCAACACATATTTTCTGAGAGAGAACCACCTACACTTGTGTTGAGGTCAAGATATCCCATTCCAACCACATAAATCTTGATCTCTAGCCTTCCCCAAGTTGCTTTCCACGCAAATCTTCTTTCCACCAAATCCAAATCTTGTGTGAGAGAGTTGAGTGTTGGGGAGACTGTCATTTGAAGCACCAGAGCAAGGAGTTCATCATCAACACACCATTTGTTACTTCTTGGAGAGTGGTGTCTCCTAGATTGGCTAGGTGTCACCTGGGAGCCTCCGTCAAGATTGTGGAGTTGAACCAAGGAGTTTGTAAGGGCAAGGAGATCACCTACTTGGTGAAGATCTACCCTAGTGAGGCAAGTTCTTCACAGGCGACGGCCATGGTGGGATAGACAAGGTTGCTTCGTCATGGACCCTTCATGGGTGGAGCCCTCCGTGGACTCACGCAACCGTTACCCTTCGTGGGTTGAAGTCTCCATCAACGTGGATGTACGATAGCACCACCTATCGGAACCACGGATAAAAAATCTCCGTGTCAACATTGCGTTTGCTCCCTCAAACTCCTCCCTTTACCTTCATAGGCAATTGTTTTACATTCCGCTGTTACACTTTTAGAATTGCATGTGTAGGTTGATTGCTTGACTTGTGCAAAGTTGCTAAAATCTACCAAGAACTAAAATTGGGAAAAGGCTAGATTTTTATTTGGTCAAGTAGTCTAATCACCCCCCCTCTAGACATACTTTCGATCCTACATACATATATGTCGTGGTAAAAAAATTGTCCAATTTGGGCCAAGCTTTATTACAAACCTCTTACAAACTGGAGCCTCTCGCAAGAACCCTCGTGGTTTCGATAGGGAAACGTCCCCCCTTGTGGGCGAAATGATAATCGCTCCCTCTTCTCGCCTTGTATTTTCTTCTACAAGCAACGTGGAACTACGGGATATTCACGCTAAACTTTGAAATTATACAGGGTTCATTTGGCCTTTTTTATACATTAATGTAGTTTTCTAGGCATTTAATATCCATAATTCAAATCTGAACTACAAATACATGCTCCAGTGCACCAAAATGGCTAAAAAATCATACATGTGTCCTTGGGTGCATGTTTAGGTCCCATGGAAGGAATGAGAATGAATTCAACCGTCATGGTGTCCTGGCTTGGCCTCAAACATTGCGAATCCTGGTTTTTAAATCTCCGTAAATCCAAAACTCACTAGAAAATCATGAAACATGGCATGGTGTCACGACTTGGCACATATATGTCGTGGTAAATTTTTTGTCCAATTCGGCCAAGCTATATTACAAGCCTATTACAAACCGGAGCTTCTCACAACCCTCGTGGTTCCGGCAGGGAAACATGCCCCTCTTGTGGGCGAAACGATAATCGATGCCTCTTCTTGCCTTGTATTTTGTTTTCTACGGGCAACATAGAATAACAAGAGTGTCGTGCTGAAATTTGAAACTATTCAGGGTCCGTTTGGCCATTTTATATATAAATTGAGTTTTCTAGGCATTTAATGTCCACAATTCAAATTTGAACTACAAGCACGTGCTCTAGTGAAGCAAAATGGGTGGAAAATCATACATGTGTCATTGGGTGCATGTTTAGGTCTCAATGAAGGAATGTGAATGAATTACAAATGTCTGGTCGTCCTGAAACATTGAGAATCTCGGTTTCTAAATCCCAATAAATCCAAAACACACCCAAAATTTATGAAACTTGGCATGGTTTCATGACATGGCACATATATGCCGTGGTAAAAAATCGTCCAGTTTAAGACAAGACGCACAGTGTCGGTTCTATATCCGACACATCTCGTAGTAGGGGTCCTAAGCTAGGCGTCTTGGAGCGATGGTAACACGGACACGAGATTTTACCCAAGTCCGGGCTCTCTCGAAGTGAAAATACCCAACGTCCTTGTATTCATATGGGGGGATTGTACAGAGTACATGTATCTACCACGAGATCGTTCTAATGAATATTAGTTGATCTATTGACTAGCCTGACCTCGATTTATATAATACACCAGAGGTCTAGGGTTTAGGAGAGTCCTCGTCTTGGGCGCCAAGTCTTGTGGAATATCCCTTGTATGCGGCATGGGCTGCCCGAAGTGGCCCATGAGAGAACCGGCATGGGGGTCTTCGGCACGATCCACCTGGTCAGGAGATGACATGGTGAGTACCCCCTAGTCCAGGACACCATCAGTAACCCCTTGAACCGGTCTTCAAGTTAGGGATGTTCCTCGATTCTTCCAAATTGTTCCTCATCTTTGGTCATTGGTCTTGAAAATTGGTTCAACAAATCTTCCCATCTTTGATCTTGAGGATTGCCGAGGTAAATCTGACGTGTTCACACGTCGAGCATCTAAGGAGCCCCTTTAAGTTCTCGGCCTTTATCAATGCCTTGTTATTTTTACGCCACCCCTCGGGTTCTGAAGTGTTTCCCATGCGGTGGTGTCGTCTTGCGTCCGAGCTCCAACGCCGTACTGCGTCCAAGCTCCAACACCGGACTGCATCCAAGGGGTCTTTTTGCATCCGAGCACTAACGCTGGACTATATCCGAGGTGTCTTTTTGCAGCCGAGCTCCACGCCTGACTACATCCAAGCAACACCGGACTGTATCCGAGCTCCAACGCCGGAGTGTATCCGAGGTTTCGTAGATCAGCTTGGCTCAAAAAAGTCAAAGGAGTTTAGCCAAGCTTAATCCCGGAAATTGTTTGCGGATTTTATTTCCAATTTGTGCAATTTATTTGCTGACAAGATGTATAGCCAGTAGCCCTCAAGGTGTGTGTCGGTCTAAAATTCAAGATGGACATTTGGAGGAGATAGTGATCAACGGATGGGCCCTTGAGCGATGTTTTTGCCAAGTTGCTATAATATATTAGCTTGATGCCGGATAAGTCCCAAATGGTACCTATTGTTTTCCTAAGACGTGTTTGCCCATAGCTCGATCAAGCCGAACACTGAGCACTTTAAAATTTCTGCATTGAAAAGGCAACCCCGAGCCACTGGTCGGGTGGCAACACCAGATCAGGGGATCGATGTGCCCCTTTAATATTTGTAAATGATAAGCGCGAAGCCTAGTAGCCCCCGAGCCTTAATGTGGGCATGGGTGGCCGAATTAAGGATCGATATCCATTTGACAAAAAAAATTGTTGTGTTTAACACAAACTTCCCGGGAAGATAATAAGGATCTCTTAAAGGAGTTAGAGCTAGCGAAAGCTGGGATCGCCAATGTTCACCCCAAGGGGCTTAGAAATCAATGCCAATAGGGAATTATGAGAGCGTTATGTCAGCTGCTCGGTTGTCTCAGCGAGATTGTCCCCTTGACTCTTTAAAAGATGGGCTGTAGCAAACTGGCTTTACTTGTAATTTATGTGTAATGATTCTATGTATCCAAATACTTTACATCAGTAATGCTCGGATCTGCATTGTACCAAACTTTGTTGACCGACCATCGGCTTCAACATCCTCGGCCAGTAGCCAAGGAGGGTTTCTCCTACTTTATAAAGCCTTTATGAGGATAAATATTTATGGCAAAGAAGGCAATCCGGCCATACGGTTGTATAAACAAAGGTACACGGAGATATATGTTATATTACTTTTTAACGTAAGAAACATCTTCTGGGAAAAATAGTTCCTCTACAAGTTCCTTTTCCTAGGCTATCATGTGAACCATGATCGTGAAACCTCAACTCCGATCAATGTGGGAGGAAAATATTGAGGATTTAGTTTGGGGAAAGTTCCCGATCTCTGTGGTCTTTAATGAATCGAAATTTTCACTTCCGCTATTGCCGACCAATTATATTCTTAAGATAACTAGCTTTCGGCTTCACCCAGTCTGAGGTACTAACCTGGATGACCCAGTAGTAACAATCATAGAGGTGCTTCCTTTACCCCCTAGCCGAACAATTGGGAACATAGGGTTAAACACAGGAACAAGGCAACCCAGCTTGGCCAAAATCTTAAGTCAAACTTGATGCATATTTATGGCTTTATAACAATGATTACGGAAGGCAGCGCTTGTATAATGCAAATGTTGATCATATGTTTATTTTGACTCCATTGCGACCGTTCATCATTTGAAAGTGGCCCATCGCCGGCTTCCACCATTTTGTAGATGCTATGCAGGGTGTTTCCGCAACAACTAAACAACCCTTAGCCGACGTCTTGGTGCCCGGAGGTGGTTGTGTTAGCTGAAATGAGGCAATCAGATATGCGGGCTTTATAAATTTCACTTAGTCATAGGAGCTTAAACTTGAGGAAGCTAGCAACGAGCCCCCGGTTAGTGTTCGACACCGACCAAAGTCCAACCATTAACACTTCGTCCAATGTTATGAAAGGCCCATCATTTAACATGGGGTAATCGCTACCGATCTATAGTTTGACACCGTCATCGGATCACTGACCAGTTTACGCCCATTGCGACAGTCAGTTTTCGGCTTTCTCCACTAGGCGCTTAACCATTTGAGTTGGAAGCACAATCGCAGTGGTTCTCCCTTTGCACACCTAGCCAAACAAGAGAAACATAGGAGGCAAGCACGGGAGCCGAGCAACCCAACTATTGATGAAGATACAATTCAAAACCGACGCATATAAAGCAATATCCAATAATGTTTTGCCGAGGACTCCTCGAAGTACCTTGGGTTTTGGTGGGTTCGGCTCTAGCCATAGCCCCTCGTTGATGTTGCCAAAGCTTTAAAGGTGTCCGGCTTGTACTGCGAGACTTATGCCAGGGACACACAAATAGGTTAAAAGTACCATAAGCTTGGAAAACCAAAAAAACTCACATAAGAACTTCACGTCTAAATTAGATCAGGTTTTTTGGTGTCAATCTAAAATTGGTCTTAAAATTAGTCTGTGCTTCTGTCGTGCTTTAACATGACATATCCGATCTCAAGACTTCAAGCGGGTCAGCCTTCAGCTTCAATCTCCATTCCCGAGGGAAAAGTGCTTCTCGTTAGGCCAGCTTGAGAGAGAAAACAGGCTATCCAATTATTGACCACGCACTCGAGTCGAGAAAGGAGCGGTAGAAAAAGACTTTGCAATGACTTAGAAGATTATTTTTTATAAAATGGCTCATATAAATTTAAGAGCCCCTAGTTAACATGAGAAAAGAGGTGTTTCTTAACAAACACCTTTTTGTTTAACAAAAATATAATGCTTGGTCGAACCGAACAAAAATTAAACATTAAAAAAATTGGACATGAAAGCGACTTAGCTGGTTAATGTGCTCGGTGTTGATGACGCAGCCTTCAGCTTCAATCTTTGTTCCCGAGGGCGGAGTGCTTCTCGTTAGGCCAGTTTTGCAAACTGAACTCAAGCCGGTCTCGAGGTGGCCGAGCGAAGAGCTCGGCACTCCGAAGTGGCGACACAGCACGACTGCTATGGAGAGGTGAAGCCCCCAATCTTGCCGAGGTAACAGAGCAGGTCGGCATGATGATGTTGGAGTCCCACTTGGTCAATGGAGGTGGGGTGATGAGGTCGCCATGCCAAGGTGACCGCGTGATGCCGCCGAAGTCGAATGCCTACACATATAATAGTGCAAGCCAAAAGTAATACCAATGAAGATTTAAAAAAATTCTTCTACTTAACTAATTTAAGTGAAGTAAACTATTAAAGAAATATGGCCTGAGTCCGAGATGGTCCTGGCGGAGTGGCCGCGCAGAGGCGACGCGACAACTGATTGGCGCAGGTGGGACGACGACGCCGATCGCTGGGATGGCGGCGTCACGTAGTCGAGGTAGATTATATGGCATGAGGTCGATGTCGAGATAGCTCGACAGGCCGAGGTGACGGCAGGAGACTCACCAGACCGACGCCACATACGAGCGTCGGTAGAATATCTTTGCAAAAAATAATGTAGTACAAACCAACAGAGAGAAAACACTTTGTGTGCAATAATTTTACGAGCTAAACAAATAGCCTGAAGAAATGAAACCTATTTGACAGCGATGGTTGTAGAAGACCGAGGCAAAAAATAAACCATATGTGCAGAACTGGTACTGCCAAATATCAAGAATATATTGATTTTGATCTTTACGTGGAGTAGTAGTACTTTTTTCTAGAATACGCATGAGTGTGCTATCATATATCAAAGGAGTGGGGGAAAGAGCCCCATCCATATAACATAGTAGTACTTAAATTACTAGAATCCACTCATCAAATCTGAGGTGCCGTGCTACAAAATTGGATGTCAATTGGGTTATAGGTCTATGTACTTGTCAACAAAAAAGTAGTAGAGGACTAGCAACTAGGAGCTGGAAAAAAAAGAGGAGAAAGAAAAGCAATCTCTCTGATGTGTGCTCGTAGGTCCTCTTCTCAACATGGTCGTTCAAGACTTGCCGCTGCATCATGTATGCACTGCTGCGCATGTGCCGCTGAGAGGTCGTCGAGCCGGGGCTAACCAGACCATAGCGTGGTCGCAACAACGATTAGAGAAAAAAGAATATTGAATAAGTAAGTCAAGACGGATTAGTAAAACCAAACAAAAAGGCAGAATAACTATCAATTAGGTATGGCAAATGTGCCCAATTTAGCACAAGTAGTACTTCCCTTGCTAGTATATCCATGCTTACGCTTTTACTTTGCTAGCTCGGTTACGAGACTTGCACGGGGATTACCTCCTCATGTGCCTTTGTTTCCGGATGGGGCCGCCGTGGTTGCGGCCGCACTGACGGTCTCAGGATTGATCACTTGACGTGCTTCGAGTTTGTTGCTGCTTTGCTGGAACGCCCAGATGGATTTTACAAAGGTCCATGATAGATTGCTGATTTTGCAGATCATCCGCAGTTGTGTACGGAACATTGCCTGGCCTTTCTTCTGACCTATCTACGAATAGAATTATGCTAGACGATAGTAATAATTCACAAAGAAAAGGTGCATATATGACTGTGCCATTAGTCGATATCTCATCAAAATGCGGCGATCAATTTCGACACAGATAGGAATCCACAGGATGACGAAGTCGGCGGTCCGATGATGATTGCGCAGTGAAAAAAGTTCGGCGGTGCTAAGCAATACAAAACTACCCGCACTGTCCACCAACCGATCCTTGAAAACCACGTTCAAGGTTAGTATTATTAGTACGGGACTACATGCTCTAAGCATATTTAATAGAAGGTAATGGCTCACGCCATAACATTTGATTTAATAAGGGAGAACAAAGACTTCCTGTGTGGCCCCGTTGTTGGAGACCGGATTTACTTTGCTATTGTATACGGCTACAGGATGATCGAGCACCAGCGTCCCGACAATTCCCACAGGTGATCCGACGTTTTGACATCGTCCATGTCTGGTATGACATTAAAATATTCGTTCGAATCCCGTTCTACATCGAGGCTCAAATTTTTCTGTGAATAAACCAGAACACAACAGTAGCAGTAATTTGTAAAAAGGACTAAATTCTAAAAATCATAGAAATTAATATGTAACTCCAAATGCAAAGATTTATATATGAAAAATTATCAGACAAATTCAATCTATCCATCTGCACTGGTTTCATGCATGTTTAAACAACTTAACCTTGATGTTTAGCCCAAAACATGATAATGCACTATTTGAATTCATAATTTGAGTTTAAAGTTGAACCTTGGGTTCAAAATAGCTCAAACCCTTCTGGTTTTAGTTGCATTAGCTCAAATCACATCATATTGCCATGTCATGATCATGCATCATATTGTCGCATTGCATTGATTGCGTTCTTTCTCTGTTGCCGGTGTTGTCCCCTCTCAGAAGACGTGGTTTCGACGATGAGTTCGATAACACCGATGAAGAGTTATACTATCTTCAGAAGTGCCAGGCAAGCAAAACCCCCTTGTTCATTCCGATACAATCCCACTCTCTCGCTCCTGCTCTCTTTTACTGCATTAGGACAACAAAGATTCAACTGTTACATGTTGTGGTAGTTGAACCCCTTTCCTCTGCATGACTTGTCATTGCCACAGTAAATAGATGAAACCCACTAGCATGAGTAGGAGTTGTTTGAGCACTGATGTGCCTACTCATTCATGCTTGTTTGTCATGCCCGCTATCGCTTAGAGTTGAGTCAGGTCTGAGTCATCGGGACTGAATTGGAAGGGTGATGACCATGTCCTCCTGTGTGTGAGCTAAGTGTGTGAACATGATTTGGAAGGTAGCGGTGAGAGGCCATGTAGGAGTACATGGTGGGTTGTCTCATTGAAACCGTCCTCAGGAACTGAGTTCTGTGTTTGTGATCCATGAACAACTACTACCACACATTGGGATCCTTAATTGACTCTCTCGGCTTCTTAACCACCCTTGTCCTCTGTCCAGGAGTTGCAAGTAGTTTCTGATGTTTCTAGTATGCTGGAGGCCGTGCACAGCGCTGTCCTGCGGGGTGGGCTGTGATGAGGTAGGCACGTGGCACGATGTACCGGGCGCCCGTTTGGTGTCTCGGGAACCCTGTTCACATCGTTCGGGGCCGTATGTGGAAACTTCGGCCGGACTCCCTGCGGATGGAACCTGAATAGGTGATAAACCTGGACTAGAGACTTGAGTGTTTAGGTAGGCCGTGGCCGACGCCCTCGCCAGGCTTTCGCTTGAAGGTTGCCGAGATACATGACGTGTACATGGCGGTAAGTGGCGAGAGCGTGTGTGAAGAAGTACACCCCTGCAGGGTTAACATCATCTATTCGAATAGCCGTGTCCGTGGTAAAGGACTTCTGGGTTGCCTGTACAGTTCATAGACAAGTGAAAGTGGATACTCTAAAATGCGCAAGATAAGCGTGAGTGCTATGGATGGCCTTCTCGTAGGGAGACGGGAGCGGATCCATAGTGGTGTATTGATATGGTGAATATGTGGACTCGAATGCGCCACCTCAAAAGAGTTACTTGCAGTCGTAGTTCAGGATAGCCACCGAGTCAAAGCTGGCTTGCTGCAGTTAAACTCCACCACCCCCTTTGTTGATACCGATGCATATGTAGTTAGTTCTGATGTAAGTCTTGCTGGGTACATTTGCACTCATGTTTGCTTATTTTATGTTTTTGCAGAGAGACTTCAGTCTCACTAGTATTTTCGCGTGGACTTCGACGTTTATCTTGTTACCTCAGCTATGATCTTGTGCCCTCAGCAGGATCTTGTAGTTAGTCAGGCTTCTCAGCCTTTTCCATCTGTAGTTGTCTGTACTCAGACAAGTTAAGCTTCCGCGTGTGCTTTTTGCTTGTATGCTCTGTATGTTGGGTCATGAGACCCATGTTTGTAATACTTGGCTCCTCAAAGCCTAATGAATAAATACTCTGAGTCGTAGAATCTTGTTGTGATGCCATGTTGTATTTGCACATATCGAGCATATTGTGTGTATGATTGAAATGCTTGGTATGTGTGGGATCTGACGATCTAGTTGTTTATCCTTGGCATCCTCTCTTATGGGGAAATGTAGTCTGGTGTCTCCACTGAGCCTTGGTAGTCCGCTAAAACCCGGTTTACCGGAGTCCTGCTAGCCCAGCACTACTGCTCCGGAACACCTAGACTGGCTGACATGTGTTTCACTTCGTTCCTATATTTGTCCCTTCGGGGAAATGTCACGCGGTGACATCCGGAGTCCTGCCTAGCCTGCTACAGCCGGGGTTCCCGGAGTCCTGTTATCCTAGTGCTACAGCCCGGATTCACATGCTGCTGACCAATATGCTCGATGTTGATTCATGTATGCCTGTCCCCGTAAGTTAGCGCCTCTTTGGGTTCACGACTAGCCATGTCGGCCCGGGTTCTCTGTCATATTTATGCTAGCGACACTATCATATACGTGAGCCAAGAGGCGCAAACGGTCCTGGGCCATGGTAAGGCGACACCCGTGGGAATACCGTGGATGAGGCCGCAAAGTGATATGAGGTGTTAGAGGCTAGATCGGTGTGACTTAGAATCGGGGTCCTGACACTCGGTGTCGAAAATGATAGGCGTGTTGGACCATTTCAGTGGCTTCTGGGCGTCGATCGATGGCTCTGTCGGATTGATCTCACGCGCCCACTGTTTAAGCTGGCGGTATGAAGAATGCAACGAAGCGCCACCATCGATGCACATGGTTTCTGTGGCATTTTGAAATTGTTGGTCACTAGACTCGTCGTCCTCTTTGTGGTCATCATCTCCCTCTTTCTTGTCGTGGCCTCGAGCATGCCTCTCTTTTTGCATTTCCTTGCCGCGGCACCCCCCTCAGCCACCGCGCTTCTTTCCGGACCCCTCAACACCATCCTGGCCCTTCTCCTTGTCCCGTCTTTCATACTCAGCTTTCTTCCTCTCCACAAGCCGCTCAACTTGTCGGCAGTTTTGGAGGTCATGGCCCTTGGTGCGATGGATCTTGCAACATTGCTTGTCGGAGCCCTTCGGCTTGTCGGCGGCCGCCAAGTCCTGGCAGGTGGTACACCCGGCATCTTCCTTGCCAGGGTTGTCAACCTTGGCCTTCTTGGCGGTGCCGGGGTTGCCGGATTCCTCGACGGCAAGCACGGTCTTGCCCCTGCGCTTCCTATTGCGCCGTCGGCCCTTCTTTACCAGGGTGACGACACCTTCGTCTCCAGAGTCGCTTCTCGTGCCAGCATCTTCGCCGGGGTACTTCCTTCCTTCTTCAGCACGAGCACATCTGTCGGCCAGAACATACAGTTCGGCAACATCCCTAACCTCGTTCAGGCCAGCTCTTCACGCATCTTGCGGTTGCGCACATTCTGGTGGAACGCGCTGATGACAGCAGCAGGATGAACATATGGGATGTTGTACTTCACATAGCTGAATCTCTGTATGTACTTGCGCAAGGATTCACCATCCTTCTGAGGGATAAGATGCAAATCACTTGCCTGGCCGGGAGCTTGATGGCCTCCAGTAAAGGCGCCAACAAACTTGTGGCACAGGTCCGACCAAGAGGAGACATAATCTACTGGAAGGTGCATCAACAACGACTTGACGTTGGGTTTGAGCACCAAAGGGAAGTAGTTGGCGAGCACCTTGCTGTCCCGAGCCCCGACAGCTTGCATCGCAATGGTGTATACGCTCAGGAACTCAGACGGATGGGTCTTGACGTCGTACTTCTCCAGGACCTCGGGTTTGAACGTGCGGGTAGTGGGCCACTAGAAATGCCGCAGCTCATGGGTAAAAGCTGGACAACCTACCTCATAAGGCAGGTCACCAGAATCCCCCGGCGCAGGCCTATACGTAGCTGGCCCTGCACGCCTATCAGACTGTTGGTGTGCTTCCCGTCGTCACTCGATGGTAGTTCGAGCGTCCTCTTTAACCCGCTACCGAAGAACTTGACGTTGGTCACGACGACCTCGTGGATCGGACGAAGCCGTGGATCCATCATCACGGGCGTCGACCCGCCGAGCTGGCGACCGTTGCTGTCGTGTTGGAGGGAAGTGCACCATAGTTGCGGCGCCTCTGGCCCTTCCGCCGCTGGCGCGCCGGCTCGGTGGACCAACACCGCGAGGGGCCTACCTCCTGGTATTGATCTTTATTGGCGTGGCCAATAAGGCTCTAGATAGCAGCCCTCCACTCTTCTTTCTTCTCCGCAGCAGGAGGGAAGTCGGGGAGTAGATGTACTCGTGCTAATGCTTCCGCTGGCGTAGGTGGCAGCGACAAGCGTGAAGAACGGGAGGTGCTTGGACTTATAACCATGTTAGAAGGAGCGCCATCATGGTTCCGCGGCCATGCGCCATCTTGACTAGCATCTTGGCGTGCATGTCGGCCCTACGCATCTCGAGAATGATGCAGAGGGCTCTTCCCGCGGCGGCGCCTAGGGTCACCGACGTCGCGGCGCTGCTCGTCACGACGACCTGAGAGGACCGCGGCACGGCCGCCGGCGGGGGTGTCTTGGAGGTCGCCGCGCTGCCTACGCCCTTGGAGGTCCCCGGGCCGCCCGTAGGCGGCATGGGTCCGTTCTTAGACGCAGCGACGTGCGGCTTGTCGTCTTGGGCACGAATGACGCCGCTGGCATGGCTTCTATTGCCAAGGTGTCGTGGATGCTCGCGAGCCACACCTCCGCTACCATCCGCGACTACCCAGTCGCCCGTCCGTGCTGGCACGGGTGGACCGCCTCCGGACGAACCGATCGCCATGATCCCCTTCTTCTTGGGATCCATGGCGATCGAGGAAACGACGTGCTAACCGCTAGACCAGATTTGCAGAACTCCGCACCCCTACCTGGTGCGCCAAAGATGTCGGTGGGAACGACACCTACGGGATCACGTGGATCCCTTCTACAGTTTGGTAGGGAAGAGGGGTGGTGCAAAGAGCAGATCTAATGATCAACACGACGGATTTTTACCCAGGTTCGGGCCGCTCAGAAGCGTAAAACCCTTGTCATGCTTGAGTGTATATTCTGTGTTCTTGAGCTTCGGCTAGATGCTATCCACGCGAGCTGGGCCGAGAGGTTCCAAAATCCGAATCCTCCTCCAGTACACTGCGGTCCTCCTTTTATATGTCCAAGGGGTTGCCACAGTGGCATACAGGAGGTGTAAAGTAGCTACAATGTTGATGTTTATCATCGGTGTCTTATGACAAACTCATTAAATACGTTGCTTACGTGCCCTTCAAATTTATCGGGGACGGGAGGAGAACCCGTCCCGTCCGTCGCTGCTCCGCTCCGTCTTGACACGCGTCCATGCCGACGAGGCATGCAGTGCCAAGTTGGCTGGCCAGCTACTGTCCTGGAGAGGTGGAAGGATCTTCATGAAGATCTGCATGCCACAACGCAGGTGCTTGCCGGCAGTCTTGCCGCGATCTTGCCGATGTTCCTGACAAGAATCTTGCCGGGGCCTCGCAGATGTCCCTGACAAGGATCTTGCTGGGTACTTCGTCTTCTGGCCTTCACCAAGATCCGCATCCTACTACGCGACGCCCCTGGGTCTTAGCGTTGTCGATGGTGGCAGAGCTCCCAACCTCAAGGGTGGTGCTCTTGTTAGTGCTCTGTAAGTCATCCCGGCAAGGATCTTGCCGGGGTCTCGCAAGCCGTCCCGGCAAGGATCTTGCCGGGGTCCAGCTCGTCCTCTGTTCTCTGGTCTCTGGCTTGGCCGCTTCTCTTCACCTTGTATCTCGTTTTTATCCTTGATCGCCCTCTTCATGCCTTGCCTCGCGTGGGGCTATGACTGCCCGTGCACAAGTATGGGGTGCTAGAGGGCCCAAACTTTAGTACATCGACATATGTGGAGAGGTTTTTGACTACATCGCCCTCTCCCTTGCCCTCGCCCTTGCGGTGGACGTGCAGTAGTTCATTCGGTGTCAGATTGCCAGAAGCATATTGTACTATAGTATCATTATTGTTGGACCTCCCGAAGAGGCGAAGAGCCAAGTGCAACGTTTATTGGAGTACATATTGTTGGACCTGCCGAAGAGGCGAAGAGCCAAGCGCAAGGTCTATAGGAGTACGAGGTTGTCCTCCTAGTACTACTACTATAGCAAACCACAGCTATTGTATGATGCCGCCACGTCACCTATAGCCAAAGTTGTGCCACCTTTTTTCTCACAAAGCATGTTGGAGCCCATGCAATAGCCACACAAGTTGCACGTACACATAACACATTTACTAGTAATAAGTTCTAAAGGACAAATGCCATCATGTCACACAAGTTCATCTCCACTTCATGTGATAAATTTGTGAATGAGTACTGTACATATATTTACGGTGGTAACATTCACAATTTACCATATTCCACTTACACGTTATACATGGGCTCCATGTCCTCCTCCAGGTTCCAGTACTAGGTGTTCCTCATAGATAGCATGATCCATAGCGGTAGGCAACGAGAATCATTGTCACAACTTTCTAGTTCGGTTCCACACGATGGAGCCTCATCCAAGATGAAGCAGCATAAATCAGGGATAACATGTCCTAGCATGTCGTTCATCCCGTGGTGCGCACTTAAGACACAACCATGCTTCATGAATGGCAGGCCTTCGGTGTCGTGCACGGAAGGTGGCATCTGCTTCACAATGGGGTAGCTGTCCCCAAGGAAAAGCGAGTACTCTCCAAGAGTGTTCCTCGGCTCCCACATAGCATCATGTGGGTCGAACTCGCCTCCTTTCATATGGTACATGCGACATCTCAGATCTTGACAAATGTTGACGTACATGGTCAAGGTTCATGCATGATAATGTCGTGCTCAAATATGGCGCTCAGTAATATTGTGTAGCAAGTAGTACTACTATAATACTACTCTAGTGTAGAGGAAGTACAATAATCGGCTTATTATATATAGCCACTCTTGGCTACATGGATGAGATAGTAAGACATGGAAAAACAAAAATGGTGGGAGCTAGTGGGTTCAAGTCTTTAAGAGCCTAGCTATACGCGTACTCCTAGGTAAGAAGTACTACTCCCGATGATCCATGCGACATACTAGTAGTAGTACTAGTACTACTAGTACTACAATGAAACAGAAGGCGAGATGGTTAAAAAATCTAATACTAAATTGTACTAGTAGTAAACATGTCCCAGTCCAGAAAAGAAAATAACTAGCAAGTACTACTACTCTAACGCACAACAATTAGAAAATGGAATACCTGGGTAGATAGTGACGGTCCGATCATGGTAGATAATGTGACCTTGTTGCACATTAGTGGTATCAGGGGTAACAGATGATAAGATAATTGATCCCAATCTGCCAAAGTCAAGTACAAGGTTCTAGGTTAGACCGAATAACGGATGCAAATGCACATCCAGGATCAGCGATCTTATTTTGATCGAGGGATGACTGGTCCCTGCAAAGTAATGGAGTACGCAAATGATGGTTTGTGCATTCCGTTTGTTATCTCCCATAACATAGGATGGCATCCAGATGAAACAAGTCCCCTGGCTTGTCACCGCGGAGATGCGGCCTACATGGCACACAGCGTCTTCAAACGTGTAGGGGTACAAATCTGCCGTGGCCAACATGTACCAGCCTCAGCCATTACGACCATTTTTAATGATGGCAATCCTTATGTCGAACACCGCAATGAGATAGTAATCGTCATAGCTGCGTTACTTTGTCAGCGGGTCCATAATTGCCATCTTCTTCAATCTCATGTAGGCATCATCATATGTATTCAAGCCCAACTAGTCCGGAAGGCCGATCCCAATGGTGGAGAAGGGGTCTACAGGAACAGCCGCACTGCTATGGAGGTTGTGCAAAATGATGGTGGTATGCGGCCGGAGGTATGCAGGCTAATCTCCGTTGGCACCAACCCAAACCTATATATAAGAAGGTGGGTAGCAGAGAAATTATGGGATGGAATAACTAAGTACAGTATTTAGAATATACACTACATGGTCAGACTCCATGACTGACCTGCTCATCAGACAAAATTCGACTACCTCTCGACGTCGGCAACTCTAGTGGAGTCAACATGCAACCATGACCATGTTGCGGTGGACTATTCAAAGGATTATCCCATTGAATAACCTTCTCCTCGAGGATGCATGGAAGACCAACAAGCATGGCCTTCTCCCAAGCCTTTTTACGCACCATCTTAAAAAAGTTGGTGCAGGAAGCATCAAGTCTTGCGGCGGTGAGGAAGTCGGAGCGGTGTGCGATTTCTCCCAGAGGATCGTCGTCCAAGGTCTCCCATCCCCGACGAGGAGGAGAACCGCCTGTCGAATCCATGGCAGCAATGACGAACTACCTTGGTCTCTTCAGGGGAGGGGAACTTGCGAGGAGGAGATAAGAGCGTAACCGCAGGATCTTGTCCCTTTGTTAAGGAAGTTATGCGGGCACACATAGTGGTAGTATGATGGTGCGGTTATCATTTAATAGTACTATAGTAGTAGTACTTTCTCTATACTTCTATAGTGCACCAGTTTTGAACTCTTGAATCTCAAGGCCAAGGAGCTACAGTTGCAAGTGGAGGGTACTGTTGTTCTCTAGAACCATCGTTGTACTATAAATGCAGGGAAAGTACACCTGCATACTCTCCCTGCTCTATTCAAGCGCATAGCTTGCCTACTCAGCCGCTCCTCTCGCGCAAACACTACTAGCCTGTTTATCAGCGATGGTTACTGCGTCGGCAGAACACTTCAGTTCTTTGATACATTGAGACTAGGATTTTTGTTTTCCATTTGTGAGGTGTAATGGATCTCATTGAACTTTGTTTGTTGGTCCTTCCTTCTTTTTTAATGAGATGAGGCAAAGCTTTTACCTCCATTTCAAAACAAACAAAAAATCACGTCAAGAGGATTTTTTTAATAGAGTTTAGATCCGATAAAGGAGAAAAGTTCATGTGTGCAATGCCACTAGCTACAGAGTAGTACTTTACGTCCAGAGCCATATTGCATAGTTCCCAATGCGGCGCCAGGCTTTTCCGGCTCCTCGGGCTTAATTGGGAGGGACTAGTTTAAAGATAGCAGCTGAGGAAGCAGCAAGCAAGGTGTGGCTAGGGTGAGCACGCAGGCAAGAAATTTTGATGTGAATTGATATATAGGAGTACTACGTAAGTACTATATACTACTACTCTAGTACGCGAGGCACGAGATGATGGGAGGGAAAACCTGTGCACGTGGCTGGGCTACCAGTGCACCCAGATTGTGGTGCGACACGTCCATCGGAATTCAAAAGTCAAACTACCAGTGTACAATATTGGCTCACAGCAAGGTTAAATTTTTAAAAAGGTCGTCGTGCGTTCGGCCAGGATCGAGCCCACAAAATGAGCTATACACTCCCGCGACCACTAGTAGTACAGTGCAACCTTTCTTAATCCGTCACAACAAACTACCAAGTGCTATTATTGGCACGTTTAAACCCATGTCGCCCCATAAGTCAACACCGTCTATTTGACCAGCAAGTTAGGTGCTATGACTTGTGGGACCTGCATGTCAGTCTGGACAAAAATCCCCGAGTCACCTCCTACCTCTGGCCCGTCCACCTAGTCATCCTCGGCAATGGGAGGCAGCCACCACCACCGGCAGAAGGCGAGGTCAAAAGCATCGGCGGTGCACAACCCGTCTTGCGGCAGCCCGGATGTCAGCTCCATGCGGCGCTCAAGGCTCCCAGCTAGCCAAGCTAGCACACACCCTGCTGGATGCATCCAACTGCTTGTCTGCAAGGTTTGCTAGCTAGGTTGGCAAAATGGTGCAGCGACTTGCTCGCGCATGGCACGCTAAGGCCAGCCATCTGGCTTGACGGAAGGCTAGCGTTGCGGCTTGCTCGCGCAGGAGCCTCGCTCGGGCCAGCCAGCCAACCCGTGCGGAGGCCAGCGCGGCGTCCAGCCCGTCTGGCGGAGTGGCGGCAAGATCGCTCATCGCCGGCGCCAGCGAAGAACACACATATGAACTGTTTGAAGTAATGTTCAGGAAAAATAATGATTGGAGGAGGAAGAAGAGGATAGATGCTCACATGTGGGTCCCTCCTGTCGTAACGGTCAACACAACGGTCAAACAGACTGTGTTGATTTAAGATGTCTCATCAGCAAGGACGTGTGGGCCAACCCTATCATAAACGGGTTTAAACGAGCCTAATCGGCACTAGATAGTAGTTTTTTGCACAGATTAAGAAATTTTGGGTAGGTTTCGCTATTTTTTTGTACAATAGTTTCTTTCTAGGGCTGGTTGAAAGTGGTAGTTTTTTGTTAAATACCCTACATACTGTAAGTAGGAGTGAAAGTTAAGCTTTGGAAGGCAATAAGTATGGCTAGTTACATAGTACCTATGTTTATGTAATTCAAACTAAATATCGACCATGAGTGACTCATATCTTGATGGAAAACTTGAAACTATGGAAATACTAGCAATGTGCCCGTGCGTTGCAACGGATCCAAAGTAGAATAATACTTATTCACAAACTTGATAGAAAACACTCTAATTTGTATATACATATGTCACTACAAATATATTATTTTTCACTCAGAATATATTCCTCGAGCTGTTTTGATGAGCTGTGGGAGGGATGTGGTTGGGTTAAGATACTAAGGGGGTTTCTGCAAATTGGAGTAGAGAAGTGGGATGTTGTTGTGAAAAGGGCACAACTTACCTCACAGTCGTTAGATGTAGATGTAATGGTCAGAAATGACGGATGACAGACACACCATCATCAACAATTAAGTCTTCTATAGGAGTATATATAAGTATGGAAATACAAACGTATTATTGATACTTGTTTCCACAAACTTGGATCTACGTTCTATTCAATGGCTAAGAATGTTGGGTCTTAGCACGATGGCTTCTTGATTGTGTAAAACAAGGTTTTCCCATCTTCGACAAGGAGGGGGGTGATGGCGCCGCGCTTTCAGCTTGCTCTTGCCCTTGTAGTCATACTACATGGTCTACGGATGTGTGGATGTATTCTTTTTCATGTCTCGTGTTCGTCATAGTGCCACGACTGTTGATGAATAGATGGTAAGTTTTTCGCGAGAAAACCTTGGTTGAGCGTGTGTGCGAGAGGGAGATAGCATGTGTGTGTGATATGGAGAGACTGAGACAATGGTAAGAGATTCTTTGTGTGTCTGTGTGTGTGGACGATAGAGAGAGACATGTGCATGGGGCTTTGTGTTGTGTAACATGGAGACACATAGACATAATCAGAGAGTGAGTGCGTGAGATACACATGCAGACACATGGAGAAATGTGTGAGTTAGAGAGAGAGAGAATTTAGGTGCGCATGTGAGTTAGAGAGAGAGAGAGGGATATATATACCTAGAGCTGCAGAGAATATGCAAGGGTGTTTGTCTTAAAAGAAGGATCCAGATAGACGGGGCATTGTGTGTGTCTGTGTGTGTTTTTGCGCACGCGTGTGTGTAAGAGGGAGTGTGTGTATGTGGAGAAGAGAGAGCACCGATGATGTAAACCTAGTAGGAAATGGGTAATGGTGTGACATGTGTGTCCAGGAGAGAGAAACTCATGTCTAGTAGCGGGATAGCATGGGCGCGGGCGGGGAGCGGGCTATTTGGAAGAGACATCAAGTGTGTGTGAGAGAGGGGTGCGAGAGAGAGAGAGACAGAGAGACAAAGAGAGAGAGAGGAAGAGAGGGGAGAGAAAGGGGTCGTTTGTGCGCGGAAGTGGCATATAGATAGGGAGACAAGGTTGATGTTGTTCGAAAGTGTCCTATGTACAGAGACGCAAGGAAAGCGAGTCATCGTGTGCGTGATAGAGACATCATAAGAGATCTAGAATAATATAGTGGAGAGAACAGCGTGCGACATTGAGATCGGTGATATGCTAGGGAGCTGTGGAAAGAGTCACGACATACATGTATATAGGGAAGGAGCTGGGTCGCGACCGCATGTGGGAGAGATGGATAGAGGAGAGTGGCGCACAAGGAGACAAAGGGTGCTTGTGTGTAGTGGGGGTGGTGAGTGAGGTGTGTATCAATTATTGTGAGAGAGTAGAGAGATGGTGGAGAGTGTCCGAGAACCATGTAACTAGGGAGATAGACGTTTGGAGGTGATGAACCACAAGTATATGGGATCAATTGTAGCTCTTTTCGATAAGTAAGAGTGTCGAACCCAACGAGGAGCAGAAGGAAATGACAAGTGGTTTTGAGCAAGGTAATGTCTGCAAGTGCTGAAATTGTAAGTAATAGAGTAGTTTGATAGCAAGATAATTTGTAACGAGCAAGTAACAATAATAGTAACAAAAGTGCAGCAAGATAGCCCAATCCTTTTGAGGCAAAGTACATGCCAAAATGGTCTCTTATAGTAAGCAAAGTGTTCTTGAGGGTACACGGGAATTTCATCTAGCCACTTTCATCATGTTGGTTCGATTCATGTTTGCTACTTTGATAATTTGATATGTGGGTGGACCGGTGCTTAGGTGCTGTTCTTACTTGAACAAACCTCCTACTTATGATTAACCCTCTTGTAAGAATCCGCAACTACGAGAAAAGTATTAAGAATAAATTCTAACCATAGCATTGAACTTTTGTATCCAATCGGCCCCTTAAGGAATAGCGCATAAACTAGGGTTTAAGCTTCGGTCACTTTCTCAACCCATCATCTAATAAATACTCCACAATGCATTCCCTTAGGCCCAAATATGGTGAAGTGTCATGTAGTCGATGTTCACATGACACCACTAAGGGAATCACAACATACATACTATCAAAATATCGAACACACATCAAGTTCACATGATTACTTGCAACATGATTTCTCCCGTGACCTGAAGAACAAGAGTAACTACTCACAAATGATAATCATGCTCAAGATCAGAGGGGTATTAAATAGCATATTGGATCTGAACATATAATCTTCCACCAAATAAACCATATAGTAATCAACTACAAGATGTAATCAACACTACTAGTCACCCACAAGCACCAATCTATAGTTCTGGTACAAAGATTGAACACAATAGATGAACTAGGGTTTGAGATGAGATGGTGCTGTGAAGATGTTGATGGAGATTGCCCTCCCAAAGATGGGAGAACTGTTGCTCTGCCGGAGGGCAAAAGTGCTCCTGCCCAAGTTCTGCCTCGAGACGGCGGCGCTCCGTTCTGAAAGTCCTCCCCTTATCTTTTTTCTAGGTCCAAATGACTTATATACTAGAAGATGGGCAACAGAGGTGGGCCGAGGGGAGCACAAACCACCAGGGCGAGCCTGGTCTCCCTAGCGCACCAAGGTGGGTTGTGCCCACCTGGTGGGCCCTCTATGGTACTTATTGGCTCCAATATTCCTCATATATTCCAGAAAAAAATCTCCGTAAAGTTTCAGCTTGTTTGGAGTTGTGCAGAATAGGTAGCGTGACGGAGCTTTTCCAGGCCCAGATTTCCAGTTGCCGGAATTCTCCCTCTTTGTGTGTACCTTGCATATTATGAGAGAAAAGGCATTAGAATTACTCCAAAAGCCTTATTATGCATAAAAACATCATAAATAACAGTAGGAAAACATGATGCAAAATGGACGTATCAGGGGGCGACGTTTTGTGTGTCTGGGAAATATACACTGCTATATAGTGTGTGTGCTTGGGAAAGAGAGACTCGGGAGACCTAAAGAGTGGGGGAAGAGATGTGTGCATGCCTGAGAGACAAAGTGACTGAGACCTATATTGGGGTCCGGACTTAGAAAAGAGAGAGAGGGGTTAATGTGTTCTCGTGTTTGTGTCCGGGGGAGAGAAAGGCTTGTGTGTGGGGGGACTGGGGATGGGGTGGTGGGCTTCAGATAAAGAGTGCGGTGTCTATATCTGAGAGATATAAACGTAATTGAGATATATATGGTCAAGAGTGTGTGCACTCATGCTTGATCAATTTGTTTCACAGTTTGGAGTATGAGATAGCCATACTTTTGAACATGCATGGTATACTTTGAAGTACCAGAATTACAAACATAAGATTGCAAATTTGGAATTCGACTCCATTATTAGCTTTTGTAATTCATTTAAACTGGGATACATTTTTAACCCGGGATTTCATGATTTCAAATTCATATATCAAACCTAGAGATATACATATACGTTCATAGTCAAACCTTATAATCATCCACTTTATTCTTATACATAAGTATTTTTGTTTTTGTCATCATATTTATGATAAACACATTTGGTATTTCATTTGAATTGGAGCATATGATGGTATTTACTTCCACTAGATCAATGATCCATATTTGAATTGAATGGACAATCTAAGTTTCGAGTTGGAGATATTGATTTTCGAAACTTGCACTTTTTTGCGTGCACAACAAATAAATTTTCGGCCATTATATCATAGTCGGCCTACAAGAGTAGAACACTTAATTTCAGTCGCAAAAAGCTTTCAAATTTCCCATTCACATCAAATATCTTGTGCCCAAAAGTTTAGCCCTGTGATATTCCTCTTTTACCCCTGCCACTGTCGGTGTGGAGCCGGCGATCTATGGGACAATGTTGTCCCTTTCTGGTTTGGCAAGGGAGGTGCACTCAACGCAAAGAGCAAGAACAATAAGAGGCGCTGAGGTTTTTACCCAGGTTCGGCCACTGAGAAGCATAAAACCCTACTCCTGCTTTGGTGTATTGGATGGATGTGTGCACAAGTACACGGAGCACTCTCCCCCGGCAAGGAGCAAAGAGAGGCTGCTACATAGGTACGTATGCATGGGGTTGCTATGGGTTCAAACCCTTGTAAAGGTTGCCCTGGCCCTCCTTTTATAGCTTAAGGGGTTACCACAGTGGCAAAAGGGTCATTATAGGATGATTAGATAGAAACAACGCTATCATACCTAACTCTGCTAGTTAGGACAAAATGCATTAAATGCATCGCTAGGTGTCGTGAGGAGGAGAGATCCCGGCAAGGCTGCTGCACCGCTTGCCCAACTGCCTCTCTATTATGTTGACACGCCATTAGGATGGGTGTCGATAAAGGTAATTCCTCTTCCAGCGGGCCTCCACGTGCCCGACAAGCCCCACCAAACCATCTGCGATCCTGATACCTCACCGATGGATGACTATCTTCTCGGTGCGGTGGAGCGTTGGTGGTTGGCGAAGGCTTGCTGGGTCCAGCGCCTGCCGGGCCTTTTTCTTGTCGGGCCTGCCTTGTAGGCAAGGGCCTGCTTCTAGTACTTCACCTTTGCAGCTTATCTTGGTCTTCTTCATGCGCTCTTTGATCTCTCGAAGAACTGCTTCTTTTAGCTTGGGAAATCTTTGTCAAAAATTTATCCTTCTCGGGGAAGCTGCTACTTGTCTGCTCATAAGTCACGATATTACAAACCCATGTTTAATACACTGACAGGAGCCCACGGGACTTGGCCACATGTGCTTCTGGGCATCGTTGGGCAAGGCCCAAACAATGCGCGGATGAAACGATGTTGGCCTTGTTGGAATGATGCTATTGTTTTGAGATCTTCATTGCTTCTTCATTAATCTGAACTTGGGCCAGAACCCGGCCTTCCTTCGGTCTTCTTATCGCTAGACGGTATTTCAATGTCTGAATCAGAAACCAAGGGCGTGTACGTATGTGGGTCGCCACCAGGATTAACCGGGCAGGCCCACGATCACACATGGCTTGGGGTAACTACCATTTTTCATCACTCCCTCCTTTTACTGCGCTCCCCCACGATGTGGATTGGGCGCGTGTAACACCCATGATGCGGCTATATCTCTCACGTGTCGAGGCACGACTTAAAGGCATAACTGCATTGTAGGTTTTGTCGCAAGAAGGGTCATCTTCACACAATCCCATGTAATGAACAAGAATGGGATAAAGAGGGTTGGCTTACAATCGCCACTTCACACAATACTTAAGTAAATTATACACCATTCAAAATACACACATAGACTGACTACGGTCAAATCCAAATGAAAAGAAGATAACCCCAAATGCTAGATCCCCGATCGTCCCAACTGGGCTCCACTACTGATCATCAGGAAACGAAACATAGTAACGAACAAAGTCCTCGTAGAACTCCCACTTGAGCTTGGTTGGGTCACCTGGACTGGTATCAATGGCACCTGCAACTGTTTTGGTAGAATCTATGACTCATGAGGACTCAGCAATCTCACACCCGCGCGATCAAGACTGTTTAAGCTTATAGGAAGGATGGGTTAATGAGGTGGAGCTGCAGCAAGCACTAAGCAAATATGGTGGCTAACATACACATATAAGAGCGAGAAGAGAAGCAATGCAACGGCCGTGAAGCTAGAAGTGATCAATAAGTGATCCTGAAACTACTTATGCACAACCATAACACAAGAACCGTGTTCACTTCCCGGACTCCGCCGAAAAGATACCATCACGGCTACACACGCGGTTGATGCATTTTAATTAAGTCACGTGTCAAGTTCTCTACAACCGGACATTAATAAATTCCCATCTGCCACATAATCGTGGGCACGGCTCTCGTAAGTTTACACCCTGCAGGGGTGTCCCAACTTAGCCCGTTATAAGCTCACGATCTGCGAAGACAATCCTCCATCGCGGGACACCCGATCAGACTCGGAATCGCGGTGCACAAGACATTTCGACAATGGTAAAACAAGTCCAGCAAGACCTCCCGGCGTGCCGACACCCTGATAGTAGCCGCGCGTATCTTGTCTCAGGCCACGACCGGATGAACACTACGTATGGCAATCGAAGACCCCGGAAGAAGGGGTGGCACCGCAACTGGCTCTAGATTGGGCCAACACTCCGAAGAGCACTGGACCGGGGGGGGGGGGCTAAATAAAGATGACCCTCGGGAGGGCGACTCCCTAGGGAAAAGAATTAGGTGATAGGAAAATGTAAAACCAATGTTGGGCCTTGCTGGAAGAGTTTTATTCAAAGTGAACTTTCAAGAGGGTCCCATACCCCTCACCGTGTTAGGGACGCAAAATCAAGGAACATAACACCGATATGACGGAAACTAGGGCGGCAAGAGTGGAACAAAACACCAGGCATAAGGCGGAGCCTTCCACCCTTTACCAGGTATATGGATGCATTAATTAAATAAGAGATATTGTGATATCCCAAAATATCCATGTTCCAACATGAAACCAACTTCATCTTCACCTGCAACTAACAACGCTATAAGAGGGGCTGAGCAAAAGCGGTAACTTAGCCAAACAACGGTTTGCTAGGAAAGGATGGTTAGAGGCTTGACATTGCAATACGGGAGGCATGATATAGCAAGTGGAAGGTAGCGCGGCAAAGCAACAGAGCGAACAACTAGCAAGCAAAGATAGAAGTGATTTCGAGGGAATGGTCATCTTGCCTGAAATTCTGCTAGGAAGAAGATCAAGTCCATGAAGAAGACAAACGGACATAGTCGAACGAACCCTCACAACTCGAGAACAAAACCGAAGCTAACGAGAGAAGCAAACCGGAAAGAAGCAAACATGGTAAACACACAATCATAAACATGGCATGATGCAAAATCAAGTACGATGCATGTTCGGTTTAAATGAGGCATGGCATGGCAAAATGCAACAAACAATACTACAAATTAAGTGGTTAAGCATGGCAAGAGGTGAAGCATAATAAAACTATCTATTTAGGCAAGTTTAAATGAGGCTCGAACAACAAACAACAATTCCGGAAAATCCTCATGTCCATATTTCAAATTAGCTACTGTTCTGCCTAAAACATATTTTAATGTTGTTAAACAGTAAAACAAAGTGCACCAAGTTAATATATGCATTTTTCTACCCCATTTGCATATAAAGTTTATTAAATTTGGAGCTACGGTTATTTAGTTATGAAATAAATCATTTTAGGATGGCATTTAGCAAATTAAATGCAAACAACATGTTAAACATTTTTAACATAGATGAAAGTAGCAGATTATGAAACAGATGAAAAACTAAGCATTTTCTATATATAAGTTGTTTTAATCTGATGCATGGTTTGTGAGATATTAAATCCATGAACATGAGGGTTTTTCTGCAAATCTGTCATCTCTGGAAAATTAGACAAATTTGCACATGAAAAAAAAACACTAGGCTGAAACTGCTGGGTGCTGGGCTGGGGTTCTCGCCATGGGCCAAGGCCCGGTTTGTGGAGATGGCGAGGCCGCTAGGGTGAGGAGGCGCGCTGGGCCATGACGCTGGGATGGAGGCGCGCTGGGACTTGGCGGCTTGGCGAAGGCACGGTCAACGCGGGGCGGGGTGCTCGTTCCCGAGCTGCCGCTCGATGCAGAGGAAAACACACAGAGGAGGCGATAAGCGGGGCGGCTTCAGGCAATGCAGGGAAGCGGCGGCGTGCACAGGAGGTCGGTGATGGACGAGTTCATGGCGGAGGTGGCGAGATCCAGCGGTCCCGGGCCGGACCTGGCGCGGAACAACGACGAGGACCTGCCTGGGAGCTCCACGAGGGCAGTGGCAACTGCTATTACCTGAAGAAAGGAGGGAGAGAGAGATTCAGAGGGGGAACAGGGAAAGGAGAAGGACGAGAAGGAAACAGGGGAGGGACACGGTTGTCCTGCTGGTTCTGGTCGCCGACTGCAGAGCCCATGAGGCCGCGATCGGCATGAGGGCGCTGCTGCTACTTGAAGGAGACGAAGGCGCGGCGACGGATCGAAGGAAAAGGCCGGCCATGGTGTCCTGTGGAGGCAACAGAGAGAGATAAGTGGGGAAAAGAGAAGAAATAGAGAAAGGGAACGAAGAGCATGGAGGAAGGGCGCGGTCCTGCGTGCTCGGGGCGAGGGCGCCATGGACCGAGAGAGGGAGCTTGAGCTCCTGGTTGCTGCCGGAGGACGACGGGATCCTGGTCGGTTGCTTCGGTTGCCGGCGGGAGAAGTGGCTCGGGGTCATGGACGATCGAGGAGGGCGATGGTTGTGCTGGTTGGTGGGCTTGGATGGATCGGATCTGGGGGATCTCGAGTGAGAGTGGCGGCGGCGCTAGGGTAGGATCCCTAGAAATTAGGTGGTTTGTCTAGATATATATAGTAGGTGGGTTTAACTTAGGGGTATATCGTCCCTCCGATCGTGTCGGACGGTCGAGAATAAATAGCTTAGGAGAGTCCAACGAGAAATCGATGATGATTTAGGGATGTTAGGGGATGATCCGGACCCATCGGTAACAACAACCCGGGTCGGGTTCGGGACACCTTTCGGACGCGCGCGAGGGGTGGTCTGAGAGGGGTCGACAAAGACAAAGTTTCTGACAAAAAGCCCCGGAGAAGACAAGACAGAAACGAAGAGCAAGGTTGCGTGTCGTTTGTCTCGAAATGGTCAACGAAGGCAGGGGCACGCAGCAACTACGAACGACTACGAGTTTTAAGAAAAACATGCGGATGCAATGCGTATGATGACATGATGAAATGCAACAACAACAAAATAAAACACACGACGGTTAAGCAAAACATGGAAGGCGTCTGGAGCGTCGGTCTCGGGGCGTTACAGCGCGAGACATGGGATTGGTGTAGAAGGGCGATCGTGGAAATAATGCTTCGACCGAAGGAGCCAGGATGTCGGATTGGCGAGACAGGGTGGCTGGCGGAGTAATGCGCTTGCTAGGGGCGCAGGGTGTGGGATTGGCGCAGTGGGGCGATTTCCCTATGGCAGTGGAGAGCTAGCCCCCGTGCCTTACCCTATAAAAGGAGGGGGTGATGGAGTCCTGTATCAGGGGGTCCTCGGCCTACCGGCCTATCCCTTGAGGGCCGGACTATTGGGCCGTGTTGCCAGTATTAGGAGGCTGAACTATGACGAGACCCCGTATCCGTACATGAAGATTTTTGCTGCCTTGGTGTGTCCTCCAAGTTAAGATCAGAAGCCTCGTCATGTTTATTCCTTTCTAGTAACCAACCATGTGCAACCCTAGTACCCCTGGAGTCTATATAAACTAGAGGGTTTAGTACGTAGAGGCTAGAACAACACACATCATCCTACTAGTCTAGGGTTTAGTTCATCTGATCTCATGGTAGATCGACTCTGTAACCATCCTATACACATCAATATAATCAAGCATGACGTAGATTTTTACCTCTTAGAGAGGGCCCGAACCTATGTAAACACCGTGTCCTTCGTCCCTTGATCCCCATTGATACAAGATCCACAGCTCGGGACCCCCTACCCGAGATCTGCCGATTTTCACACTGATATCGGTGCTTTCATTAGAAGTGCTGCTCTTGGATCGCTGGAGAATTGATGGCTCGCCTGATCATCGGAGATGGCGTTAACACCGGGTACATCTTTGTCCCCAGGAAAGTTTTCGCGTTCGGCAACATCGTTCTACACGCTGACTCGACCGGTCATCTCGACCAGGTCGATAGTTTCTCCCGTGAGCACCAGATCAGACTTGGCAACCTAGAATACATCGCTGACGCTCGGGGAGATCTGGTTTTTATGGTCTTCTCGACCTCATCTGAGATGCCCATGGACTCTGAAGCATCAACTTTGGGGCCTCCCATCGATCCGACCTCTCGATCGGCCCCTACCTCACAAATGGCTTTGAGCCCGGACGCAACCACTACATGCGAAGACGGGAGTCACCCTCGGCCAATCGCCCTCCTTACCACAGATCTGGCTTCGAGCCTCAGCAAAGGATCGGCATCCGAAGACCGGGAGTCATCCTCGGCCAGACTCGCCCCCTTACTGTGGATCCGGCTTCGAGCCTTGGCACAAGTTTGGTGCCCGAAGGCCAGGAGTCAGCCCTGGACGGGCCCACTCTACGCCTCACCATCACGCCCGAGGTCGACTCCGAAGAAACCTCATACGATAGTCCAGCCAGTTTCGCCCTGATAAATGAGGCGCTAGACCGGATCCAGATGATGACTATCTTGGATGGCCCGTCCTCGGCCTATGCTCAGCAGGGCCTTAAGGTGAGCCATAGGAAATTTATGTCCCACCCACCACCTACTTAGTAGCCACTGTCGAAGACTTAACCGACATGCTGTACTATGCCTCTGAAGAGGCCGAAGACATGGATGACGACAGTGAAGCCATGACCCACGCTACCACTACCCTTCCCGTCACCGTCCAATGGACGACCACCTCCTCCTACAATGTTTACATGGTGGACACCCCCAAGGACAATTACAATGGAGCTAATAACGGGGACGGTACCCCCAGGAGAGATAGAAACAGGGTCGGTGAGGAGCCGCCCAAACACGAGAGATAACACCGAAGATCCAAGGGGCGTCAAGCCAAGGAAAGCAACATGAGCACCGGAGAAGACGACACCCCGGACAATGCGGAAGACTTCGGCGACCTCGGCCCCAAACAATAACTTGATGACTCAGAGGGGCATGGGGCTCAGTATAACCTCGAGGACCCTGATGAGTCTGAAGACAACAACTACACGCCTCTCTCCAAAGAGGAGGTCAGCCTCGGAGCCGAAGATTCCATAGTTCCGGAGGACCAATTGGACCAAGCGCAGTTCAAGAAGCAGCTCATAGCCACCGTGCGAAGCCGGAAGAAGAAGCAACAGCAGGTGAAGGCCAAGAAAAATACCCTCAATGATAGATGGACAAAAGTCCTAGCAGCCGAGGAGGGGTACTGCTACCAACGGCAAACCAAAAGCTACCCAAAGCGGAAGTTTCTACCGCAATTTGATGACGAGGCCCTTGAGCCTGCACCACCAAGATACACTCAGGCAGATCAGCCATACCACCCCCTCGAGGACGTGATAGGCCAGCTGAAAAGGATGAACACCAACCCGCTCCCCCTCGCTGAAGAGGGAAGGAGCAGGTTTAGTCAGAATACGAGTATGACCTACGACGCGACCTGAATGCTACAACAGGTCAGACAATATCCATTTTTGGATACAAATCATGTCCTCCCGATAAACGGGCGGAAACCTAGCTTGGATCGACCAAAACGATAGAGTTCGGGAGCGGCACCAGGCCGACATGGCAGATGATCTCTGGCATGACGTAGCCCGGGTTAGGGGTGCCGCTCATTCAATGTGTGAATGGATGAGATATTGCAACATCAATTCCCCGAAGGGTTTAAACCCGTAAACATTAAAAAATATGATGGGACAACAGACCTGGCCGTATGGTTCGAAGATTTTCTTCTCCACATTCATATGGCTCGAGGAGATGATCTCCATGCCATAAAATACCTACCACTTAAGCTCAAGGGACCGGCCAGGCATTGGCTCAATAGCCTCCCTGAAAACTCCATAGGAAGCTAGGAAGAGCTCGAGGATACTTCCCGAGCTAACTTTCATGGCACTTATGTCTAGCCTCCGGACGTCGTTGACTTGAGCGACATGAATCAGCCCAGCAATTTTGGAACCGGTTTTTGACCAAAAAGAACCAAATCATCGATTGCCCGGATGCCGAAGCTATAGTTTCATTCAAACATAGTATCCGGGACGATTGGCTCACATGCCAACTCGGCCAAGATAAGCCGAGGACGATATCGACACTCACCTCTCTCATGACCCGCTTTTGTGCAGGTGAGGATAGCTAGTCGGCTCGGCAAAGCACCAACGCTGAAGACCTCGGCACCTCAGAAGTCCGGGATGGAAACGGGAAACCATGATGCAACAGAAACAAGTGCCACCACAATGGCAGTGAAGCCGAAGACACGGCGGTAAATGCCAGATTCTGCAATCCCAAATCGGGACCGTGGAAGAAACCCTCTAAAGGGGACCAGGATGGACCCACCAAGTTGCACACAATTCTGGACAGGCCCTGCCAGATCCACGACACGTCTGACAAACCCGCCAACCACACCAACCATAATTGTTGGGTGATCAAACATGCCACCAAGCTCACGGCCGAGGACGCAGACAAAAGCCCCCGCGGCGAGGACGATGACGAGACTCGCAGGCCGAACAATGGGGGCCAGAAAAAAATTCCCTCCTGAGGTAAAGATGGTGAATATGATCTATGCCACCCATATACCCAAGAAGGAATGCAAATGTGCACTTCAGGATTTCTACAACATAGAGCCTGTAGCCTCGAAATTTAACCCATGGTCGGCATGCCCAATCACCTTCGACCATAGGGACCATCTGACCAGTATCCATCATGGAGGATCGGTGACCTTGGTTCTCGACCCCATTATCGATGGGTACCACCTCACCAGAGTCCTCATGGAGAGAGGCAGTAGCCTCAATCTGATTTATGCAGATATAGTGAGGAAAATGGGTATTGAACCGTCAAGGATCAAACCCAGTAACACTACCTTCAAGGGGGTAATCCCCAGCGTGGAGGCCCGTTGCTCAGGCACCCTGACTTTGGAAGTGGTGTTCAGTTTGCCGGACTAAGGACTTGATCTTCGACATTGTCCCTTTCCGTAGCGGCTATCACGCACTCCTGGGCCGAACAAAGTTTGATCGTTTCAATGTCGTCCCCCACTATGCATACCTCAAGTTAAAGATGCCCGGACCTAAGGGCGTCATCACAGTCAATGGCAACACAAAGCACTCACTCCGTACCAAGGAACATACAGCATCCCTGGCAGCCGAAGAGGGGCGCAAGTACCAGCCCCCATCAAGGCACAGGACGCAAGAAAATGGGCCGGATCTCTATCTCTGTTCGAGGAGCTTCCCTACGCTCCGCGTAAATAGGAATACACGCCCCATACACTACAAAAAAATACACTTCCATGATGATACGTGTTTGTCATAGTAGGTCGCGTTTTCTGTCATGCATGTACATCCATGACGATTTTATGACAAAATCAAGATAGTCATACATGTGCTGTTGTAGAAGTGTTCCATGACATTACCAAAATTATCATCACGGAAATGTCCACTTCGATGACGATAAATCGCACGTCACAGAAGTGCTTTCTTCAAGAGTGACCGACACGTGGCATCCACCGTAACGGAACGCCGTTAAGCTATCGGGTCGGGTTTTGGATCCGATAACCCGTTAACAGCCACGACTAATGGGGATTTTCCACATGTAAAATTATCATTGGCTGGAGGAAACACGTGTCTGCTCATCGTTGGGACAGATGTCATCCACTCATTGGACGTAAGGTGCCTATGATACGTCGACACGTGGCACGGCCCAACAGAGGCCCATTCCTGTGAAAAGGCCGGCCCGTTTGACTTGGTCAAAAGGTGGTGGTCCAGCCCATGGAAAGCCTGTTAACGGCCTGTTCGCATATAGCCCATTTACAACCCGCTAACCCAAGGCCCGTTACGCCCTATCCGAATTAGGCCCAGTAGCGTAATATGGGCCATCCAATATGATTCCAACCCGTTTTCACTTCTGGCGCATGTATGGCCCATGACGTCTTTCGGCCCATATGAGGCCCTATGTAACTCTTGGCCTATTTACGGCCCGTGGTGAAACTGGCCCGTAATGAACCGTGTATCACTTTACACCCATTAACGGCCCGTGGTGAAACTGGCCCATAATGAACAGTGTACAACTTTATACCCATTAACGACCCGTTATTCCATTGGGTCATTTCCATCCCATGTTATCTTTCAGCCTTCTCAGAGCCCATTTATTCTTGGGCTCATTTCCAGCATTCATTTACTTACGGCCCGTTACTATCATTTTCTGCTTGTGGGCCAAATTCAGCCCGTGGATATAGTCGGCCCGTTTGTGGTCCGTTAATACATTGGGCCATTATCATAGCGTCATCAAATACGGCCTATTAATGATGGCCCGTTATGGTCGGCCCATGAACAGACGATTCCAACTCTAGCCCGTTTACGGCCATAATGCGGTCTGTTTGGCCCATGTTTGGCCAATCGATCATACGGCCCATATAAGGCCCATTGATGATACGGCCCGCAGAAAGCCCATTGTATCTACGGCCCGTAGAAGGCCCATTGTTTCTACGGCCCGTAGAAGGCCCACTGTTTCTACGGCCAATAGGAGGCCCAGTGTCACTACAGTAAATATTAGCCCATGGCTATTGTGACCTAGTTTTAAAAAATAGGTTATTGCAGCCACTAGCAAACCGCGGAAAAAGAACTGCAATGACTACAAGCAAACAAATAAACAAGACAACAAGGAAATAAATAAGCAAGCAACTAACGCTATGCTATCACGGCTATTGCACATATTACATCCACTGAGCATCAAGGTTCGCCACCAGTGCAAATATAGGGAACAAAGCAGCATATCATATACACTTGTTGTCAAAGTTGGCGACCAGCACAAATAAACGCCGCAGCAAAACAAATCCAGAACTGAAACCACTTCAGAAGATCTCAATAATGCTGGCAAGATGCTTAGCAAGCTTACTAACTTTCTTCTGTTTGTCGCTTAAATCATCCAGCGCTTGCTGTTGCACCAAAAAATATGCATCTGAATTCTGCAGGGACTTCCTCAGTCCTTGACTTCTGTCATGACACATCAGATCGATGTCTTTCAACTTGAAGTTGAGACTCAAGAAGACGAACTGATTCAGGCAGCGAGTTCGAAGAGCTTATGCCAACAGTAGTCGCCAGTAACTCGAACACTACATCAAGATATGACTTTTGGGTTCCCTCACTGTCGTCTAGATAGTTTTTATTAGCTTTCTTGGAGACCAGCAGGGATGTCTCACTATCTTGAACCTTATCTGCATTACTTCCTTTACCATTGGATAACGCGGTACTATTCTCCAATATTTTGTCCGCATTCTATAAGAGAAACAAGCAGACACATCACATGTTTACCATGTTGTATATGAAACTCATTTCGGTAAATGATTCAGTAGTAAAGTGGACATGATAACGGCATGAAACAAACATATATCTATGTACCATGGTCACTTTATGGTCTATATCATTCTAGTTTTTGTTGCCAAATCAAGATAGAGACATAGTTCAAATAATATTTGTTCAAGACAAAGCAGAATAGACTTAATATAAGTGTGGGTAACGATAGAGCAATAACAACACTTGTAATGTGTATGACATGAGAACATAACTGTTTATTCAATTGAAACTGAAATCAACATAGGGCAGGTTACAACAAAGAAACCAGCTTAAAGAAACAGGTTTAAAACATACCTGTTGCACCATTGGAGTTTCAATTCCATCCTTCAAATTTGAAAATAGTTGGTATGAGTAAATACAAGAATGCAACAAAGAAAGGAGTATGAACCATAGCTACGTAACTGACACGAGAACAAATCTTCCTCTCCTTTAAGGGTTGAGTTGGGATTCGGAGTGGTGGTCCTCATGCTTTGGGCACTGCAGTTCCCTTACTAACTGCTCGTGTGGGTGCTCTATGGTGGAGACGGTGCTGTGTCAACTGGAACTGGGTTACTATCTGCCGGGGTTGGGGTTAGAAGGGGTGTAGCTGGTTCTCTGTCCAACTGGGTAGGGGTACAATCTGCGAGTCTCGTTATGTTTGGTGGATCTGGTCCTTGGGCAAGTACAACCATGGTTCTATCTACATCAACTGGTAGCACTATCTTTTTTGAAGACCGTGTTGTTACTCCCTTAGATACTGCCATCACGCTCTCCAATTCAAATGGCTGATAAACAAGAAAAGTAATTGAAACTATAGACATTGTATGATAGACATGTGCAATGGATAGTGGGGAATAAAAGAGTGCATGAAATAATTCATATTTATGTTATCTAACCAAACAGGATAGCATGACACAATTTCACATATATGATGGCAAACTAAACAGGATAGCGTGACACAATTTCACATTATGATGGCTAACTAAAAAAGATGGAAAGACATAGTTCAAAATATGAGACTATGTAAACAGGATGACATGACATAACTATATAATGTGTTTATTAAATAGGTTGGCATGCCATAATTCACATACATTCATGGATAGAATGCCATAATTCAAAATATGATGACTGTAAACACTAAATAGGATAAGATGATATAACTATATGATGTGTTTATTAAATGGGTTGCCATGCCATAATTCAGATAGATGATGTGTATGTACTATGTACACATGATGGCATGATATACTTCAAATATATGATTTATATAGTAAGCAAGTAAGCTGATGGCAATTCATATATGATGTAAAAACTAAGCAATGCAAGACATCATGCATGACATGGGTAATATAACCCTGCCAAGTTTGAGAATAGACCTCAGGGGGGAAATAGGACTGGTCATCAGTCTCTGAATCCTCCTCTGAGGAGCTCTCTAGAACCAAAGAAGATGTCTGCTTCAAATAGTAGCATTGTCTGCCCTGAATACCTTGTTTTCACTCCGGATACTTCCATCACCGCTTTAAATGGCTGATGCACAGGAAGAGTAGATGAATATACAAAGCGTTGTTGACAAATGGAACACGTAATACAAAAAATGATAGCATGATATAATTCACATACATGATGATTGGCTAAACAAAGCATGGCATTGCATAATTCACATATATAATGCCTTTGCAACAAGATAGCATTGTATAATTCACATATATAATGTCTTGCAACACGATTGCAATGCATAATTCACATATATGGTAATTAGACACTAAACAGGTGGCATTCACACAAAGCATGTCTAAACTAATCAAAAGACATAGCAATGCGAGACACCATACACACGGTATGAGCAACATAACCCCGCCAAGTTAGAGCATACACCTCGGGGGGGGGGGGATTGGACTGGTCATCTGTCTCTGAATCCTCCTCTGAGGAGCTATACGTAACCAGCGAGATATGCACTTCATCATATAGCATAGTCTGCTCTGAAGACCTTGTTTTCACTCCAGAATTTGCCATTACCGTGTCAAATGGCTGATGCACACAAAGAGCAGTTGAATGTACTAACATTGTTGACAAATGTAATATGTAACGCAAAAAAAGGATGGCCTGATATAATTTACATATAAGATGACTAGCTAAGTAGGATGGCATTGCAAAATTCACATATATGATGCCTGGCTAAACAAGATGGCGTTGCATAATTCACATAAACGATGAATAAACTAAACAGATGGCATTCACACAAAGGATGTCTAAACTAAGCAGATGACATATTTGATGTATAAAGTATGCAATGCAAGACACCATATGCATGATATAACCAACATCAGCATGCCAAGTTAGAGCGAAGACCTCAGGGGGTAAATAGGAGTTGTCTTCTCCTTCTGAATCCCCTCGTAGCAGATATCTTCCTCTCGATTACAATCCGAAATGCGTGGAGGGGGCTGCCTTTTGCCTACCATGGAGCGACGTCTGCATGAAATTTTATTGCCACGCAAGGCTCGTCTCTTTTGCTCTACATGTTCAGTTCCATTGTTTACAATAATTGTCATGCATATCAATAAAACATAGTGAGATTATGTAAGGAGTGCATGCAGAAATCCAGAGTGATGGTAGCAACCTGTGGATAGACCCAAAACCAATAATAGCAGGCAGATAGTGGCTTGAGGCAAAAAATACAAATAATGTCTTCTTTACTGTTTGTTTCCCACCCAACATGAAACTCATAGTAGACACCAGAGATTAACCAGATAGTAGATAGATACTATTTGTCGGCGTTCTAGGAACGGGGGTCCCCAGACTTGCCTGCCTGCAGCCTGCGGTGTGGCTCAAAGGAGGCCCAGGAAGGCCCATCTTCATCTACACAAGCTCAAGACCCTCACGAGGGGCCAAGCCTTGCGGGGCGGACGACCAAGAGCTTCCTCAGGCGCGGCCTCGTCAGGCTGGCTTACGAAGAGGCGGAGAGTTCAAGGCAGGGTACCTCGTGAGGTGCCCATGACGCAAGCCATGACCAGGGCGCCCGATCGAGGCGCCCAGCCATGGCGTCCCCTTCCTCTTTGGTGCAAGGGGAGCAAGCGCAGGCAAGAGCATCAAGCAAAGGCATCCGTTTCAGTGCAACAAGACCAAGACCAGCCCCAACAGCTGGAATGCAGTCATCGTGGAGCCCAAGCAGGCGTCATCACCAGAGCCTTTGGCAGGCGAGGACCAACTTGAGTCTGGATAAGTGTACCCGCTGTTCCCCTTCAAAATGGCCAATTGTTGGCGCCCTTCCCGCTCAATATTTGGTAAGAGGCCCAGGGCCTTCGTCTATATAAGTAGAGCTAGCCACCATATTAGGGGGACGATCGGATAGAGTGGGAAGCACCCGAAGAGAGAGAGAGAGAGAGAGACCCGAGCCTCAAGCTAGAGCGACGGGACACCACTTAGCAGTTCATCGCTTCCACCAAGAATGACCCTCATGAGGCTGTTCTTCCCTGTATCTTGCTCCTCATCAGCCCAAGAGGCAATCCACACACCACACACTGGAGTAGGGTATTACACCACGATGGTGGCCTGAACCAGTATAAATCTTGTGTCTCTTGTGCTGGTCTTGTTAGTAGTTTAGGTCCCTGCGACTTGGTGAGGTACGAGACGGTGGAGGGTTGGATCTCCGCGCGCACCCCAGAGTTCAAACCTTAAGGGTCTGCCGGAACCCGAAATCCGACATTTGGCGCGCCAGGTAGGGGTGCGCCGGAATCTGCCTTTCGTCGCCTCGTTCTTCCCCGACCACCGCAACCATGTCTGACGCTCGTCGGGCTCGCGCCAAGTGCCGAGCCGCCCTCGCCTCCCATGTCGCCCAGACGGCTCCCGTCGGCGGGCGTCCTCGTCGTTCCCCGTCACCTGCTGTCAATGCCGCCACCGGCCCGGCGAAACGAGCAAACATCGCCCCAAAGACCCGTCCATGAGGCGGGACGGCCGCACCGCCACACCTTCGCTCACCCCCGCTGGTTCTTCGTCGCGCGTGCACCGCGCGGCCATGGAGGCCCAAGCTGAACTCATCGCGGCCACCGAGCTCCTGCGCTACCGCCCCGTCGACGACGTCTACAAAGAATGGCTCGACCGATTCGCCGAGCTCATCCGCGCTGCGGGAGGCGACCCCGCGCCGTCCGTCTCGCTGCACCGCACCCTGCCCCGCGCGGGCGATGAAGCTCCCGGGGCACCTCAGCCGCCTTGTCCTCAAGACGGCACCCTGGCACCAAGGCGCGCGGCCCCTAGGAGGAACCCGTTCCGCCAGGCGCCAACGCGTCAGGAGCAGAGCTCCCAAGAAGTTCCTCGCCCGCCAGAACCTGCCCGGCGCCTCCCCGCCCAAAGACGTCAAGACCTCTGCGCTGCCCCAGCCGCGCGCAGGAGGCCAGCAAGACTAAGCTCTCTGCCGTCCGAGGCCCCCCAGCCACGGCGGGCTGCCGCGCCTTCACCACCGAAGCTGCGCAGCGTCGCGTAGCTCCGCCAAGTTCAAGCTGACACTGCCTCCACGCTTCTGACGGCACGGCAGACCCCACGGAGTTCCTCCAGCTCGACGAGCTGGGCCTCGAGGATGCGACCGAAGATGAAAATTTCATGGCGAACGGGTTTCCCATGGCGCTCCAGGAAGGAGGCCGCACCTGGCTCCTGACTCTGGCCCCAGGCACGCTCTCATCCTGGGCCAAGATGCGCACTCCGCTTCATCGCCAACTTCCGAGGTACTCGCGACCGGCCATCCACCGTGGCGACATGCGCCGGATCAAGCAGCAGCCGAAACCCCTGCAAAAGTACATCCAACGCTTCAACAACGCCGCCTCAAGATCCCGGGGTAACGGAGGAGGCCATCATCTCTGCCTTCTCCGACGGGCGTCTTGTGACGTCAAGATGAAGGAGGAGCTGGCGATGCATGAAGATCTGTGCACCTCCTCGAGCTGTTCAACTTGGCGACCAAGTGCGCCAGAGCTGAGGTGGGGCGCCTCTCCCTCCTCGAGCTGCCTGCCGCGGATCCCGAAGAGAAGAAGTCCAAGGCCAAGGACGTGAAGCGCAAGGGGGCTGTCGTGCTCGCAGCCGAACCAGACACCAAGCGAGGAAGAGATCAGCCCGAATCCTCCAAGGGCAGCCGGTACTGCGTGTACCACGACCTCCATACTCACAACACCAATGAATGTCAAGAGCTCCGGGCCGTGCGCGAAGGAAGGGTCGGCAGACGCCCCGAGTGCAGCGACCGGGGCTACGACCGAGGAGGAGGAAGGAATTCAGGACGCTGGGAAGACCGCGGCCTGCGCCAAGGGTGGCGCGACCAACCTCGTGAGGACCGCTGGCAAGACCCACCTCGCGAGGGGGGCTGGAGGGATCAGCCTCGTGAGGATAGTCCGCAAGGGAACGCAGGCCTCCCTCCGCTGCCGGCACCTGCAAGGAGAATCGAAGACCGTCATCAGGACGAGGGGGCTGGGGGCTTCCAGGAAGCGCGTGCGATCGCCTGCATCCTGGGCGGAGCTCAAGCTGACCTCTCACCGCATCTTCAAGCAGTTCGCCCGTGAAGTGAATGCAGTCCTCCCCAAGCTCGAGTCCACGCGTGCTCTCAGGTGGTCGGCGTGCGCCATCACGTTCAGCTCAGCAGATCAACTCAAGTGCGCAGCCACAACCGGAGTTCTTCCGATGCTTTGCTCCCCAATCATCAGCAATGTGCTAGTCACCAAGACCCTCATCGACGGCGGAGCAGGGCTCAACGTCCTGTCCGTGGAGACATTCAGCAATCTTCAAGTGCCCTACAGTCAGCTTCAGCCAACTAAGCCTTTCTCCGGAGTCACTGACGGCTCCACGTTCTCGATCGGGCACGTCCGCCTTCCTGTCACCTTCGGGGCCCGCGACAACTACCACACCGAGCTCATCGACTTCGACGTCGCCCACATTCGCCTGTCGTACAATGCCATCCTCGGGTACCCAGCGTTGGCCAAGTTCATGGCCATAACCCACCATGGCTACAACATCCTCAAGATCCCAGGAAGCGGCAGGGTTATCACGGTGCCCTATGAAGAGAGAGATGCAGTGTGCTCCCTAGAGCGAGCTTTTTAGGGCGCATCACTGGAAGACCCAGACCACAGCAGCAGGATGCCTCCCGAGGTAGCCCCCAAGAAGAAGAAGACATCGACCGGCCCGGCTCTTCAAGAGACAGGCCCCTCAGGGCCTGCACCGGGCCAGGGGCAGCCTCCTTCCATCGCATAGGAAAGCGCGCCCGGCGCCCTCCTCAGGCAGGGCTCGGGGGCTCTCCCCTGGAGGGCCGCCGACCTCGCCAAGGTCTCGAGTGAGGCGCTTGGGCACCACGTGGAGGCGTGTTTCGAAGCACGTTTCCCGCAAGCAGTAGCAAGACCAGGAGGACAAAACCCCCAAGAGTTCATCAGCAAGGCCATTCATGAGTTACAGGAGTCAAGGGTCATGAGGGGCAGCCGCCGCCTACCCGTTGTGGCCCCAGGCGAGGATGGTGGGCTGCGCGTCTGCATCGACATACCAGGGCTCAACCGAGCAGCATCTCAAGAGCGCCTCTGGCCCTCGCGAGTGGGACGTTGCAAGGGTCCGCCCCACAGCTACGTACGCATGCCTTATGGCCTGCAAACGCGGCTGCTGCGCACCAGCGTCTCATGAGGACCATCCTGGAGCCTCAAGATGTCAAGCACGCCGCAGCCCTGTCGGAGATGGAGATGGCCCATGAGGAGCCGCCAGCGCCTCCGGAGCCTCCCGTGGCCCCCGGGCCTGGGGGCTTGTGAGGATCGGCTCCCGGAGCCCACCGAGTATGCTACATCAACAACCCTTCATCCCCAACATCACCAGGCGACATCCTTAAGTTTTACTTCAGGGCCGCATTATTCCCAGGCCGCGTGGGTCCGTCCCTGCGGCATGTATCCCTTTTATTTCATGTCTTTAGCTTATCCTGTTGGGGGCGCCCCTCGGGCTGCATCATCCCCAAGCCGCTCGGGCCAGTCGGTGACATGTATCCTTCATGCGTTTTCCTTAGGATTATGCTCTCGTTCCACCATGCACATTATTTGGTGCCTTCTCACGGGTGGCGAAATCTTGCACGTTAAAGGGGGGTGCACGAGCATCGCGACTCAGGGCTCCTACCCGCTCTCCGGCCCTCACCCTCTGGTCTTGTCCATGGCATCGCGACCAGGCTTGCCAGCCACGGCAGAGACCAGCCCAGGAGCCGAGACCCGAGGACGTAGAGGTTCATCATCCAATCCGACTTAAGCGTTAAAGGGGTGCACGAGCATCGCGACTCAGGCTCCCTCTGGCTCTCCGCCCTCACCGTCTGGTCTTGTCCATGGCATCGCGACCTGGCTTGCCGGCCGACGGTAGAGACCAGCCCGAGCCGGGACCCAGCACGAGTTGCATCATCTCACCTATCTTGCGTGTTAAAGGGGGGGTGCCTGAGCATCGCGACTCAGGGCTCCTACCGGCTCTCCGGCCCTCACCCTCTGGTCTTGTCCATTGCATCGCGACCTGGCTTGCCAGCGACGGCTGAGACCAGCCCGAGATCCGGGACCCGAGGATGTAGAGCACCGGCATCTGGCCAATTTTGAAGGAACACACTCGAAGATAAGGCCCAGAGCCAGGCGCAACCCGCCTTGAGGTAGGGCCTCGTGAGTCCCGCGCTGGCTCACGGGTGCCCAGATACACCTCGTCTAGCCCTACCGTGCCAACCACGTGTCGTGGTGGGGCTGTATACGCCTGGCTCCTCCCGGGGGGAGCCCCTCCCACGTTCGATGGAAGCACCATGCTCCTTGCTGGCCGACAACTTCTTGAGGAGCGGCTATGCCCGTGACGCATGCGGAAGCGCTTATGCTCCGCGCTGGTGATAAACAACCGAGGCGGCCTCCGGTCGCATCAACCTCGAGGAGCCCAGGCTCGTGCAGCCTCGTCATACGCCTCCCCTCGGGAGCACCGCGCGAGGGGGCTAGGCACGGGGGGCTGCGCCTGGGTCACACCCAGACGCATGCCACCCAGCCAGGCCCCTCGGGCCTGGTTCGTCGCATGCCACTCCCCGAGCGGAGCCAAGGTACGCATGCCGTTTGAGCGTCAAGGGGCACTCCTGAGCATCGTGACTCAGGAGCCTAACTGGTCACATAGCCCCTCACCCCTTAGTTCCGAAAGGCTAACGGCGGTTGGGGTATGCGCTGGGCCGGGCTCTGCAGACGTAGAACGGTGGATCCGCCCGCGCCTCACCTCCCTACTTGTTGTTCGTGCGCCAAGGGGACTCTGAGCATCGCGACTCGGGAGCCTAACTTGTCACGTAGCCCCTCACTCCTTGGTCCCGTCCCTGGTTTCGGTCGGGGCTAACGGCGATCGAGGTATCTGTGAGGGCGGGCTCTGCCGGCGTAGAACTTAAGCAAGTAGGAAGCACAAATTTCAAGGAATTCAAAAGCAAATATTATAGTCCACATTGTTATCGCAGTACCAAACGCAATTTTAAACGCCTCCCCGAGGCATGATACATGTGCAGGAATTAAAAAGCAAGGCAGAGGGCATGGCGGAGTCACTTGTCGTGCGGTGGAGCAGCGTGGTGGGCTCGCCTCGTGAAGCGGCAGGGCGGCAGCGCCTCGGCTTGACTTGGTGCTGAAGGCCGGAAGTTCCCCAGCAGAGCCTCATGCGACCCTTCACAGCCTCGGCAGCGGCAGTTGCGTGCTCGCCGCTCGCCGGCTCCAGCAGGCTGTCCATGTCGACGCTGGGATCGCGAAGATAGATGTGGGTGAGGATCTGCGTCAATGCGGCAGAAGACAAGACCCGCGCCCCGGCCTCAGCCGTGGGGCCAAGACCAAGGGAGGCATCTTCAAGAGCACGGATCAGGAAGGGAAGCAGCTTGGCGGGGCCGTCCTCTGCGCCCGGCCAAGGCTCTTGGGCGGCTGTCATAAAGCTCCCTCGGAGACCACGAGCCTTCACCTCCATATCCATGAAGGCCACACGATCTTGAGCAAGAACCCGCGCCTTGGCGTCCAGCTCGACCTTCCTCGCCTCTAGCTCCTGCTCCAGCGCGCCTAGGCGGTCGCGGCGCTTCTTCAGCTTGGCCTCCCGGTCCTTGATGGCCGCCTCGCGAGCCTTCATGCCTTCCTCCTGCTCCTGGCGGAGGCGGGCCTCCTCGGCGAGCTGGTTCTGCAGGCCCTTCAGCTCGCCCTCCAGCGTCTCACAGCGACCTCGGACGCTGGCTGCCTCCCCCAAGGCAGCATCGCGGGCTACCTTCGCCTCGCGAATAGCACCTTCTCCTCGTCTAAGCCGTCGAAGCTTGGACCAGCGCCCGCTCGAATCAGGCGTCGGCGCGAATCCAGCCAGAGGCCAACTCAAGCGCCCGGCCACCAAGCGAGGGTCGGCGCCTAGAAGATCTGCCCGCGGCCCGGTCAGTTCAGCGGCCGGCCAGTCCAGGACCGCTGGAGGAGGTCGGAGACAGCAGTTGGCGGAGTAGGAGGAGTTGGCGGCGTAACCACTTGTGCCTTGAGGCGGAACCAGCGCGCCATGGCAGCAGTGGAGGCGGCGCCCAGCAAGGCCACCTCGGGAGTCGCACAGGACAAAGTGAGCTTCGCCCAGTGAGCTCGGCCGAACCTCAGGACGCCCGGCGGAGAGGCACAGGCATCGGGGTCATCTTCCTTTCCGGGCAAAGGCACCGTCACGGATGGAGCCTTAGGAGCCCCCTTCAGCTTCTTCGCCGTGGGCGCCGGCCTGGCCAAGGAACATGGACATCAGATCTCATCAGTAGAGCAATAATGAAGACGGAAAGCAGGCACTTACAGGTCGTCGCTGGTGGACTCGAGCAGCCTCCGGCCATACTTGAAGCCCGACAGCCGATTGCAGGGATCGGCTTCAAGGGAACCAGGGAAGCGGCGTGGCGTCAGTGGATCGCCCGGGGCAGGCGGACCACGGGGACCAGCCCAGTCTGGTCCTTCTTCGGGATCAGAGGCAGGCTTGTACCTCCCCGCTCATCCTCATCTTCGTCGTCGTCACTCTCGCGGAGGCGGAGAACACGGGGCCTGCGCCGCTGGGAGGGAGCCCTTGACTCTGCCCTTGAGTCAACCCCCTCTTCGCCGGAGTGGGAAGAGGACACGTCCACCAGGTCCTCCGGAGCCTCCGCGGGCACGAGCCCGTCCCCATTGAAGGCGGGCATGGACCCCACAACCTGCTCCCAATCCTCGCGAACGAACAATGGCGCAGGGCGCCTCGAGTATCGCCACATCGCCCCAACCAAGGACTAGAGGACCGTCACGGATCCTCGCTGGCCAGGCCACGGGGCTCGGGTTAGGCCTCCACATCGAAGCGAAATCTTGGCGAAGCGGAGCCGATTGGTGCTCCAGAACTCCCTCAACAGCAGCCTTGCAGTCAGCCTTGCCGCGCGCATCGTCCCGGCTTCAGATCTGCATCCATCCTCTCCGGCACCAACCGCGCGAGGATCCCAAGCTTCGCTCGGGACCGATCGTCGGAACTCTCGGCGGGCTCCGTGGGCGAGATCAGCCGAGGTGGATCCGCCCGGCATCCACCAAGACCCACTTGCTCCTGAAGCCCTCAATCCGCTTCCAGTGTTTGAAATAGCAATGGCTCCGCCCGTATATGCAAGCTTCGCGCCTTGTGAGACGGGACCACGGGAGAGTCGGAGGAAGAAGTAGTGGCGCAGCAAAGCCACCGAGGGCTTCACCCCAACATGGGCCTCACAATAGTAGGCGAAGATTGCCAGAAGAAGGACGGAGTTGGGATGAAGGTGCAGAGCGTGGATGTTGTAATGGCGAAGGACGGAGAAGAAGAACTCAGAGAAGGGAGGCGCCCGACCAGCAATAATGGCGCCCGCGAAGAACGGGTAGAAGGTACTCCCCCGACCCTCAGGGGCGGAGGAGCCGGCCTTGAACACCGCCGTTCCGCTGACACCCTGCGTCTCCGCCAGCCGGCGCATCAGAGCAAGGCTCGCCGCTGACACATTCGGCGGGTCCAAGGCAGGAGAGTACCAGGCTCCGACCGGGGTTTGACGAGGAGCCATGACTGGCTAGGGCACGAAGGCGGAGTGGATCTGAAGGTCTTGGAAGCAGGGAGGAGAGGCGCAAGAAAAGGGATCTGAGCAGCAACTGGAGAAAGTAAAGGAGGCAAGGAAGATGCCGCTCCATTATCAACCCGCGCGGTTGCAGAGGCGCCCACGTCCAATCAACCGCCACGCGGCGCCCAAGGCCGCAGGCTGTTAGGGCCTGACGCCGCACTTGCCCTTCGCCTCTGCTGCGGCCAAGGTCGGGCGCGCCCGTGGCCCCGGGGCTCTTGTCGGTGTTCGGGAGCAGGGGTCCCCGGACTTGCTCGCCTGCGGCTGCGGCGTGGCTCAAAGGAGGCCCAGGACAGCCCATCTTCATCTACACAAGCTCAAGAACCTCACGAGGCCAAGCCTGCGTGGGCGGACGACCAAGAGCTTCCTCGGTGGCAACCTCGTCAGGCTGGCTCACGAGGAGGCGGAGAGTTCAAGGCAGGGTACCTCGCGAGGTGCCCATGACGCAAGCCATGACGACCAAGGGCGCCAGTCGGGCGCCACCCCGTGCAGCGTCCCCCTTTCCTCTTTGGTGCAAGGGGAGCAAGCGCAGGTAGGAGCATCAAGCAAAGGCATCCATTTCGGTGCAACGAGACCAAGACCAGCCCCAACGGCTGGACTGCAATCATCATGGAGCCCAAGCAGGCGTCATCACCAGAGCCTTTGGCAGGCGAGGACCAACTTTAGTCAGGATAAGTGTACCCGCTGTTCCCCTTCAAAATGGCCAATTGTTGGCGCCCTTCCCGCTCAATATTTGGGAAGAGGCCTAGGGCCTTCGTCTATATAAGTAGAGCTAGCCACCATATTAGGGGGACGATCGGATAGAGTGGGAAGCACCCGAAGAGAGAGAGAGAGACCCGAGCCTCAAGCTAGAGCGACGGGACACCACTTAGCTGTTCATCGCTTCCACCAAGAACAGACCCTCGCGAGGCTGTTCTTCCCTGTACTGTTCCGCATCAGCCCAAGAGGAAATCCACACACCACACACTGGAGTAGGGTATTACACCACGATGGTGGCACGAACCAAGATAAATCTTGCGTCTCTTGTGCTGTTCTTGTTAGTAGTTTAGGTCCCTGCGACTCGGTGAGGTACGAGACGGTGGAGGGTTGGATCTCCGCGCGCACCCCAGAGTTCGAACCTTAAGGGTCTGCCGGAACCCGAAATCCGACACTATTGATAGTGGCCCTGATATGTACCGCACAACCATTTAAAAACTCAAGTTTGACCATTAGTTTGGAGCTGACTCAGAGTCTAATCGGTGAACAGGACGATAAAGTAGCATGTAATATTAAGCGATGCATAACGTGGCAGAACCACGAAAGAGTGCGACCTCTCTTGCGGACCCGTGTAGTCCTCGAGGTCATCTATTCGGTTGATGATGGTAATGCAGTTTTCATGGCTGCCAGCGACGGGGAAGAAGATCTGAGGCGGCGAAAGACAAACTAGAGGCTGGATCCCTGCTGTGCTGGACCCTTCTGTCGTTGGAGCAGCTGAGCTGGGGTGGACAACGGTGCAGCAGGAGCGGGACAAACCACGCAAGGTTTTCTTTGACAACTATCTATAAGAGAAGTAATTCTGTAAGTGCTCGTTTGAATTGGAGGATTCCAACAATGCAGGGATAGGAAATAGACAGGAATAGGATAGGAATGCACGTGCAAAATAGAGAATTTAAAAACACAGGATTTCTGCCAATCTGGGTGTTTGATTCACAACAATTGGAAGATCACAGGATGCAAAGAAGCATGGTGAGATTAAGTCAAACCACAAGAAAATGGACGGTTATAATGCTATTATGCTACTATCTCTTTGTCTTCCGCTTCATGAATAGGAATTTGAAAAGGAGGACACGTGAAAATTAAAATTCCTACGTTTTTTTTATTTCAAGGAGACACTAAAGGAACAAATCCGTGTGCTCAGTGGACAATATATATAACATGTAGAGTAAAAAAGAGATGCAACAAGTGTACAACCTCTTTGGCGAAGCCATGTCAATCTCAGCGTGATTGGGTTGGCCGGTGAGGATGCTCCGGCTGACTTCTTTGTCGAGGAGGGGAAGAAGATCTTAGGCGTCTGGAGATGGAGCCCGAGGTACTGCTCCGCTGTGATGGAGGGTTTCGTCGTCGGAGCAGCTCCGGTGAGTTGTATGACGCCGAGGCTGAAGCAGGACAAGAGAGACAACGAAGAACGTTAACCTGAGTGGAATTCTAATAGCATCTCCAATACATGACGTAAAATACATAACCACAAAGTGCTAGATGTAAAATACATAAACCGCTCATCTCTGAACTTAACTGTCGAAACTGAACTTAACTTTCAAAACTAAATTTTGCTGTCGAAACTGAATTTTGCTGTCGAAACTGAACGCACTAGCAAGGTGAGGCTACACGTCGGTTGACTGACTTTTTCATCTCTGGTCAGTCGATTTTGCAGCCGTTGGATACCAAATCAAGGGCCTGCCGTTCATCTTCAACCTCCACCCCCCTGAGCCGCCAGCCACCATCGGCCAAACAGCAGCCCCCCGCCGCCCGCGGCTGGCGGTGCGCCGCCTCGCCCGCCCCGAAAACACTCCCCACCGCCGGTCCGCTGCCGCCCCGGACATCCCTCTAGGGCCCCCCGTGCCGAGGTTTTTCTCCGGCGATGCCCACGCCACCGCCACCGCCGGCGACCAACGCCCCCATCCTGAACCCTAAGATAGATAGTGGGGTACCTCTCCGGCGAGCCCCCCTCCCTGTTGTGGCTGGTTCTTCCTTCACCACAATGAACCCCCCCCACCTGAAAATCGACCACCCAAAAGTCAATTCAGTCGATCAAGTGTAGCAATCGAGCAGATCGCAAGCAAGAGCAAGAGCGAGAGCAAAGAAGGCGAAAGCAAGAGCAATAGCAAGAGCAGACCAGGCAGGGGACCGAGAGCAAGAGCAGAGCAGTAGCACGAGCGAGAGCTAAAGCAGCAGCAGCTCCTACTGATGTGGACGTCGCCGCTGAGGGAGTGACGCCATGGAGGAAGTGGCCGGCAACGCTACCGTGGATGGAGCCGCGCCGTGTCGGCTCGAGACCGAGCGTCGGCAACACCGTGAGATCGAATCAAGAAGAAAATGCGGCGATTAGTGTACAACCTCTTTGTTGGCGCCGATTAGGCCGCAGCTTCATCCGAGGAAACGGTGATGATGATGCTCTTCCTGTGGTGCAGGTGAAGACAGCGGTGTGGGAATGGAGGTGGCGCGAAAGACGAGGGGAACATCGGGGCAGCTCCTTGGAGGTGGAGGATGGGGTGGCTGAACCGGCGGGACGATGAGATCGATGACGGATCCTCATGCGGTACGTTGGATGAGGGACGTCGAGGTGTTGCTGTGGACGACGTCGTTGGGGAAGAGGCTCCGGCTGGGTGGCGGACGGAGCAGGGTGTGGGCTTTGATTGCGGGTTTTCGCGGCCTCGATGTACGAATGGGTGGGCGGATGGGATGGCAGTGGGGAACCATGGCTTAGAGACGCGCTTGTCCGAAATGTGGATTAAGTTACGAAAGTACCCCCCCACCGATTTGAGGCGGTTCTTTCGGTTCAGGGGTACCACGGGCATTTCGCGTGCCGGGATTTCACAGGATGTGGGAGTTTTGGCGCGTGTTGTAATTTCGGAATAGCAAGGCGCGGGTTGAGATGGAGGGAGTTGTCGGAGCACAACGAGACAAAGATATATCTTAAATATTTTGGGCTAACAAGGCGCGGGTTGAAATTTCCGGACAAGCCTAACGTGTACTGTACCAAATCAATGCGCACTACAAATGTTATTCAAAACTTTGAAGTCATGTTATTTTCAATTAAAATGTTCCGCTACGTGTATAATGCATGCAACCTACTACTCAAATGAACGTTTTAGTGCATTCCAAACGTATATACTATCGCTTCAATATGAACTAAATTTGAATTCGCTTCTCTATTTGAATAAGATCTACAGTAATGATTGTTGTGAGTCAAAGCATTTGAATTCGTTTCTCTGTTTTAATAAGATCTACAATCATCATTATTATCAAGTTAAACCATCGTTTGTGTATTATCTTCACAGCATACCATTATTACGATTAGTCTCGAGTTACATATGAACTATGTGTACTATATGAACTCGAACTAGATTTTTGAATCCACTTTATTTTGATTTCAAATCACATTGCATTTCTAGCTCTAGCTAGATCTTCATAATCTAAACCATGTCTCATATGTATAATGTGTTTATCACATTATGTATGGTGCCCGCCCCCACGCCTACAAGTATTTAGATGTGAGTTGCAAACACCACACATTACCACAAATTCAAATAAAATGTGAGAATGTTCGATATATAGTATTGTTTAGATTGTTCGATATTTAGTTGTAAGCTGCTAACGCCACACATTATCACAAACTAAAATAAAATGTGAGATTGTTTGATGTATAGTATGGTTTAGATTGTTCGACATTTAGTTGTAAGTTGCAAACGCCATGCATTATCACATTATGGTATAACATGTGCAAAACATGTGTATCACCGCTATATTCATGCATGCAATGTTTAAAACACTATGATCTCCTGTTCAAATATATGAATCCGCTTTCATATCAAATTATGATCTTTGTTAGTCTCTTACACCCACACAATCCTCTAACCTTTGTAGCTACCACTAACTTTCTCTCGTGCATGCACACGCCCTCCTCGCCCTCCCCCTCCCTCGGCATTCTATCCACCAAGCACATTCTTTTTTTTTATTTAGGTCGTTCTCCCATAGTCTCCACAACTCCTTTCTGACACACACCGATCGATAAACCTCTCCAGCGATGCCTGCCTACAACATACACACACACCTTCAATCTCCTCCTTTATGTGTCCTTGCCTCGTGTCTCTCATACGGCCAGACACACGTGTAAACTCTCGCCCCTCTTTTCATCGATCTCACAACCGCACACTCCTCCCCTATCTAGCTAGTAGTTGGGCCTCTCGCACCACCTCCTAGCTCCATTCTCTCTCTCTATCCGTCTCGCTGGGCCTTATTTGCCTCTAACAAATGGACGTACACCGACCGGTCTCTCGCTATACATATAACTAGCTAGGTCCTTATAACTCGTTTTTACCCACACGTCGATTGATCTACCTCATTAGTTGTGTCTCTCCCTTCTTCCGACAAACAACAATTGATCTACCGATCTAGTTAGGTTTGCTTACCAAACACATGGTTCCCCTTCATCATCCATGGATGTGTCCCGGCTGCACACGCATTGTGCACACATACGTAAACACATCGCCACTCTTATTGATAACATTGTAGTTCCACCCTCAGTTTGTCTAGTAGGCCTCTCCCACCATCTCCGAGAAGCAACTCCATCACCCATCCAGCACTCTACCCCTCTCCCTCCCTCTCCCTCCCTCTCTCTCTCCTCTCTCTCTGTCCCATCATATTTCCCGTCCTTCAACTATGTATGGATGTCGACCGATCTCACTCAAGACATAGCTGGGTCTCTCCTTCTCAACACATATACGAGTCGTTCTACCTCTATAGTTAGGCCTCTCCCTACCTCTCCCCCACCACCTCCCCCCCACACACACACCGATACATCGAGCGCTCGAGTCATGTCTCCCTGCCACACACCACCTTGACATGTGCCCTCTCACGTTCCGGGAGGCACGTCGCCCTATCTCTTTGCCTTGCACACACACCCAATTTCGCTGGCTCTCTTCATCGCTCTCGCACCCACCCACTTGATCCTCTCTTCGACTCTATCGATAGCTATGACCCCTCCCTCTCTTCTCGTGGATTTCCCGACCCTCTATGTATGATATGGATAGGCCTCCATTTCACACACATTGCATGCAAAATTTTGTTTGAGATGTCATCGACACATATTCCCACAAATAATTCACGAAATCAACCCCCCACCCACCCCCACCCCCACCCAAAAACAAAAAACACTCACGAACACAGTTTATATCTCTCAGAGACACCCACGTAGGTGGGGGACGTGCAGGAAGAGAAGAGGTGCATGCATGGTGCACGTACTCCCGTCTCTTTCCCAACCACACCCGCGCGGGAACACGGTGGAGCTCAATTCTGTACGAAAAAGGCAGCCCACGTGGTAATTTGGCACATGTACTGGTTGTCCACTTGGTGGAGGGAGGATCGTCTACCATGGGTGAACAAACAAATTGCGACTTGACATGTTATGTTAAAAAAAGAGGCAAACCATGTGGGGCCTACCTTAGAGGCAAGACTTTTGATGTGTCCCACAACTCGCAGAACGAGGAGAAGCTTGCTTAGCACGCCGCCTCCCGCCCACGGGCGCGGTGGCTCGCAGGATGAGGTGAAGCTGGCTCCGCCTTACGCCCGCTTCCTCGCCCAAGCGCTCGGTGGCTCGCAGGACGAGGAGAAAAATGTACTACTCCCTCCGTTTACTCCTCGTCCCTACTACCTTGGTTATAGAGATTATATCATATTGTTTGGAATATATATGTCCTTTAGTAGATTTCAATATGAACTACTAGTACATACTCCAAACATCGATGTATATAGACGTATCTTAGAGTGTAGATTCACTCATTTTGCTGCGTATGTAGCACTCTCCCTCGCCCTCGACCCTCGGGCCACGTGGTGGACGGTGCAACAATTCATTCGGTCTCATATAGCCGTAATGATATATATCAGACTACCATTATTGCTCGACTTCCCGAAGAGACGAAGAGCCAATCGCAAGGTTAATATTTTGGAGATGCCAAGCGCAAGGTTATAGGAGAACGAGTAGAAGGTGCCGCGTCATTTATAAATAATTTTTTTTCTTCATTGGCACGTACGCAATATGATAGGTTCATATGGAGAGAAAAGGAAACCGCTCCACTATATACGTAGTCAGGATGGGCCAGCCTACACGGTTGCTTGCTGTGGTTGCTCTCTTCAGACTCTCTCGCACAAAACGACTGTGGCCACATCTCTAACATCCCGGCGGATCACTTCCGCTTAGGGAAGGGGTGGATGCTTAGTGTAGATGCGGTGGCCGTCACCGACAGTGAAAACCCACTATCGGCATGTCCCGATCAGGGGTCCCCACCGTTCTCTCTCATAAAGCTGGTGAGGTTGCCTTCGTCCCTTGCTCACTGCCGCGACGTGGGCAGTTGCCACCTCCCGCCGCCCTCCTCAAGGTTGAGCTACATCCCTCAGGTACAACTCCCTTTACAGCCGGCGTGCACCACTGCTCCAGCTGCCCACATCACTCCCTGTGGATATTTCTCTACTTCTTTGCCCCGCACATACCTCTACTGGCTTCTATGTACTGTTGTCGGCGTTCTGGGAACGGGGGTCCCCAGACTTGCCTGCCTGCGGCTTGTGGCGTGGCTCAAAGGAAGCCCAGGACGGCCCATCCTCACCAACACAAGCTCAAGACCCTCGCGAGGGGCCAAGCTTCGCGGGGCGGACGACCAAGAGCTTCCTCGTGCACGGCCTCACAGCCGGGCTCACGAGGAGGCGGAGAGTTCAAGGCGAGGTGCCTCGCGAGGTGCCCGTGACGTAAGCCATGACGACCAAGGGCGCCAGTCAGGCGCCAGCCCGTGCAGCGTCCTCCTTTCCTCTTTGGTGCAAAGGGGGCAAGCGCAGGCTAGGGCATCAGGCAAAGGCATTCGTTTCGGTGCAACAAGACCAAGACCAGCCCCAACGGCTGGAATGCTGTCATCGTGGAGCCCAAGCAGGCGTCATCACCAGAGCCTTTGGCAGGCGAGGACCAACTTTAGTCAGGATAAGTGTACCCGTTGTTCCCCTTCAAAATGGCCAATTGTTGGCGCCCGTCCCGCTCAATATTCGGGGAAGAGGCCCAGGGCCTTCGCTTATAAATAGGGGAAGCCGCACTCAAAGGAGAGGATCGGATCGAGCAGTCGGAATCCAGAGAGAGAGAGAAACCCGTTCCTCAAGCTAGAGCAACGGGGCACCACTTAGCAGTTCATCACACCCACCAAGAACAGACCCTCGCGAGGCTGTTCTTCCCTGTACTGTTCTTCTTCGGCCCCAGAGGCAATCCACACACCACAAACTAGAGTAGGGTATTACATCACAACGGTGGCCCGAACTAGTATAAATCTTGCGTCTCTTGTGTTGTTCTTGTTAGTAGTTTAGATCCCTGCGATTCGGAGATGTACGAGACGGTGGAGGGTTGGATCTCCGTGCGCACCCCAGAGTTCGAACCTTAAGGGTCTGCCGGAACCCGTGATCCGACATTTGGCACGCCAGGTAGGGGTGCGCCGGAATCTGCCTTTCGTCGCCTCGTTCTTCCCTGACCATCGCAACCATGTCCGACGCCCGTCGGGCTCGCGCCGAGCACCGAGCCGCCCTTGCTTCCCACGTCACCAAGACAGCTCCCGCCGGCGGACGCTCTCGTCGTTCCCTGTCACCGGCTGTCAACGCCGCCACCGGCCCGACGGGGAACGAGCAGCAAGCGTCGTCCCAGCACCCGTCCATGAGGCGGGACGGCCGCACCGCCACGCCTTCGCTCACCCTGGTTCTTTCGCGCGCGCTTCGTAGCAGCCATGGAGGCCCGAAGCTGCACTCATCGCGCTAACGAACTCCTGCGCTACCGCCCGTCGGCAGCGTCTACGAAGAATGGCTCGACGTGTTGCCGAGCTTCGTCCAAGGCTGCGAGGCGACCCGCGCCGCCCGTTTCGCCACACCGCACCCGCTCATGGCGCGATGAAGCCTCCGGCGCCTCAGCCGCCTCCTCCTCAAAGGCGGCGCCACTGGCCCCAAAGCGCCTGACCTAGGCGGAACCCGCTCCGCCCGGTAGCGGCGACGCTGCAAGAGCAGAGCTGCCAAGAAGTTCCTCGCCCACAAGAAGCTGCCCGGCGCTCCCGCCCAAAGACGTCAAGACCTGCGCTGCCCCCGCTGGGCGCAGGGAGGCCTGCAAGACCAAGCTCTTCGCCGTCCGAGGCCCCCAGCTGCCACGGCGGGCTGCTGCCTTCACCACCAGCGAGCTACGAGGCGTTGCGTGGCCCGCCAAGTTCAAGCCAGACCTGCCCCCATGCTACGACGGCACGACAGACCCTACGGAGTTCCTCTAGCTCTACGAGCTGGGCATCGAGGCTGCCAATGGAGATGAAAAGGTCATGGCGAACTAGTTTCCTATGGCGCTCAAGGACGGAGCCCGCACCTGGCTCCTGAATTTGTCCCCAGGCATGATCTCTTCCTGGGCCGAGATGCGCACCCGCTTCATCGCCAACTTCCAAGGTACTCGCGACCGGCCACCCGCCGTGAGCGACATGCGCAGAATCAAGCAGCAGCCAGGGGAAACCCTGCAAAAGTACATCCAGCGCTTCAACAACGCGCGCCTCAAGATCCCCAGGGTGACGGAGGAGGCCATCATCTCTGCCTTCTCCGACAGCGTGCGCGACATCAAGATGAAGGAGGAGCTGGCGATGCATGAAGATCTGTGCACCTCCTCGAGCTGTTCAACTTGGCGACCAAGTGCGCCAGGGCTGAGGAGGGGCGCCTCTCCCTCCTTGAGCTGCCTGCCGCGGATCCCAAAGAGAAGAAGTCCAAGGCCAAGGACGTAAAGAGCAAGGGGGCTACCGTACACACGGCCGAACCGGACACCAAGCGGGGCAGAGATCAGCCCGAGTCTTCCAAGGGCAGCCGGTACTGCGTGTACCACGACCTCCACACCCACAACACCAATGAATGTCAAGAGCTCCGGGCCGTCTGGCAGGAAGGGTCGAGCCAGACGCCTGGGAAAGCGCAGCGACCGGGGCTATGGCCGAGGAGGAGGAAGAAATGCAGGACGCTGGGAAGACCGCGGTCCGCGCCAAGGGTGGCGCGACCAACCTCGCGAGGACCGCTGGCAAGACCCACCTCGCGAGGGGGGCTGGAGGGATCAGCCTCATGAGGATCGTCCGCAAGGGAACGTGGGCCTCCCTCCGCTGCTCCCGCCACCAAGGAGAATCGAAGACCGTCATCAGGACGAGGGGGCTGGGGGCTTCCAGGAAGCGCGCGATCGCTTCCATCCCGGGCGGAGCCCAAGCCCCAGCCTCCCACCGCATCTTCAAGCAGTTCGCTGTGAAGTGAATGCAGTCCTCCCAAGCTCGAGTCCACGCGCCCTCGAGGTGGTCGGCGTGCGCAATCACGTTCATTTCAGTGGATCAGCTCAAGTCTTGCAGCCACCGGAGTCCTCCCAATGCTTTGCTCCCAATCATCAAGAACGTGCGGTCACCAAGACCCTCATTGGCGGGCGGAGCAGGGCTCAACGTCCTGTCCGTGGAGACCTTCAACAATCTTCAAGTGCCCTAGAGCCAGCTTCAGCCAACCAAGCCCTTCTCCGGAGTCACCGACGGCTCCACGGTCCCGATCGGGCAGGTCCGCCTTCCTGTCACCTTCGGCGCCCGCGACAACTACCTAACCGAGCTCATCGACTTCGACGTCGCCCACATTCGCCTGCCGTACAACGCCATCCTCGGGTACCCAGCGTTGGCCAAGTTCATGGCCGTAACCCACCATGGCTACAACATCCTCAAGATGCCAGGAAGCGGCGGGGTCATCACGGTGCCCTGTGAAGAGAGAGAGATGCAGTGTGCTCCTTGGAGCGAGCTTTTCAGGCCGCATCGCTGGAAGACCCAGACCACAACGGCAGGACGCCTCCCGAGGCAGCACCCAAGAAGAATAAGACATCGGCCGGCCCGGCTCATTAAGAGACAGGCCCCTCAGGGCCCGCGCCGGGCCAGGGGGGGCCTCCTTCCATCGCATAGGAAGGTGCGCCCGGCGCCCTCCTCGGGCAGGGCTCGAGGGCTCTCCCCTGGAGGGCCACCGACCTCGCCAAGGTCTCGAGGGAGGCGCTTGGGCACCACGTGGAGGCGTGTTTCGAAGCACGTTTCCCGCAAGCAGGAGCAAGACCGGGAGAACAGAACCCTCAAGAGTTCATCAGCAAGGCCATTCAGGAGCTACAGGAGTCAAGGGTCATGAAGGGCAGCCGCCGCCTGCCCGCTGTGGCCCCCCATCCAGGCGAGGATGGTGGGCTACGCGTCTGCATCGACGTACCAGGGCTCAACCGAGCCGCATCTCAAGAGTGCCTCTGGCCCTTGCAAGTGGGACGTTGCGAGGGCCCGCGCCCACAGCTACATTCGCATGCCTTATGGCCTGCCAAACGCGGCTGCTGCACACCAGCGTCTCATGAGGACCATCCTGGAGGCTCAAGAGGTCAGGCACGCCGCAGCCCTGACGGAGATGGAGATGGCCCGTGAGGGGCCGGGCGCCTCCAGGCCTCCCGAGGCCCCTGAGCCTAGGGGCTCGTGAGGATCGCTCCGCAGCCCACCGAGTCTGCTACATCAACAACCCTTCATCCCCAACATCACCAGTGACATCTTTAAGTTTTATCTCCTGGGAGCGCCTTGAGGCCGCATTATTCCCAGGCCGTGTGGAGTCCGTCCTCGGCATGTATCCCTTTTATTTCATGTCCTTAGCTTACCTCTGTTGGGGCGCCCTCGGGCTGCATCATCCCCAAGCCGCTCGGGCCAGTCCCAGCGGCATGTATCCTTCATGCGTTTTCCTTAGGATTATGCTCCACCATGCTTGCTATTTAGTGCATTCTCATGGGCGGTGAAATCTTGCACGTTAAGGGGGGGGGGTGCCTGAGCATCGCGACTCAGGGCTCCTACCGGCTCTCCGCCCTCACCCTCTGGTAGTGTACATGGCATCGGGACCTAGCTTGCCCGGTAGTAGAGACCAGCCCGAGAGCCCGGACTTGAGGACGTAGAGTTTCGTCATCCAATCCAGCTTACGCGTTAAAGGGGGGGGGGGTGCCTGAGCATCGCGACTCAAGGCTCCTACTGGCTCTCCGGCCCTCACCCTCTGGTCTTGTCCTTGGCATCGCGACTTGGCTTGCCAGCGACGGCTGAGACCAGCCCGAGAGCCGGGACCGAAGACGAGAGTCGTTGCCTCGACCCAGCTTGCAGCGTTAAAGGGGGTGCACGAGCATCGCGACTCGGGGCTCCTCACTGGCTCTCCGGCCCTCACCCTCTGGTCTTGTCCATGGCATCGCGACCTGGTTTGCCCGGCGATGGTAGAGACCAGCCCGAGAGCCGGGACCGAGGGCGTGAAGTTGTGTCATCTAATCACCTTAGCAGCGTTAAAGGGGTGCACGAGCATCGAGACTCAGGGCACCTACCGGCTGTCCGGCCCTTACCCTCTGGTCTTTTCCATGGCATCGCGACCTGGCTTGCCAGCGATGGTAGAGACCAGCCCCAGAGCCGGGACCCGAAGACATAGAGCACCGGCATCTAGCCATTTTTGCAGGAACACACTCGAAGATAAGGCCCAGAGCCAAGCGCAACCGCCTTGAGGTAGGGCCTCGTGAGTCCCGCGCTGGCTCACGGGTGCCCATATACACCTCGTCTAGCCCTACCGTGCCAGCCACGTGTCAGGGTGGGGTGTATCGCCCGAGGCTCCTCCCGGAGGGGAGCCCCCTCAACGTTCCAAGAAGCACCATGCTCCTTGTTGGTAGACGACATCGCCGAGGAGCGGCTATGCCCAGACGCATGCGGAAGCGCTTATGCTCACGCGCCGGTGATAAACAAGCTGAGGTGGCCTCCGGTCGCATCAACCTAAGGGAGCCCAGAGCTCGAGTGTTCCGCCTCGTCAACGCCTCCTCTCGAGAGTGCCGCGCGAGGGCTGGACACGGGCTGCGCCACAGGTCACGCCAGATGCACGCCACCCAGCCCAGGCCCCTCGGGCCTGGTTCGTCGCACGACACTCCCGAAAGCGGAGCCAAGGTAATGCGCATGCCGTTTGAGTGTCAAGGGGGACTCTTGAGCATCGCGACTCAGGAGCCTAACTAGTCACGTAGCCCCTCACCCCTTAGTTCCGAAAGGCTAACGGCGGTTGGGGTATGCGCGGGGCCGGGCCCTACAGACGTAGAACGGTGGATCCGCCCGTGCCTCACCTCCCTACTTGCTATCCATGCGCCAAGGGGGGACTCCTAAGCATCGCGACTCAGGAGCCTAACTTATCACGTAGCCCCTCACCCCTTGGTCCTGTCCTGGTTTCCGGTCGGGGCTAACGGCCCAATTTGAGGTATCTTGTGCGGGGCAGACTCTGCCGGCGTAGAACATAAGCAAGTAGGAAGCACAAATTTCAAGGAATTCAAAGAAAATATTACAGTCCGCACTGTTATCGCAGTACCAAACGCAAGTTTAAACGCCTCCCCAAGGCATGATACATGTGCAGGAGTTACAAGCGAGGCAGGAGCCGCAGCGGAGTCACTTGTCGGCGGTGGAGCAGCTCGGAGTGGGCGCGCCTCGTGAAGCAGCAGGGCCGGCAGCGCCTCGCTTTGGCTTGGTGCTGAAGGCCTGGAACTTCCCGAACAGAGCCTACGCACGACCCTTCACAGCCTCGGCAGCGGCAGCTGCGTGCTCGCCGCTCACCGGCTCCAGCAGGTTGTCCATGTCGACGCTGGGGTCACGAAGATAGATGTGGGTGAGGATCCGCGTCAGTGCCGCAGAAGACAAGACCCGCGCCTCGGCCTCAGCCGTGGGGCCAAGACCAAGGGAGACATCTTCAAGAGCGCAGATCATGAAGGGAAGCAGCTTGGCGGGGCCGTCCTCCGCGCCGGCGATGGGCTCTCCAAGCGGCATCATAAAGCTCCCTCGGCAGACGCGAGCCTTCACCTCCATATCCATGAAGGCCACGCGGTCTTCAGCCGTAACCAGCGCCTTGGCGTCCAGCTCGACCTTCCTCGCCTCTAGTTCCCTGCCCAGCCGCGTCAAGGCAGTCGTGGCGCTTCTTGGCTTGGCCTCCCGGTCCTTGATGGCCGCCTCGCGAGCCTTCATGCCTTCCTCCTACTCCTGGCGGAGGCGAGCCTCCTCGGCGAGCTGGTTCTGCAAGCCCTTTAGCTCACCCTCCAGCGTCTCTCAGCGGCCTCGGATGCTGGTTGCCTCCCCCAGGGCAGCATCACGGGCTACCTTCGCCTCGCGAACAGCCTGCTTCTCCTCGTCACAAGCCGTCGAAGCACAGATGGCGCCGCCCCAATTGAAGCGTCGGCACGAATCCAGCCAGAGGCCAGCTCCAGGCGCCCGGCCACCAAGCGAGGGTCGGCGCCCAGAAGATCCTGCCGCAGCCGGTCTAGTTCAGCAGCAGAACGGTCCAGGACCGCGGGAGGAGTCGGAGAGACAGCAGTAGGCAGAGTAGGGGGAGTTGGCGGCGGCATAACCACTGCGCCCTGAGGTGGAACCAGCGGCGCCACGACGACGGTGGGGGCTACGCCCAGCAAGGCCGCCTCGGGAGCCGCTTGGGACAAGGGGGCTGAGCTCGCCCCAGCGGGCTCAGCCAGGCCTCGCGAAGACGCCCGGGTGGGAGGCACAGGCGTCGGGTCGTCTTCCTTTTCGGGCAAAGGCACCACCACGGCTGAGGCCTCAGGAGCCCCCTTTAGCTTCTTCGCCGCAGGCGCCTGCCTGACCGAAGAGCATGGACATAAGATCTCGTCAACAAAGCAATAATCAAGGCAGGAGACGGGCACTTACAGGTCGTCTCTGGTGGACTCGAGCAGCCTCCGGCCATACTTGAAGCCCGAGAGCCGGCTGCAGGGATCGGCTTCAAGGGGACCAGGAGCGGCAGGCGCGTCCGCGGATCGCCCCGGGGCCGGGGCGGACCCGCGGGGGACCAGCCCGGTCCGGTCCTTCTTCGGGATCGGAGGCAGGCTTTTGCCTCCCCGCTCATCTTCATCTTCGTCGTCGTCACTTTCGGGGAGGCGGAGAACGCGGGGCCTGCACCGCAGGGAGGGAGCCCTTGACTCCGCCCCCGAATCAACCCCCTCTACCGGCTGCCTCTCCTCCGCCTCTTCGCTGGAGTCGGAAGAGGGCACATCCACCAGGTCCTCCGGAGCCTCCGCGGGCACGAGCCCGTCCCCATTGAAGGCGGGCATGGACCCCACAACCTGCTCCCAATTCTCGTGAAGAAACAGGGGCGCGGGGGTGCCCTCCGGTCTCGCCACATCGCCCCCTACCAAGGACTGGAGGACCGTCACCAGATCCTCGCTGGCCAGGGCCACGGGGCTCGGGTTAGGCCTCCACATCGGAAGCGAGTACTGGCGGAGCGGAGCCAGCTGGTGCTCCAGGAACTCCCTCAGCAACGACGCACCGGTCAACCTCGCCGCCGCCGCATCGTCCGGCTTCAGATCTGCGTCCATCCTCTCCGGCCTGACCAAGTGAGGATCCCGGCTTCGCCGGGACCAGTCGTCGGAGCTCTCGGCGGGCTCCGTGGGGAGGATCAGTCGAGGGTGGATCCGCCCGGCATCCACCAAGACCCACTTGCTCCTGAAGCCCTCAATCCGCTTCCCAGTGTTTGAAATGGCAATAGCTCCGCCATATGCGACGAAGCTCGCGCATGCGGAGATGGGACCACAGGAGAATCGGAGGAAGAAGTAGTGGCGCAGCAAGGCCACTGAGGGCTTCACCCCAACACGGGCCTCGCAGTAGCAGGCGAAGATTGCCAGGAGAAGGATGGAGTTGGGATGGAGATGCAAAGCGTGAATGTTGTAATGGCGAAGGACGGAGAAGAAGAATTCAGAGAAGGGAGGCGACAGACCAGCAATAATGGCGCCCGCGAAGAATGGGTAGAAGGTACTCCCCCGACCTTCAAGGGCGGAAGAGCCGGCCTTGAACACCGCCGTTCACGGCGCCCTGCGCCTCACGCCACCGGGCGCTGTCAGAGCAAGGCTCGGCCACGACACGTTCGGCGGGTCCAAAGCAGGAGAGTACCAGGCTCCGGCCGGGGTTTGGCGAGGAGCCATGACTGGCGAGGGCACGGAGGCGGAGTGGATATGAAGGTCTTGGAAGCAGGAAGGAGAGGCGCAACAAAGGGGATCTGAGCAGCAACTGGAGAAAGTAAAGGGAGCAAGAAAGATGCCGCTCTATTATCAACCCACGCGGTTGCAGAAGCACCCACGTCCAATCAACCGCCACGCGGCCCCCAAGGCCACAGGCTGTTAGGGGCCTGACGCCGCGCACTTGCCCTTTCGCCTCTCCAAGACGCCAAGTCCGGGCGCGTCGTGGCCCCGGGGGCTACTGTCGGCGTTCTGGGAACGGGGGTCCCCAGACTTGCCTGCCTGCGGCCAGTGGCGTGGCTCAAAGGAAGCCCAGGACGGCCCATCTTCACGAACACAAGCTCAAGACCCTCGCGAGGGGCCAAGCTTCGCGGGGCGGACGACCAAGAGCTTCCTCAGGCACGGCCTCGTCAGGCTGGCTCACGAGGAGGCGGAGAGTTCAAGGCGGGGTGCCTCGCGAGGTGCCCATGACGTAAGCCATGACGACCAAGGGCGCCAGTCGGGCGCCAGCCCGTGCAGCGTTCTCCTTTCCTCTTTGGTGCAAAGGGGGCAAGCGCAGGCAAGGGCATCAGGCAAAGGCATCCGTTTCGGTGCAACAAGACCAAGACCAGCCCCAACGGCTGGAATGCCGTCATCGTGGAGCCCAAGCAGGCGTCATCACCAGAGCCTTTGGCAGGCGAGGACCAACTTTAGTCAGGATAAGTGTACCCGCTATTCCCCTTCAAAATGGCCAATTGTTGGCGCCCTTCCCGCTCAATATTCGGGGAAGAGGCCCAGGGCCTTCGCTTATAAATAGGGGAAGCCGCACTCAAAGGAGAGGATCAGATCGAGCAGTCGGAATCCAGAGAGAGAGAGAGAAACCCGTTCCTCAAGCTAGAGCAACGGGGCACCACTTAGCAGTTCATCAAACCCACCAAGAACAGACCCTCGCGAGGCTGTTCTTCCATGTACTGTTCTTCGTCGGCCCCAGAGGCAATCCACACACCACAAACTAGAGTAGGGTATTACACCACAACGGTGGCCCGAACTAGTATAAATCTTGCGTCTCTTGTGTTGTTCTTGTTAGTAGTTTAGATCCCTGCGATTCGGCGAGGTACGAGACGGTGGAGGCTTGGATCTCCGCGCGCACCCCAGAGTTTGAACCTTAAGGGTCTGCCGGAACCCGTGATCGGACAACTGTATTTGTGATGAGTTTATGTCTCATCAACTAGTCCTAGTAATCTTATTCTAATCACGCTTCTTCAATTTCTTTGCCACATGGATGCTCATCAGATTTTGGTGAAACTGCACAAAATGATCCGATGGTCAAAAGGTTGCGAACTTCATTTATTAGGAAGCTCGAACATTGCCAGCAAATTGAAGCCTGGTCAGGGTTCATGGTTCAAGGGCTAGGGACTACATGGATTGGTTTTTTCTTTAGCTGCCTCTGTTCCAAAATAAGTGTCAACTTTAGTAGTAGTACAACTTTGTACTAAAGTTTGCACAAAGTTCAGACACTTATTTTGGAACGGAGGGAGTACATATTTGCTATGATCATCAATCATTGAGATGCAATAGCATGCATGTTAGTCACCTTTGTATTTGATGAAATGTTGCAACGGGCAACCTTGGACGAAGATACACGTAATGTGCTGGAAGCTTCATAGCATTCTACAAATTTATCTCATTGATAAATTACTATCGTACTATACTAGTACTTCCTCCGTCCCTAAATATAAGTCTTTGTAGAGATTTCACCATGAACCACATGCGGATGTATATAGATGCATTTTAAGTGTAGATTCATTCATTTTGTTCTGTATGTAGTTCACCTAGTGGAATCTCCACAACGACTTATCTACTAGTAATAGCTAGCCCCAACTACTAGGAATTCTCTATCCTCTCCTTGAGCCACATCAACAAAATTGATGTAGCCATTAGATGAAGTAAATCAGTCCATAATAGCCGTCTGATCTAGACGTTGAGAGGCTCCGCACTAAGCCACATGCAAGCATGCGAAATACAATTGGCACATGCATGTGAGTGGGTTTTAAATCACATCAACATGTCTGCATGCAAGCATGCACCGGAGCATGCATGTAAGTGAGCTTTTAAGTCAAAAGAAAAATATAATCCCATTATGCAGTAGGAGTTGGCTGATCTTTTTTCCTTATGTGGGATGATATAAATGATGATGGGAGTTTATTTAGTTTGGCTACCACATTTGTCATGCGGTTATAGGGTTTTTTAGTTCTATGAAATCTATAATTTTATGCAGAGAGATATCAAGTTGTTCAAGGCAACGCTGGGACTCATCTAGTAATATTTAGGAATGGAGGGAGTACTATGTAAAGTGTTAGGTGTCGCACGGTGATAGTGTGAGGTGGGCCATGTAATCACTCAGCCTACGTGTTTTCACTGCTCTTGCACTCCACCGCTGTAAGAATGGAGAAAATTGTAATCTAGTATTAGTAGTACCTCCTTTCGTCGAAAGCGTGGGACATCCAGCAGTCCTACCACCTCAGTAATAAAGACCAATGAGCCGTCAAATCACATAGACCCAGCAGTAAGCTGGACAGACGAAGCAACCATCACTCTTGCGCCAGTGAGAGGACCGTCACGCTTTGCCGGGCATGAATGCGGCACCGATTTTTTGGAGCGCTGACCATTTCGGCGGGAAGCCTTGGCGATGGAGGGGCTTTGGGTGGGCCAGGCTGGTCGAGTGGGCGTGGCAGCTGTCCGCATGTCCCTCAGGACACGCCCGAACGAGAGGATGCACCGACTCTCGCGGCTAAAATCATACACTACACACCATCTCTCTGTAGGAGTAGGTCGATCTGTCGCACTCTGTAACACACACATGCTGTTAAACACACACACACACACACACACACGCACGCACCTTGGTCCCGTTGCACCTTCTAACGTGACTTATTACACCTAGACGGAGGGAGTAGTAAGTATACGAGATACGTGGCACACTGACTTAAGTCGAATACAAGTGCCCAAAATTTGTGTGCATATTATAATAAGGATTCACTTAAAATTGTACGTGAGCGAACAGAGGGATCAATTGGACAGTGTTCCCGAGCAGTAGCGAGATGTGTGAGGTAAGATACAACGCTGGCGCTTTTATTTTTTCTTATTAATTTTTTTGTTTCACCCTCTGACTGGTGGGACCCAACGTACTACGAGGAGAGAGGTAAGGTGACTAAGGCTGCATTATTTCTGCACCACTGTGGATAGTCTTACCACCAAAGCCACATGACACGATTATGATTGAAATCCAAATGACTCCCACACACACAAAAAAACACGGCATGCTTGTCACACGAATGCTGGAATGTATAAAAGGTTATTTTCCTCTCGTTGAACATAATGGGAGGGTTGTGTAGCTGGTTAGCCTGTTCGCTCATCAAACTTGAGGTCTCGGGTTCGATAACTACACTTGAGCATAATTTTGCCAGGAGGGTTCTTTGACTGGTCAAAATGTTTTCTAGGGTTTGCACGCTTCACACTCTCTCTCCAAAGACATATATATACACCTTTGGAGCCTCGGCCTTGTAGTTGCTCTTCACACTCTCTCGCCCTCTCCACTGGAGCCTCAGCTTGTAGTTGCTCTCTTCACACTCCCTCGCCCTCTCCAGATCTAAACAAGACTTCGTTGGCCTCTCTCTCTCCCCTCACCGCTGCTCAAAGAGTCGGCAGGATCCGTCACCGGGAAGGGAAGGAGGCTTAACGCTGTCGCCGTCGTGAAGAGGGAATCCACTACCAAGAGGCTGTTCACTTTCCACCCAAAGAGCTGGGCGCTGGAGGGCCTCCGACCCCTTCTTCTTGGTCAGCCGCCGTCGCCCAATCGTAACCACGCCCCAAGAACCTTAAGGTATAATTTACTTACTCCACATGCATTGCTCTAGCTGCATGTATACAATGAATCTAGGACATGGTTCAAAGAGGAAAGGAGTGGGGGAAAGTAGTGGGAAAAGTTGTACTCCCTCCGTTCCTAAATATAAGTATTTGTAGAGATTTTACTAGGACTACATACAGAGCAAAATGTATGAATCTACACTCTAAAATGCATCTATATACATCCGTATGTCGTTCAAAGAGAAATGAAGGGGGAAAGTTGTATAGCATGAATCTAGGACGTGGTTCAAAGAGGAAAGGAATGTGGGAAAGTAGTGGGGAAAGTTGTATCGCATAAATCTAGGACGTGGTTCAAGGAGGAAAGGAAGGGGTGAAATTACTAGTTCAAAAAGGAAAGGAAGGATACAAGGATGTAGAGTTTGAGCAGGACTAGATTTGCTGCGCTCACATAGGGAAAGGTGTCTAAAGATAACAAAACTGGGACCAACACAAATATGCTCCTTGGTTGTTTGTTCTTTGTTGCAACTGATCTGCATGACCACAAGACATCGGGCAGATGCACATGATGCTGAAAGGCCCATTGTCCGTGCAACTCATTACCGTTGTTAATCTAAGGCCCTGTTTGGTTAAAACTCCTAGTCCCTACCGCTTGGTTCCGGGGACTAAACATGGACTAGAGGTTATTAAATAACATGCTAAAATACCATGTTACCCCTAGTAATGAACTAATAGAAACAAGGTGCGATGCGTGGCGGAAACTGTTGAAAAAAAGTCCCAAAAGACTCCCTGGGGTCTTCTTTCTTTAGTCCCAAATGCCCACTTTTAGTCCCTAAAAGTCCCTCCTATTTGGTTTAGATGGGATGACACGGAGGTTTTTAGTCCCTACACCAAAATGTCCCTCGTAAAAACACCCTCTAATAATGCCAATCGAAAATTGATGCAATGCCACTGTTAAAAGCAAATTACATGTTTAACGAATTTTATTGTTAATATAATCTCTATGTTAATATTAATCAATGCCCCCGTTTGAGAAATGCTACTGTCTTGCTTTCTTTCCCATTTAGATAAGGTAGATGCTTCTTTTTGTTGGCTTCTGGGTCATCCACCGTTATTGACCACTAATTGTTTCCTTTACACCTCTGTGTAAGTAGGGTTATCTACTTCACCTCGTTGCCATTGTGACCTTTTGTTGCACTGCACAAAACACTTTTGTTTTAAGAGTGTTTTGTGCAGTTCAACCAAAATGTCACACCGACAACGTTGCTTGATTGCTTGATCTTAGTGGAACCGCACAAGAGGAGATCTTAATTCCTATCCGTTAAGGCGAATTTGGTTCAGATCTTCTTCTTGTTAGTTGTTTGAATTCCGCATCATGAGAGGTCGATTACTAGCCTTGTTTCACATGATTCTGCAAAGGTGCTTTCATATGTTGTGCTACTTGTACGATAATGTTACTTGATTTTAGTGAACTGCACAAATGGAGACAAGACTTCCAATCTGTATGTGCATCGTAATATCCCACTGAGGTAAGATAAGGATATTTCACAACAGCTGGCCTGTATTTTGCCACTTTCATCAGAAAATTAAGTTTAGTACTATACTTGTGCTCCCTAATTGAATGCCAAATCTTACATTGAAGGCGAAGCTTGTATGTTATTGAACCAAGTGATGAAGCGGAAGAAAAACAAAAATCAACTCCCAAAGGTCTTTGTAATGAAGTTAATCGAACCTGTGATGACACAAGTAATGATATAGTTTTGCATCTTAATTTATTGCTATGGCTGGAACGAGCAATTGTTTTGCCACTGATTCGATGCCATACGTAATTATCTCTACTTGTGCAAACAGGGATCTTCTTTGAAGATACCATATATTTTAGTGGAACTGCACAAGAAGATGCTGGAAACATTAAACTAATCGAGGAGTATATAGTAAGCATGGCCACCCCCGTAGATAGCAACAGATGGTTCCGGAGAAGTGCTTCATCTGTATGCTCTACACAATCAGCCTCCTGACAAAGGTTGGTACTCGCCCACTGATTTCATCCATATGCTTGAGCTTTGTCATCTCTATTGGTGTTATGCTACTGTTTAGATACTGTCATGAAAAAGTGGTATTGTCCTTGAGAAGTGCTTCATCTGTGCCGTTTTAAATATTTCCTTTCTTTTTTTGAGCAAACAGGGGTGCTAGCATTTAGTAGTCCTCTTGTCTTTGCACAACAGGATCATCTTCCTCTGAAGAAGAATATGGAGTACGTGAAGTGACTAGTTCCGATTGTGCCAAGATGAAGAAGCCCTGTCTATCTTCTCATCAGAAGGAGCAGTTGAAGGATGGTTACATTACTCCCCACAAGACCAAACTGACTTCAGCTCAGAAGGACTGACAAATCTCCATTTTTTTGTTGTGATGCGCGAGTATAATGTTGTTCTAGCATTATTTCTGGTGAGTTCCATTTTTCTAAAAGTGTGCTCCACATGGACCATGTATGTGCCTGTTGAAACTGTCAAATCATAGTACAGTTTGCTTTATACTAATCACTTTTTTGTATTTGTGCAAACAGGGTGCTCAGCTTGATTTCAATGGGAACTGCACAAAATGTTCATGAATACATCGAATCATTCATTTCCACGTAAGAAAGGAGGTGCCGATAAGTTCAAGGCATTGCAACATATAAGGGCGAAATCATACAAGCTACGTGCGAATTTGGTTGATTTTGGTGGAACTGCACAAAAAGAACAGCTGGTTTATTTAGCATGAGGTGCCATGTCAATGTCCGAACTGATGGCAAACCCTTCCCATTCCACAATAGTAGGCATTTGATATTTTGGAATGGGACAACCTTGTCAAATTTTGCTCATTGATTTTAGCAAGACGTGCGTTTGATATTTTCAAATGAGACGCCCTTTGCTGTCAACAACGTCGATCAATTTTTTCTTTATTCTTTAGTTGTGAAGTAAATATTGCCTCTGACATGTGAGTCGCTGAGATGCATAATCATCGATTGTTTTGAATGTTCTCTATGAATTGCCAGGCCTGTGTGTTTGATTGCAATGTGCAGAACGCTAGAAAGCTGCTCAAACTCTTTGTACTCATACATTCCTTTTTACTTTGCACATTGTGAAAGTGCATACTTTTTGTATAAGATTGGTCATTGTAGAGATTCTTTGACTGTAGACAATACTTGTATGCAGACTACAAAGGACCGAAGGGAGTTAATGTGAAACTGCTGCAAACGAGGTATTCACCCTATGAATAATGCTAGTACGTATTGTTTTGCATGTTCATCCAATGCCGGTGATACAGAATTGAATCGATAGAAATAAATTCATTAATACACCGCCGATTTCATATAAACATGTCGGATTTCATTACATTTCATACATTCTTCAACTAAAAGGGTGCGCTGGAGGTATAATTAATTAACCGGTTACCCACTGTCCCAGCCGAGCCGAACAGAAGCTTCACTGACTTAACTGCAGGTGCAGTTGCGTAACTGACATGTGCCCTGTTGGGCCCTCGTGTCATTCACCCAACTGCACCAGCAGTTAACTAGAAGCAATGTTCTTCTCCAGCGTAGCTCTCCGACTCCACGTCACCACCAAGAAGCTAAGCGGCCGTCAATGGTCAACCCGCCTAGCTTGGCTTCAACCGGAGGGTAGCAGCGGTGGCCTTACTTGGACCCAAGCGGCGGCGACCTACCGTGTTCTACTCTTCCTCGTTTTCTATGTGGCGCGGCCTCGTTGGCAGCGGGGAGGGGCCTCAGCAGAGCCGGCGATGTCCTCTGTCTCGTTGCCGGCGGGCGGCGCCTCAGTGGAGCGGTGGAAATCCTCCCCCATGTTGTCGGCAGGGTGGGGCCTCGGCTGAGCCGGCGATGTCCTCTGCCTCGTCGACGCCAGCGGAGCGGGGACTCGTCGGAGCCGGCATCGTCCTCTGCCTCTTCCTCGGTCTCACCAAACAGGGCCTCGCCCGCTTCATTGCCCTATTTGCTAGCCTCTTTGTAGGCGGCCGCAGCCTCCGCCACCCGCATTCGGTACCGCCAGCGCTCGAGGCGGCCCTTGCGGGCGGAGCGGTATGAGTCAAGCAGCGCCTCCTGCTCCGCCTGCTCCGCGGCGATCTGCTGCTGCGCCTGCAGGTGCTCCTGGAGGAGATGGTGGTTGCAGGCAGCGTCGGCCTGCGCCTCCCGGAACTGCTCCTCACGCATCTGCCTCACCCTGTCCATATATTGGGCATGGGCCTCGCCGATGGTCATGGTGCAATGCACCAGCGAGGATGGTGCGGAGGAGGGGGTTGGCGCTGGATCGTCGACTACCATGTTCTCCATTGGGACGTCATCATCCTCCGGCTGCCTGCCGGCCAGCCGGTCGGTAGCAACGGCTGCCATCTGCTTGTGGTCCGTCGTCCGCCCGTCCCGAAGAGCTGGAGCGCGAGGAAGCCATGGTGGGCAGTTGTGGTGTGGACAAGAGAAAGGGAACAGATGCGGATGACTGCGGCTATGGCCGGTGCAGTAGTTTATATAGCAATGGTGGGCGGGCGGAGGGACGGACGTGTGGCGCCAGAGTAGCCGCCTCGGCAACCGCATATCATTAATGTGGGCGGCAGATGGACGGACGGACGGCACTTGTGTCGTTTGAAGGCGGAGCAATCGCCTGCACCGGGAAGCGGGGCGGGCGGCGCTGACTATTTCGGGCGGAAAGCGCGCGCGGGCGAGGAGATGACTTTACTTGGAGAGGATGACAATGGGGACCCACCAGGTCCATAGCCTCACGTACGCAAGTGCCTCTTTATTATATATATATATACATACATATATATATATATATATATATATAACTGTAATTTATTTTGCTTCCTCCTGGTTTCCTGACATCACGGTCCCACACCATTGTCAACCTCCTGGAGTAGTCAATAAACGAGAAAATTGCACAAGAAGTGGCCAACAGCTGGGACCAAGCAGCTCGAGCAGTATTTGGGCAGAGTTTTTTGATATTTAGCCCAGATATTAATTTTTCTCCTCTGAACAACAACGAAAACATCGCTGCAGGTATTAACTTGGCGGGCTGTGGCCCGTCTAGCCCGGGCCAGATATTAATTTTTTTCAAGCTAAAAATGGCTAGCCCAGCTATACTTTTTTTTAGGAATACCCAGGCAAGGTCAAGTTGTTATTCTCTACCTTGTTGGCTGCAAATCTTTCCTAGGAGGGATGCATTAGGCTTAACAAGAAAATAGGCTCTAAGAAGTAATAAATGGGATGTAATTGTAAAAACTGGGCAGTAACTATAAAAAAATGCACCAAACACGTGATTACTTTATAAATTATTATTTTTGGATGTTGAAAATTTTAATTTCATTAATTGTTGCAGTGCGATGTTTTGTTGGATTTTTACGTAATATAAATTTATATTTAAATTGTATTTAATCTAACTAGAAATTTCGGGATAAAAATATTTCGGATCCCATCAAAATGTGGGAAACTTTATTGAATTCTGTTTTGAACGGTTGGTTGAAATTGGCTGTACTTTTAACAAACTGTAAATGGGCTGTAGTAAATTCCATTAGAATTCAAAAATGGGCTGCACATTCTTACATATCTCAAATGGGCTATAAGTTCTCTTCCACACACTTCTGGCCTTACTAAGTTGACGCGTCCCCTAAAAAAACAGAGTTGACGCGTATGCAAGGCTTTGTCAACTTATAGTCAACACACGGTTATAGAAGCAGTAGCCGTTGGATGTCCATCCAACGGATGCCGTGCTTCTTCTTCAATCTCGGATATTCTAGCTTCACCCGCCCAAAAAATGATTCCTCCCCCTGACATCTAGGGCGCACTGTTTCGGAAGCTGACCTGTGGGCCTACTAAGTTGACGTACCAAGGGATTTGTCAACTTAGTCAATATAAACGATTCTAGCTGCAGTGACCGTATGATGTCAATCCAACGGCCGTCGTGCTTCTTCAACCTCCGGTTTTCTTGCTCCAGACGCCCAAAGCAGCACCGGTCGTGCCGCCTGCTCCTGCCTCCCGTGGACGGCTGTGCTCTCGCGGAGGCCTCTCCGCCCCCTAGTACTCCCACCGCTGGCCAGGCCTTCCCTCCACTCACCCACACCCCCTGTTATTCTGCGGCGACGGGAGCGCAGCCGAACCTGTGAACCCTCGTACTCCTCTCCGTGTGTGCATCCACTGCTGCGTCTTCCCCGGCTCCGTGTCGTCCCCTTCCTAGGCCTCGCTATCGTCCACCGCCATGGTGCTCTCGGCGCGGCGTGGTCAACGTGGTCAAGGAACGACTTGCATCGGACGTGGACTATACGTGGAGAGGCTGACAGCTCGGTCCACGGCAGCCGCAAGGAAGTGCCTCCTTATTACATGCAAAATAATTGTTCTTCCACCTGACAGCGGGGACCCACCGGACGGGCCACCGTATTTCGTGAAAAAAATGATTCGCCCCCTGACTGATGTGACCCACGAGCTACATCTTCGCACGCAAGGAAGTGCGTCCAAAAAAAATGATTCGCCCCCCTGACTGCTGGGACCCACCAGCTACATCTTCGCACACAAGGAAGTGCGTCCGAAAAAAATGATTCGCCCACCGACTGCTGGGACCCACCTGCTACACCATCGCACGCAAGGAAGTGCGTCCGGGAAAAAAAAGATTCGCCCCCCTGACTGCTGGGACCCACCAGCTACATCTTCGCACACAAGGAAGTGCGTCCGGGCAAAAAAAATGATTCGCCCTCTGACTGCTGGGACTCACCTGCTACATCTTCGCACGCAAGGAAGTGCGTCCGGAAAAAAAAACGATTCGCGCCCCTGACTGCTGGAACCCGCCTGCTACATCTTCGCACGCAAGGAAGTATCTGACAGTCGGGACCCACCTGGTCAAAGCGTACGTAGCGTTGTCATTCTGGTTGCGAACGTGTATGTACATATATACTGGTCGATGTAGAGGCGCGCACGTGTCATAGTAGAGGTGCGTACGTGTCGTAGTACAGGCGCGCACGTAGCATGTACACGTACATACAACGGCCAGGGTGCAAGAAAGAAAATACGGCCACGTATGTGTACATACCGGTGGGGTCTCGAACGCCTACTCGCGCATACGTACGGCGAGGGCTCGTGTACATGGCTGGGTCAGAACGGAGAAACAACATCGTCGTCGTGTTCATGGGGAGGCAACGAAATGCATCGTGTTCATGGGGAGGCAACGGAATGCATCGTGTTCATCAGGAGGCAACGGAATGCGTAGTGTTCATCGAGAGGCAATGGAACGCGTGGAAGCCAACCGGCTTGGACGGAACAGGCGATGGAAACGAGGCTTGGCGTACCGCACAACGGAGGAAACGGCCTTGTGTTCGACCGGCCACGTTCAAAACGGGGTCTTGTTGATCGGGAGGGGTGTGGCGTACCGCAAAACGGAGGAAACAGACCTCCTACGGTCGAAACAAGGGTCCTGTTGATCGGGAGGGGTGTGGCATACCGCAAAACGGAGGAAACGGACCTCCTACGGTCGAAACAGGGGTCCTGTTGATCGGGAGGGGTGTGGCATACCGCAAAACGGAGGAAACGGACCTCCTACGGTCGAAACGGGGGTCCTGTTGATCGGGAGGGGTGTGGCGTACCGCAAAACGGACGAAACAGACCTCCTACGGTCGAGCCGGGCGTCTTGTTCATCGGGAGGGGTGTGGCGTACCGCAAAACGGGACTCCACGGGATACTGTTCATCTCCACCGTCGACCTCCTCCAGCCTCCACGGGCTACCGTCGACCTCCTCCGGCCTCCACGGGCTCCTGTTCATCCAACCTCCACCGCGTGCTACTCCACCGCCATCGCTCAATCACCCCTCCACCCTCTACTTTTCATCCAGCCCTCCACACCACGGGGTCCTGTTCAACCACCCCTCCACGACCACCCCTCCACCGTATACTGTTCATCGAGCCCTCCACACCACGGGGTCCTGTTCATCCAGAGGCAACGCCACCGTTCACTGTTCATCCACCCCCCCAAACGCCATTGTTCATCCAATCGATCGGCTTCGATTAGCGAAGTAGTGAAGGAATCGCCGATCGGGTTCGATTAACGACCATCGATTGATCGCTCGGGTTCAATAACGCGTAGCCTGCAGTGCAATTGCTCGGGTTCAGTTAGATCCCAACGCCTCGCTTCTGGTTCGATTAGAATAACGCCTCTCACACACGCAGCGTCGTGTCTGAGAAAGCAGCGCATCGCTCGCCACCGACCTCCCACCGTGGCAGGAACTCCCGAAATTTTCCTCCCCTCACTTCTATCACAGTTTTTCCGTCATGGACGGCCCAAAGAATGTCATGCAGCTGCGTCTCCGGCCCGCCCAGGACGACAAGCCCATTTTCTGTCATGATTTTTTGTCATAGAAGTAGGAGCCCACCACATCTATGATGATACCGGGTTTTGTCACAATTATCTTCATAGAAGTGTCATATGTATGACAGGAAAAATATTCGTTCGGCCCAAAATGTCACGGATGTGTCTTTTTTTTGTAGTGATAGCATGCCTACGTATCGGCTCTGTGGGCCGTCGGATGCAGCTCCATCAGCTGCTTCATCTAGTCTTTCAGGAGGGGAGGGTGTTCGGGTTCTTGGAGCCGCGCCCAGAACAGCTTGTGTTCGGTATCACCCTCCTGAGCTGCATAGTGCCTTGCCGCATCCACCACACTCCTCGGGAGCTCTACAAATGCGCTTGAAGTACGCTAGAATCATGTGAGCAACGCGAACCTGTGGCCGTCAAAGACACACTTCAGTAAGTACAGCTTACCATCGGCAATCTGCTTCACTTGGCGGAGCTCTTCTCGGGCGCCTCGCGCCTCCGTCCTCGCCTCCCGGATCTCCTGTCCTATCTTGGGTAGTTCGACGTTTGATCTTTATTTTTCTGCTCAAGGTCCTCACATTTCGTGACAGCATCCTTGAGCTGTTGCTGCACTTTGGCCATTCTAGCCTTATGCTTCCCACTCACGGTTTTCACCGTATTGAGTTCGGCGGCCGCTCGCTCGGCCGCCACCTTCTGCTCGATCGCCACCTCCTTGGCCTTCTTTAGTTCGGCCTTGAGGCCCTCGACCTCCATGGCAGCGGCTGCAAACATAATTGAACACCTCTGCTTAGGAATAAATCCTTAACACTTTTGATCAACAAGAGAAATGTCAAGTCTTGACTCGGCTAACCTTGCGCTTAGTCAAACCGCTTGTTGACGAAGTTGAGCTCCTCATCAGAGCTTTTGAGCTTCCGATTCATCTCATTCAGCGCCGGGCATTAGCAGCCGCCACCAGAGAAGAGGCATGCAATACCAATAAAAACTCACACAGTTTAGACTCCCGATTCAATGATTTTTGATCCTCTACGAGGTTTTTCAATCCTGAGAGTCTCGAGGGCTACTATATACAAGGATTATATAACTTTGTTAAAAGATCCGCTTTATGGAAAGAACATTACATGGCTTACCTCGAAGCCCGTCAGGAGGTTCAGTGCGCTGTTAACGGACTGAATACTTTGCAACACCAAGCCAATTAGGGCACGGTGCTCTGCAATGATGGAGGAGCTGTTCAAGGCCTCCTACATCACTTCTGTCCACCCAGCCAAAACTTGATTGCCAGTGTTCGGTGTTGCCGGCGGGGCCCCGGCTCCCCCTTCAGTGGAGGGCGGAATTGACGCCTCCGGGGGTCCGGGGGCTCCAAAGCCGTCTTCCAGGAGGGCTCGGGTTGGCCGAGATCCCTCTCCTTGTTCACCAGGAGGGATCCCCCTCCGGGTCTTCGGTGAGCAAGGGTTAGCCTCGGCCACACATGACCTCATCACCACCACCTCCCATGTCCGGTCCAGGAGCGGTCTTTCGGAATAGCACCTCCCCGAACTCCCCGACGATCGAGGGAGGCGCGGAACAAGATGAGGACCCGCTCTCCGCCAGTTTGGCTGGCGAAGAAGTCCCCTCTGAGGTTTTATCAGCAGGGTAGGCGCGCGGCAGTATGCAACACGAAGGGCACATGTGCTATCAACAACAAAATATCGAAAAAAGCACCTGGAGAATGTCTGGATTCATACCTTTGAGCAGGGGTTTGACCCCCGGGGTTCCTCTTCGGAACCTCTTCGGACATTGCAGACTTCTTATCGGAATCCGAGCTATCATAAAGCATGACCAACTTGGGCTTGCGTGGTTTCTTCAGGGCATGAGGAGGTTTCTCCTCCTCGGCGTCTTCGGATGCCGTGCTCTTCCTTGCAGGAGAGGATTCGCTCTCCTCCTCGTCCTCCTCCAGCTCCCCCTCAGGGGCGGAGGGAGCTTGGGTTTCCCCAGACTTGGAGTCTGGATGTCCCCGTGAGCGGAGGCCTTCTTTGGTCTCCCTCACCTTGCTCTTATCCCTCTTCTCTTTCCTTTCTGGCGCCTTGTATGGCGCCATGGTGATTATCTCTTCCAATAGGGCCGGGCCGGGGTCTTCGGACTGCGGGGCCGGGCTGTTCATCTGTGCGGCTTTGTCGAGCTAGCCCTGTGAGGAATGGGAAGGAGGAGTCAGATCCCTCATTGGAAAAACTAATACCCGAACATGGAATGATAAAAGCTTTATTACCTTCTTAGGGGGGTGATCAGCGTCAAGGCTGATATCCTCCTTTTTGGCCATCCAGTCATTTGAGGTTTGAATAGCATATTCCACAGCTTGTCGTGGGTGGTGCCGTGGAAGTGGTGCACGGTGACAGGGTATTCGGACTTATACGCCCACATTGGGGTGACTTGTTGCTGGCAGGGGAGGAGGCGGCGGTGATGACCCACAAGTATAGGGGATCTATCATAGTCCGTTCGATAAGTAAGAGTGTCGAACCCAACAAGAATCAGAAGGAAATGACAAGTGGTTTTCAGCAAGGTATTATCTGCAAGCACTGAAATTATTGGTAACGAATAATTTTTTGATAAGATAATTTGTAATGGGAAACAAGTAAATAAAGTAACTAAGGAACAGCAAGGTTGCCCAATACTTTTTGTAGCAAAGGACAAGCCTGGATGAACTCTTATATAAAGCAAAGAGCTCCCGAAGACACATGGGAATTGTTGTCAAGCTAGTTTTCATCATGCTCATATGATTCGCGTTCGTTACTTTGATAATTTGATATGTGGGTGGACCGGTGTCACGACCGGTTTTTCAATAAAAATATTTATTGAGAAACCGACCTATAAAATCCAGTGTGAGGAAAATCCTCCATACCGGTAGACAAAATCTTGATACAATGAGCCAGTAGCATATGATATATTACAGGGTCGAGCTGAAGTTGCTCAACAATTTATTACAAGCACTCCAATAATTCTACATAGTGGCGGATATGACACAGTGGAGTGGTGGCATACTACTGACTCGTGGTAAAGTGGTGGAATAACATAGTGGAGTGGGAGATATGACTCCTACACTGGTGGCTCATCGAGCGTCGAGGTGAGGCTCGGTGAATTTATTTGGGTAGCGGAAGCGAATATATCACAGTGACTTATCTAGGGGTCGCACGAGACTGATTGGGATTCCTCTAGGCGTCGGACTCGCTATCGAACTCTTCATCCATGAGATCGCCTTCGTCAGCATCTTGCCAAATCAACAAGCCAGGTGAGTACTTTGAAAGTACTCGCAAGACAGTTCAGACAAAAGATATAACAAATGTATGCATTAATGTGTCATGAATAATTCAACAATGCGCAATCAATAGCAAGGTAAGTAGAAAGGGAATCGGCGGTAGTCCGCTCGAAAACCCAAAGAAGGTAAACTCTAAACCGATCAGGTGTCTGAAGCGACGCCTTGAAGGGTGAATAAATAAATAAAACATGCCACAGTCGGGCGTCTAAGCGACACCTCATAAAAGGCTTATATTGAAAGAAAAGACATGCGTGCCGCAGTCGGACGTCGGAGCGACATCACAGGATGGGCTTATAACAAAATTAAATAATAACAATGCCGCAGTCGGACGTCTGAGCGACATCGCAGAAAAGGCTTATAATTAAAGTAAACAATAACAATGCCGCAGTCGGACGTCTGAGCGACATCATAGAAAGGGCTTATAATTAAAGTAAACAATAACAATGCTGCAGTCGGACGTCTGAGCGACATCGCAGAAAGGGCTTATAACAAAATTAAATAATAACAATGCGACGACGATGGACGTCGAGCGACATCGCAGTAAAGGGCTTATAATTAAAGTAAACAATAACAATGTTGCGATGGACGTCTGAGCGACATCACGTAAAGGGCTTATAATTCATTATTCATAATCGACAAGAAATGGTGCTCACGGAAAATATTCATCACAAGACAATAAGCGGGTTAGTCCATTCACGAAATAAACATTCAACACTCATATGGTTCTCGTGGAGTTTCATCACCGAGACCGACACTTGACAAGATAAGATGAACACAGTACTTGGACATGGATAAGATGAATTTCAAGAATTTTGACTCTGCAGAGTTTGTACTAAAATTATCCACAGCCAACGGATTTCCGTAGTCATGAAGGACTAGTTCCGTTTACGGTATTTCGGAGAAAACACAGCTAACCAAGACACACCCATCCTACCTCACGTTGCCGGGAATCACCCTAGACAGCGTTCAAGAAAAACTTTGAGGCAGGAGATCACAATCTCGAATAGCATGGGATCAAATTTATATCTGGCAGCTCTAAGGGTGCCCCTCTCGGTCCCAACCGGAAACACCCATGCCCCCTGAGCGGATGAAAGGCTTTAATCCAGGGCCATGGAACCCTCATCCCGGCCTCTCGATTTGGTGTGTACCAGGAAGTGGTTTGCAACTTACTAAGCCATATCCCTTGCGGAAGACATGTGGTAGTACGAAATGGGAGACGGACGGGAATTTGACTGATTTATGTTGACACTGGGTCAACGATCTGGCATAAGACTGGCATGCTACAACACTGCCATCTTACCCATTCTCATGCCAACTCATGGCCATGCAACATGTTTCCAACAACTCATGGATTTCCCGAAACTCACTTGCCTCAACTCTTACGAGATGAACTTACATCGAGATACTCATGAACATGCCATGATACTAAATTAATGCAAACATGCCCAAACACTCATCATATCAAAAGTTCAAACATGCTTGCCTGGTTCGGAGTAGTCGGGGCCTAGCTTGGTGAAGTTAGTGGTCCCGTCACCTCCTTCGGTATCTACGGTATACAAAAATATACGCACTAATGTAAATAGAAAGGGGTGCTCAAAAAATATTCCAAATATTTTTCAAATAAACCTGATAAAAAACTAGACAAAATTTTGAAGAGGACAGAAAAAGAATCACTCAAAAAACCCTTTCTGTTTAAAAGTTATAAGATTTTTGGTGCAAGGACCCATCTGTAATGAAATAGAAAACTCTCAGGGGCCTAAGCAGAAAAGTGCAGAAAACGATTCAGTTTGGAAAGCGTATTTTGCCAGATTACGCTTTCAGAAAACGGTTCGGAAAAAAATAACAGAGAGGCTGACGGGCGGGTCCCACCCGTCAGGTTTGAATATTCAAAAGAGGCGGCAGAGCCCGACGGTGCCCGAGAGCCGAGGTGGTCGCCGGCGGCGATCCATGGCGAGGCAAGGAGATCGGAGGGTACCTCCGTGTTCAATGCATCATTCCGCGTCGGTGGGTGGTGGTGGTGGTCGCGGCGAGCACCACGTCGACGGCGGCCCTTGCTTCGGCGGACGGTGGTTCGGGTGGTCGTGGGCATCGTCGGAGAGTGCTGCTAGGGTCAAATTGGAGTGGGGGTTAGCCTTCTATAGGTGCCATGAGGCTACGGGCAAGTCCAGGGCGGTGGAGAAGCTCTCACCAGCGAGAACATTGCCGGAGCCCGAAGCGGACGGAGTTGGCCGGAGTCGAGGAAGAAGGGCCCCTCGAGGCTCTTCCAGTGGCTGGGCGGGGTCTGGTGAGGTGGTGGAGGTGTGCGGGGGCGAGAGCGAGCTTGGAGGCGCTATAAATAGCCGGCCCGAGGTGGTTGCCACAAACGGGATAAGTCCGGCGAATGATTATGGCGGCGCTGTGGCTGGGCAGTTGGTTTAGGGGCTTGAGCACTGACTAGACGTCTTAACGAGCCCATCCCGGTGCCCAACTCAGAAAGGTGGGGAGGTTACGGCCTGATCTCATCAGAACGGCCGTGCGGCACGTCGGCGGCAGGGAGCGCGCCCTATGCGTGCCAGGCCACGACGACGGTGCTGCATGCGTGCGCTGGCAAGGGAGATGGCCATGCGGAGCTCCCAGGTGGCTTGGGCGGCACCGAATGGCGTTGTGCCGTAGGGTGCCTTCTGTTGGCCACCACAGGAGGTCCCGACGCTGCAGAAGACGCAGGCGAGGGCGGGCCAGGGTGCCACCGATGCCAGGAACCGGCCAAGCGTGCGTGCGGCACTCTGGACAGGGAGGAGGGGCTGTGCGCAACGCGCCAGGCGCACTGTCAACGCGTGACTAAATCTGACGAAGGGAAATGACACTGAACTCCGAAACTCTGAACATATCTGAAAATGCAAAGAAACAGTCTGCGGCCGGTGTTCGATGTAATGATTTTGGTATGTGGGAGTTTCTCCTTGAGCTGATTTTTGGTGGAGTGGCCTCTCATTGCATCCGGGGTTGCCTGAATTTTGGTGGAATTTTTGGAGGAGAGGAGATATGAATTTCATCAAATTTGACAAATCTGGTCCAAACTTGCAGAGACTGAAATTTGAAATTTTTGAAAAGAAGAAGAGTGGATCTTGATTGTTCTAGGTTGTGGGTACCAATGACTATCCAGAATAGTTGGTTTAAGAACACAACTCAAAGGCATTTAGGTACTTGCTTTGCAAATCACCTAGGCTCAAAATAATGGACATAATTGTTTTTGGGAAAAGAATTTAATGAAATAAAATCCAAAAATGAGTTGGACTTGTTGGGACAGAATATTTGAATTGTCCCAAAGGGGAAGGAGGGGTTTTGGGAAGACTTTTCCACATGAGGCATGACAAAACCATGGATGGTTTTCAAATAAGAGAAGACCCAAAACTCCTAGGGTTTTATTCTAGAAGAAAAATAAATCCAGAAAACAATTCTTTAGAAGGGGAAAAATCAGAAGAAAGGTTTTTAATAACCAACACCAGAGTTGAAGAAGATGCCAAAATAAAATCTTTTGTCAAAGGGAAAATTCTTGAGAGAAGGAGATTTTTGGAAGGGTTTAAATGACCTCCTTCAAAACCAACAAAGTTTTCTTTGAAAACCAAAACAAAATTTTTTGGAGTGTCACAACACCTACCCCCTTAGGAAAAATCTCGTCCCCGAGATTCCAGCTGATCCTCAAATAAATGTGGGTGCTCTGTCCGAAGGAAATCCTCTCTTTCCAAGTGGCTTCACTTTCGATGTGGCTGCTCCACTGAACTTTGAAGAACTTGATGGTTTTCTGTCAGGTTCTCCTTTCAGACTCTTCCAAGATTTTTATTGGATGCTCTCGATATGTGAGGTCTGGCTGCACGTCAATGTTTTCATGGGGTACTTGTTTCTCTGGGTTGCTCACGCACTTCCTCAATTGCAAGACGTGGAACACGTCGTGGACGTCGGATATATCTTCGGGTAAGTCTAGCTGGTAGGCTACCGTGCCTTTCCGTGCCACTATGCAGAATGGTCCGATGAATCTTGGTGCTAGCTTCCCTTTAATCTTGAATCGATGTGGGCCTCTCATAGGGGATACTCGTAGGTACACAAATTCACCGGGTTCAAAGCTGATTCCCCGATGTTTTTGATCGTAATAACTCTTCTGTCGACTTTGGGCTGTCTTGAGTCGGTCCTTAATCACCTTGACCTTATCTTCAGCCTCTTTGAGCATGTCTGGGCCGAAGATATGGCTGTCTCCGGTTTCCGACCAATTTAGCGGGTACGACATCTTCGCCGTCTGAGCCTCAAATGGTGCCATTTGCGGCTGGCACGATAACTGTTGTTATATCACGAATTCTGCGTATGGTAAGCTCTCTTCCCAACTGGTCCCATAGGTGAGGACACATGCTCTCGAGCATATCTTCTAGAATCTGGTTTACTCGCTCGGTTTGCCCATCTATGCAGGGATGGTATGCGGTCTTGAATGCCACCGAGTTCCCAGAGCTTGTTGTAAGTGATCCCAAAATCGGGAGGCGAATTGAGTGCCTCTGTCCGAGATTATTTTCTTTGGGACTCCATGTAAGCGCATTTATACGAGAAAGGTAGAGCCTAGCAAGCTTCGAGTGGTGTGGGTTGTCTTCACGGGATGAAGTGTGCTACTTTAGTCGATCTATCGGTGATGACCCAAATGGCGTTATTTCCGTGCCGTGACCGAGGTAGCCCAACAATAAAATCCATCCCAATCTCGTCCAATTTCCACTCGGGTATTTTATTTAGCTGTAAAAGTCCGGCCGGTTTCTGATGCTCGGCTTTGATGCGTTGACAAGAGTCACAACATGCGATGAACGTGGCTATGTCCCTTTTTAGACCGTGCCACCAATATTTTTCATGAATATCCTTGTACATTTTGTCCCTCCGGGATGTATCGAATACGGGCGGTGTGGCCTTGACTAAGATCTGCTGCTTAAGATCCTTGATATTTGATGCATAAAGTCTATCCCCGTACCACAATATTCCCTGCTTATCGATAATGAATTCTGGGGCCTTGCCCAAACTCACTTTCCGTTTAATGCCTTCAATGCTAGGGTGTCCATGATGAGCCTCTTTAATTGTCTCCATCAAGGTAGGCTGTATTTCTAAATTTGATATGCTGCCTTCGGTGATCACCAGCAGGTTGAGTTTAGCAAACTCCAGCCGGAATTCAGGTCTCAGGTTTGGCAGGCCGTCGTCGTTTGGGCTAGGGTTCCGACTTAGGGCGTCTGCCACTACATTTGCCTTTCCCGGGTGGTAGTGGATTCCAACATCATAATCCTTCACTAGTTCCAACCAGCGTCATTGCCTCAAATTCAGTTCCGGTTGTGTGAAAATATACTTGAGGCTCTTATGGTCTGCTTATATCTCTAACGATTTCCAAGTAAAAAGTGTCTCCATTCTTTGAGTGCATGTATAACTGCTGCTAACTCCAGGTCATGAGTCGGATAATTTTCTTCATGTTTGCGAAGTTGTCTGGAGACATAAGCGACTACCTTGCCTTCTTGCATCAACACGCATCCGAGGCCTTTCCGGGATGCATCACAATATACCTCAAAATTCTTATGTATGTCCGGCACAATTAATACCGGTGCTGACGTTAATTTCCTCTTTAATTCTTGGAAACTTTTCTCGCAAGCTTTCGTCCATTCAAACTTCCTGTCTTTCTTGAGTAGTTGCGTCATTGGCTTTGCTATGGTGGAGAACCCTTCAATAAATCTTCGTAGTATCCGCCATTCCCAAGAAACTTCATTACATCCGTCACGGCCGGTGGTGGCTTCCAGCCAAATGCTGACCTTGACTTTTTCCGGGTCTCTGGCGATACCTTCTTGGGTCGATCGTGGCCCGGAAAACCTACTTGCTTTAGCCAAAATTCACACTTGCTGAATTTAGCGTACAATTGATGTTTCTGAGTTCCCCGGTACAATTCGGAGATGTTCGGCGTGCTCTTACGGTGTTTTGGAGTATACCAGAATATCATCGATAAATACCACAACAAACTTGTCCATAAACTTCATGAATACTTTGTTCATGAGGTGAAAAAATATCTTGAGGGTGTTTGTTAGTCCGAATGGCATTACGGTGAACTCATACAATCCGTATCTGGAGGTGAAAGCTGTCTTGGGAATATCTTCGGTTCGCACTTTCAGTTGATGGTATCCTGACCTCAAGTAAATCTTTGAGAATACCTTGGCCTGAGCGAGTTGATCGAATAAATCATTTATTCTGGCATCGGATATTTGTTCTTGATTGTGACCATGTTTAGCGCTCGATAGTCTATGCACAATCTCAGTGTTCCATCCTTCTTTTTGGCAAATAAAATTGGTGAACCCCGGGGTGAGGAGGTGGCTCGTATATAACCCTTGTCCGATAATTCTTTTATTTGCTTCTTCAGTTCTACCAACTCGGATGGTGCCATTCTGTATGGTTTCTTGTATATGGGGCCGGTTCGGTGCTAGCTCAATGCTGAACTCTATCTCTCGGTGCAGTGGCATGCACAGTAGCTCTTGGGAAATACATCCGAAATTCACACACTCTGGAACCTTGCTCAATTCAGAAATATCCACCTTGTTCAATCTCGGTTGTCGGGATATTTTTCTTTCCTTGGCTGAAACTTTTATGGTCTTCCCGTGGTGATGGGTGAGAATTACGGTCCGGTTGAAACAATCAATAAAACCTTTGTTGGTGGTTAACCAATCCATCCCTAGGATGACATCCGGTCCTTTATTTTCCAACACGATAAGATTTGCGTGAAACTTCAACCCTTCAAACTCGATAACCACACCTGGCGGTAACTCTGGGTAACTTGCTTAATTCCGAGGACTTGGCGACCATAGATTTTTCCAAGGGAAGCATCGAAAAATTATTTTGCAAGGCAAAACTTTTCGAAACGAATGAGTGAGAAGCTCCAGAATCAAACAAAACCATGGTAGGTATTGTGTTGACAGGAAACGTACCGAGTACGATATCTGGGGCATTTTGTGCTTCCTCTTTGGTCACGTGGTTTAGATGACCCTTCCTGTGGTTGTTATTTGGGTTGAAATTGTTGCGCTTTGGCGCCGAATTATTGCCTCCGTTGTTCGGCTTTGGGGTCGAGTTCCTTGGCTTGGGGCACTGCTTGGCATAGTGCCCTTCTTCTCCACAAGTGTAACAGATAACGCCCGGGCGGTATGTGAACTCCTTGTCCCTTGCATGAAAATTCTTGATTGGGCGTGAGACGCTTGTCGTGGGTTTGGGTGTCCAGTTTTTACGAACATACATCTGCTGCGGTGGTTGCGGGCATGATTAGTCTGGTCCCTCTTCCGCTTGCTGAAATCTTCTAAGCTGCATCTCTCATTTTCCAAGGTAATGGCCTTATCCACCAGCGTCTTAAAATCTGGAAAGGTGTGCACGACCAGTTGACATTTAAGCGCGGGCATCAGTCCATCTAGAAATTTTTCCATCTTTTGGTTTTCCGACATACGCTCCTCTTTGGCGTAGCGAGACAGCAGAGTAAACTGACTGTTGTATTCTGGCACCATCATTGTCCTTTGCTTGAGGTCATCAAATTCTCTCTTTTTGATCTTCATAAGACTCTTAGGAATATGTGCCCCACGAAAACCTTCTTTAAATTCCTCCCATGTTATGTTATTTTCATTGGGGTGCATGTGTAGGAAATTTTCCCACCACGATGCGGCTGCTCCAGTGAGATAGTGCGGAGCATACAACACCTTCTCAAGGTCAGAACACTGGGCAATAATTAATTTTCTTTCCATGTCTCAAGCCGGTCTTGACTTCAAGAGGTTTGTCACAGTGAGAAAAAGTTTGGGGACGTGTCTTCGTAGCTCGAGATAACTTTGATTGATGTTGATACTGTCCACGGTGATTTCCCATATTGATGACTTGGTTCATTATTTCCTGATGTTGTTGCTGACTTTGCTCATAAAGACGGCACATTTGGGAAAGTGTCGTTTCACCATCTCCGCTGACTTGACTGTCCCTGTGTGAAATTGTTGCTTGGGGGTGTGCCAAAATTTTCCTCTGACGGAGTTGGCATGGAGCGCGTCCAAGGACGAGAAATTGTTCACTATGGGGATATATTTTGCAACACTCATAAGAAAAGAAATTGAGTCGCAAAAATCAATACATTCATGAAGACGGAAAAAGTCGCAAATGCTCCAAGATTTTTCAAGAGAATAAACGTTTGCGCACGGAGAAGGACTGCTCATTACATATCTTACACGCAAGAAGTAATTATACAATACATCACTCAGGATATGCGTACATATTCCTGACATGTTATTTAGGCTAGTGCACTCCTCCAGTTCCTACATGATGCGCAAACAAGCTACTTCTCACAGCCTATGTACATATAAACAAATCGTACAAGTCGGTACATCGCATGGCTAAGCGGCGTACTCGATCGAAGATGGTAAGGATTTCCCTTGGCCTGCCAAGGGTGAGTATGATGAGGCCGGGACTCAACCTCCTCTTCGGTGATAGGCTCTAGGCGTGAAGAGCTGCGCTGAGTTGGTGGAGCAGGTGCCCTATCTTGGGACAACTCGAACATGAGCGGGCAGGAGGGGTGGTGCAGAACGAACCGGAGTAGGCGCAACGACATGGTTGAATTCCTCCGTGGTAGGCAGGCGACGAGTAGTGGTGAGAGCAGTAGGAGAAAAAGATGCTGATGACGAGACGAAAGTCTGTGGCGGTGCGGCGTGCAGGAGCTCCCTCCTGTTGGCGGCTCAGCCATGGACTGAGTCCATGCGGGCAGCTACAAACTCGTCCACCAGGTTGTCGAAGGCTGCCTCCAAAGCCCGGAGATACTCGATAAGCATCTCAAAAGCTTCGTCTCGTTCTCCTCTGGGGCAAGAGAACGCGTAGTGGGAGGTGTATGGCACGTGACATGGCAGGTAGCGGTAACGACGAGTCTTCATCGAAGGGAGGATATCCCTGAGACGAGCTATCGCCTCACGGGCTGCCATCTGCGGTGCATGCTTCTCTGTGGGCATGGCTCTCCCCAAGAACCGGAAGCGCTCAACTCGCCCTCCTTGAATTGCACCACGGCTTGGTGCATGGTTAGACGGTCATTGACCACATGTTGAGAGAGTGAGAAGACTGGCGCGACAGATGGCCCCATCGCGACTTGGACGATGAAGGAGAGAAGCTTGACGAACCCATCGGGCATGTTGGCGAACATCTGTGACTCATGATCATTGCCAGCCATCTACAAAAGTAGGCAAAATTCTGAGTAGTCAAATCATAAATTTATGCTGACTGCCAGAAATTGACTACGTTTGTAAAAATTAATTAAGAAGCTCTATATGATAAAAACAGATTAGCGATCGCACCTAGTGGCTTCCTACAGTCAGCCTGGCTCTGGTACCAAGCTTGTCACGACCGGTTTTTCAATAAAAATATTTATTAAGAAACCGACCTATAAAATCCAGTGTGAGGAAAATCCTCCATACCGGTAGACAAAATCTTGATACAATGAGCCAAGAGCATATGATATATTACGAATTCGAGCTGAAGTTGCTCAACAATTTATTACAAGCACGCCAATAATTATACATAGTGGCGGATATGACCTGATGGAGTGGTGGCATACTCTTGACTCGTGGTAAAGTGGTGGAATAACATAGTGGAGTGGGAGATATGACTCCTACCTTTGGCGGCTCATCGGCGTCGAGGTGAGGCTCGGTGAATTTATTTGGGTAGCGGAAGCGAATATATCACGATGACTAATCCAGGGTCGCACGAGACCGACTGGGATTCCTCTAGGCGTCGGACTCGCTATCGAACTCTTCATCCATGAGATCGCCTTCGTCGAGATCTGGCCAAATCAATAAGCCAGGTGAGTACTTTGAAAGTACTCGCAAGACAGTTCGGACAAAAGATATAACAAATGTATGCATGAATGTGTCATGAATAATTCAACAATGCGCAATCAATAGCAAGGTAAGTAGAAAGGGAATCGGCGGTAGTCCGCTCGAAAACCCAAAGAAGGTAAACTCAAAACCGATCGGTGTCTGAAGCGACGCCATGAAGGGTGAATAAATAAATAAAACATGCCACAGTCGGGCGTCTAAGCGACACCTCGTAAAGGGCTTATATTGAAAGAAAAGACATGGGTGCCGCAGTCGGACTTCGGAGCGACATCACAGAAAGGGCTTATAACAAAATTAAATAATAACAATGCCGCAGTCGGACGTCTGAGCGACATCGCAGAAAGGGCTTATAATTAAAGTAAACAATAACAATGCCGCAGTCGGACGTCTGAGCGACATCATAGAAAGGGCTTATAATTAAAGTAAACAATAACAATGCCGCAGTCGGACATCTAAGCGACATCGCAGAAAGGGCTTATAACAAAATTAAATAATAACAATGCCGCAGTCGGACGTCTGAGCGACATCGCAGAAAGGGCTTATAATTAAAGTAAACAATAACAATGCCGCAGTCGGACGTCTGAGCTACATCACAGAAAGGGCTTATAATTCATTATTCATAACTAACAAGAAATGGTGCTCACGGAAAATATTCATCACAAGACAATAAGCGGGTTAGTCCATTCACAGGAAATAAACATTCAACACTCATATGGTTCTCAGGAGTTTCTGTCACCGAGACCGACACTTGACAAGATAAGATGAACACAGTACTTGGACATGGATAAGATGAATTTCAAGAATTTTGACTCTGCAGAGTTTGTACTAAAATTATCCACAGCCAACGGATTTCCGTAGTCACGAAGGACTAGTTCCGTTTACGGTATTTCGGAGAAAACACAGCTAACCAAGACACACCCATCCTACCTCACGTTGCCAGGAATCACCCTAGACAGCGTTCAAGAAAAACTTTGAGACGGGGAGATCACAATCTCGAATAGCATGGGATCAAATTTATATACGCGCGCTCTAAGGGGTGCCCCCCTCTCGATCCCAACCGTAAACACCCATGCCCCCTGACCGGCTGAAAGGCTTTAATCTAGGGCCATGGAACCCTTATCCCGGCCTCTCGATTTGGTGTGTACCAGGAAGTGGTTTGCAACTTACTAAACCGTATCCCTTGCGGAAGACATGTGGTAGTACGAAATGGGAGACGGACGGGAATTTGACTGATTTATGTTGACACTGGGTCAACGATCTGGCATAAGACTGGCATGCTACAACACTGCCATCTTACCTATTCTGATGCCAACTCATGGCCATGCAACATGTTTCCAACAACTCATGGATTTCCCGAAACTCACTTGCCTCATCTCTTACGAGATAAACTTACATCGAGATACTCATGAACATGCCATGATACTAAATTAATGCAAACATGCCCAAACACTCATCATATCAAAAGTTCAAACATGCTTGCCTGGTTCGGAGTAGTCGGGGCCTAGCTCGGTGAAGTTCGCGGTCCCGTCACCTCCTTCGGTATCAATGTTATACAAAAATATATGCACTAAAGTAAATACAAAGGGGTGCTCAAAAAATATTCCAAATATTTTTCAAATAAATCTGATAAAAAATTAGAAATTTTTTTGAAGAGGACAGCAAACGAATCACTCAAAAATCCCTTTCTGTTTAAAAGTTATAAGAGTTTTGGTCCAAGGACCCATCTGTAATGAAATAGAAAACTCTTAGGGGCATAAGCAGAGAAGTGCAGAAAACGATTCAGTTTGGAAAGCGTATTTTGCCAGATTACGCTTTCAGAAAACGGTTCGAAAAAAACAACAGAGAGGCTGACGAGCGGGTCCCACCCATCAGGTTTGAATATTCAAAACAGGCGGCAGAGCACGACGGTGCCTGAGAGCCGCGGTGGTCGCCGTCGGCGATCCACGGCGAGGCAGGGAGATCGGAGGGTACCTCCGTGTTCAGTGCATCATTCCGCATCGGTGGGTGGTGGTGGTGGTCGCCGGCGAGCACCACGTCGAAGGCGGCCCTTGCTCCGGCGGACGGTGGTTCGGGTGGTCGTGGGCCTCATCGGAGAGAGCTGCTGGGGTCAAATTGGAGTGGGGGTTAGCCTTCTATAGGTGCCATGAGGCTACGGGCAAGTCCAGGGCGGTGGAGAAGCTCTCACCAGCGAGAACGTTGCCGGAGCCCGAAGCGGACGGAGTTGGCCGGAGTCGAGGAAGAAGGGCCCCTCGAGGTTCTTCCAGTGGCTGGGCGGGGTCTGGTGAGGTGGTGGAGGTGGGCGGGGGCGAGATCGAGCTTGGAGGCACTATAAATAGCCGGCCCGAGGCGGTTGCCGCAAACGGGATAAGTCCGGCGAGTGATTACGGCGGCGCTGTGGCTGGGCAGTTGGTTTAGGGGGCTTGAGCACTGACTAGACGTCGTAAGGAGCCCATCCCGATGCCCAACTCAGCAAGGTGGGGAGGTTACGGCCTGATCTCATCAGAACGGCCGTGCGGCACGTCGGCGGCAGGGAGCGCGCCCTGTGCGTGCCAGGCGACGGCGACGGTGCTGCATGCGTGCGCTGGCAAGGGAGATGGCCACGCGGAGCTCCCAGGTGGCTTGGGCGGCGCCGAACGGCATTGTGCCGTAGGGTGCCTTCTGTCGGCTGCCACGGGAGGTCCCGACGCCGCAGAAGACGCCGGCGAGGGCGGGCCAGGGTGCCACCGATGCCAGGAACCGTCCAAGCATGCATGCGGCACTCTGGACAGGGAGGAGGGGCTGTGCGCAACGCGCCAGGCGCACTGTTGACGCGTGACTGAAATCTGACGAAGGGAAACGACCCTGAACTCTGAAACTCTGAACATATCTGAAAATGCAAAGAAACAGTGCCGGCCAGGTGTTCGACATAATGATTTTGGTATGTGGGAGTTTCTCCTTGAGCTGATTTTTGGTGGAGTGGCCTCTCATTGCATCTGGGGTTGCCTGAATTTTGGTGGAATTTTTGGAGAAGAGGAGATATGAATTTCATCAAATTTGACAAATCTGGTCCAAACTTGCAGAGACCTGAAATTTGAAATTTTTGAAAAGAAGAAGAGTGGATCTTTATTGTTCTAGGTTGTGGGTACCAAGGACTATCCAGAATAGTTGGTTTAAGAACACAACTCAAAGGCATTTAGGTACTTGCTTTGCAAATCACCTAGGCCCAAAATAATGGACATAATTGTTTTTGGGAAAAGAATTTAATGAAATAAAATTCAAAAATGAGTTGGACTTGTTGGGACAGAATATTTGAATTGTCCCAAAGGGGAAGGAGGGGTTTTGGGAAGATTTTTCCACATGAGGCATGGCAAAACCATTGATGGTTTTCAAATAAGAGAAGACCCAAAACTCCTAGTGTTTTCTTCTAAAAGAAAAATAAATCCAGAAAACAATTCTTGAGAAGGGGAAAAAAACAGAAGAAAGGTTTTTAATAACCAACACCAGAGTTGAAGAAGATGCCAAAATAAAATCTTGTATCAAAGGGAAAATTCTTGAGAGAAGGAGATTTTTGGAAGGGTTTAAATGACCTCCTTCAAAACCAACAAAGTTTTTGCTGAAAACCAAAACAAAATTTTTTGGAGTGTCACGACCGGTGCTTCGGTGCTACCCTTCCTTGGACAAGACTACCACTTATGATTAAGCCCTCTCGCAAGTATCCGCAACTAAGAAATAAGTATTAGGGTAAACCTAACCATAGCATGAAACATATGGATCCAAATCAGCCCCTTACGAAGCAACGCATAAACTAGAGTTTAAGCTTCTCTCACTCTAGCAACCCATCATCTACTTATTACTTCCCAATGCCTTCCCCTAGGCCCAAATAATGGTGAAGTGTCATGTAGTCGACATTCACATAACGCCACTAGAGGAGAGACATCATACATCTTATCAAAATATCGAACGAATACCAAATTCACATGATTACTTATAGCAAGACTTCTCCCATGTCATCAGGAACAATCATAACTACTCACAAAACATATTTATGATCAAGATCAGAGGAGTATTAAATATCATTAAGGATCCAAAAATATAATCTTCCACCGAATAAACCAACTAGCATCAACTACAAGGAGTAATCAACACTACTAGCAACCCACAGGTACCAATCTGAGGTTTTGGGACCAAGATCGAATACAAGAGATGGACTAGGATTTGAGAGGAGATGGTGCTGGTGAAGATGTTGATGGAGATTGACCCCCTCTCGATGAGAGGATCGTTGGTGATGACGATGGCTTCGATTTCCCCCTCCCAGAGGGATGTTTCCCCGGCAGAACAGCACCGCCGGAGCCCTAGATTGGTTCTGCCTAGGTTCCGCCTCGAGATGGCGGTGCTTTGTCCCGAAAGCTTCCTTCTGATTTTTTCCAGGTCAAAACACACCATATAGCCAAAGATGGGCATCGGAGGCCTGCCAGGGGGTCCACAATGACGGGGGGCGTGCCCTCCACCCTTGTGGCTGGCTGGTGGCCCCCCTCTGGTGCTTTCTTCACCCAATATTTTTTGATATATTCCAAAAATATTCTCCGTGAAGTTTCAGAACTTTTGGAGTTGTGTAGTATAGGTCTCTAATATTTGCTCCTTTTCACTACAACAATAACATACATACACCAATGCATTGTTAGCAACTTACAGACAACATGTGTTGTTGGGTCGTGGCCTCAACCTCTGCCACCTCCGCCACGAATAGCTAAGCTCCCCCCATTTGCTCAAAAAAAGCTAACCTCCTCCCCTTCCTCCACTAAAAAAGGAGCTAACCTCCTCTCCGTACCCACCTGCTCCTCACCTTCCTCTCCGTGTCCATAATCATCTCCTCTCCACCCTCAGCACACCACCGTCTTGGTTGGTTTTCCAATTAAACATGGATCAAGTTTCCCATCCGGTTTATCCTGGAGCAAGGTACTGAGATGCAGGGTCGTGAAAGGAACAGGAAACGCCAGTGGAAGCCCCTCACCCAAATCTTTCTCGCAGGAAATTTTGGATTTGATTTCCATGGTACCTGGTGGTGCCACCGGTGGCCATGATCTGGGGCGACGGCAAGGACATCTTGAACAGTGACCTATCAAAGTTGAAGATCCGGGCCAGATTCGTGTCTGGTACGCCATCCGCAACGTCGCCGTGAAGATGGTGTGCCAGTTCAAGCGCAGCCTTTGAGGTCTCCCTCCTCCTCCACCACCAAAACATCATCACCATACCTACTATAATACTCCTCTTTTATCAGTCCAACATTTTCTCAGCCACCATCTTCATCGATCAGATCCACCAGAGTGGCATGGCGAACGCGTCCATGTTTCTCTGATGGATCCTCTAGTTCTTAGTCTATTTATTATTTCAGTATCTGCACTAGTATTTTCCTCTATGGTGTTGTGGAGCACGGAAGGCCCAAACATCCGCTTCTCCATTCTAGGAGTTTCAGTTTTAGCGCATGCCTCTTTAATTTGTTTCTATCAGTTCGCCATGTGTAGGTTGTTGCTTCTAAGCTGACTGGTTTACATATATGCAACCATGGATATCTTTGTTAATTCACGAAGAATATCTGCATCCTCTTTTTCTAACAAATTGTTTCTTGAGATGCATTAGATTTTTTTTATTTCTTGCTGCTATGCAGGTGAGTAAGCAATCAGTATTTTCAAGTGAAGTTGATCATCACAGAACCGTTCAATTCGGTACCAATATTATCTTAGATTTATCCTAGCTAGGACCATGTCATCAAAGAGCATTCCATCACATATCAATATGTCAACACTATTAACATCACCTTATTAGTGTTATGGATGCTCACTAATTTCGCTGACACACTTTGTACTAAACGAATGAGCCCCACATACACATGTTATCTTGTCCTCTAGGTTCTGTATGTTTCCCGTGTCTTCCAAGTTCGCATCATCAGTAGGCAATTACACCAATACCATCCATCTGGTTACACTTCCAGCCCTCCACCATGATAGGTTTTTTGGGTTAGAATTTGGTTTAGGTGTCAACGTGCAGGTCAGGGATGATAGCCCCTTGATGGGCAGTAGCGGTGTTAGGTGCGGCTCCCTGATCTGCGACAGTGGCTCGACTGCTCTGTGCTGAATATCATGCAAGATGCAATAGTTAGAAGTTATACTGATATATGGTGTACTTGCAGCTACTAATTTAGTACTGTTAACTGTTTGGCAAAGGAGGTAAACTTCTGCATGTACGTGCACTAGGCAAATCAAAATGATTAACTTCATGAATCTTTTTTCTGCAATTCCTATCTCATTTAGCAATGTACTTGAAACTGATTGCAGAGTATTCTACTTTGCACCAATTTTTTGGTTCAAACAACACTAATTGTTACTGAAAAAGGTAGTTTGCAAATTAGGATAGTAATCATTTACGTGAAATATTGAACCATGTCCCTTGACAATGTTTGTTTATTTCTTAAATATATTTTCAGCATACTAACATCACTTTCTCATTATTTCAGACTAACTCAGAGTTCATATTCAGTATACAATAAATTAGAAAATGAGATGAACAATTTGGGCTTGTGACCAGTGCATGAATAATGATGTATTGACGACTCGCAACCAGTCTACATTGTGTTTTGTAAGTCTAGAACTTAATTTTGTTTGTCCAATTCACTAATTATTGGCTTATGAAAGTTAAAAAAATCTGATCGAGCAAACTTAATGTTAGCATACATATACTGTACAGGTTTATGGTCTTCTAAATTACAAATTCTTTTATTAAATATGCAGGTTACAGAAACTGGGTATATAATCTGCGTACAGAGCTACTATGGTGCCCCTTGTTTATATTTTTACTCCTCTATTAACCTGATTTTTTGTTGTAATTTACTCACCTCATTTTGTTGTTGTTGTGGATTGCAAGATAAGTTGACGATTCACGGCTAAGATGTTGATTGCAAGGTCGAGAAAGACGCTACTACTAGATAATTAGAATGTCATTTCCAGGGCCAATGTTTCAAACCTTATTGTAGATTTCAAGGTCTAAAATTGGGCTACTTCTAAATAGTTTTACATTTTGTAATATTTGGATCACGATCTTTGTATTGCAACACAATTGATTTAATATATGAGTCTTTCTGTTTATTATATTGTGGCTCCTATTCACTATCGGTGTTGACCTAATAATTCTGGATGGAATGTAGAAAATGCCATTAATTGTTCATACTACCTAACAAAGTTCAATTTCAAATTCTTCATTGAAAAAAAGTTCCATTTGAAAATCTTTTTGTGCATGGTAGCCAACAACGCATGGGTTGTGTTGTTAAGCTCTAGATCTACGTGTTGCTATCTTACAACACATCTACATGTCGTTTACCAACGCATGCATATACATTGTTGTAGACCCTTGCAACGCCACCAACGACAACGCATTCTAATCCATTGGTGTAGACCTTAGCAACGAATATATGGACATACAACAACACATCGATGCGTTGCTAAAGGTAGTCCAGAATTCCAGCTGCCGGCATTCTCCCTCTTCATGTAAACCATATAATATAAGAGAGAAAAGGCATAAGTATCGTGATATAATGTGTAATAACAGCCCCTAATGCAATAAATAACAATATAAAAGCATGATGCAAAATGGACGTATCAACTACCCAAACTTAGACCCCGCTTGTCCTCAAGCGAAAGCCAAAAATGAAAAATATGTACTCATGTTTAGAGATAGAGGTGTCGATAAAATAAAATACGGACATGAGGGCATCATGATTATCTTTAGAACATCAACATATAATGCCCTATACTTTCTTATGCTAAAAAAACAATTCGTTCACAAGGTAAAGTATGAATCAGAAACTTTATTGAAAACTAACAAACTATGATCTCAGTCATTGGAGCAATTGCAATTTATCATAATATCAGAAAGAGTCAATTCAAGAGCTTTTCAGGAAGTCCACATACTCAACTATCATATAATCTTTCACAATTGCTAACACTCACGCGATACTTATGGGTTCAAAGTTTCAATTGTACACAGAGAAAGATAGGGGCTTATAGTTTTGCCTCCCAACCTTTTACATCAAGGGTAATGTCAACGATAGTACTTTATAAAAACCTACATCCGAGTGGATATATATATCCGAGTCTCTCCAACACATAGTGCTTGCCAAAGGAAAAAGTATAAAAAGGAAAGGTGATGATCACCATGACTCATGTATAAGGGTAGGAGATAAAAGTAAAAGATATGCCCTTCACAGAGGGAAACAGAGGTCATCATGCGCTTTTGTGGTTGGATGCCCAAAATCTTAATGCAAAAGAACGTCACTTTATATTGCCGCTTGTGATAAGGACCTTTATTATGCATTCCATCGCTTTTATTTCTTCCATATCACAAGTTCGTATAAAGCTTATTTTCTTCACACTAATAGATCATACTTATTTAGATAGCAATTTTTATTGCTTGCTCCAATGAAAACTTACTTGAAGGATCTTACTCAATCCATAGGTAGGTATGGTGGACTCTCATGGCAAAACTGGGTTTAGGGATGTTTGGAAGCACAAGTAGTATCCCTACTTAGTGCAAATAATTTGGCTAGCATGAGAGGGAAAGGCAAGCTCAACATGTTGGATGATCCATGAAAATATAACTTCTATTCGGATATAAGAAAACATAACCTATTATGTTGTCTTCCTTGTCCAACATCAACTTTTTAGCATGTCATATTTTAATGAGTGCTCACAATTACAAAAGATGTCCAAGATAGTATATTTATATGTGAAACCTCTCTTTCTTTATTACTTCCTATTAATTGCAACAATGACCAAAACTATGTTTCTCAACTCTCAACAACTTGTATTCATCATACTCTTTATATGTGAATTCATTACTATCCATAAGATCAATATATGATCCTTTTTATTTCTTTTTATTTCTTTCGTTTATTTAATTCCCTCGAGATCATAGCAATAAAGCAAAGCTCTGAACTCAAAACTACTCTTTATTATATATAACTCACGGACTCGATTACATAGAGGGAACATAAAGCAAAAATCAAAGCTAGATCATACCAGAAACTTTATTCTGCTAGATCAAGATATAACCAAAAGGATCGAACTAAGAAAAGCGATAAAGATAAAGGTGTGAAGGTGATACGATACTAGGGAAACTCCCCCAAGCTTGGCAGTTGCCAAGGGGAGTGTCCATACCCATGTATTTAGATCTCTTTCTTCGGAGGTCGTGATGATGGGGCTGTTGATGAAGCAAGTTTGCTGTTCATCTTCCAAGGCATGGGCTCACCATCGTAGAAAGATGAGCGGGTCTACGGGATCCTCGAATTTGTAGCCAAACTCTTTTGAATCTATATTCATACTCACCTTTTTTTTGCTGGTGATAGATCTGGGCTTGGAGGTGCTTGATCTTCTCATGAAGCCTGAAGATGGCCTCCTCAATACTCTTGGGTCCAGCTTGTGCTTGTTGGTGAAATCCGCGATCATCATGTGATTGGTGTTGAGTCCATGTTCCACCATCCCTTGGCACTTGAAAACTTGCTGCTCCATTGCTTCGAGTCTTGTCTCCATGCTTCCAGTCTTCTTAGGCCCCTCAACATCGCGGATGTGCAACACCCCCTCACGCATCTCAATGGCTTGAGGGTGTCTCAGCACCTCCGCAAGGTAGGGGTTGATGACCTTCTCGAAAAACTTGTCCTTGGGGGCGCTTGGAGACGCCATGGCGATCTAGATCTGTCAAAACACAGCTCGAAACAAAAACAGGAGGTACTGTCGTGGTACGGTGGTCAAAACCTTCGAGAGATTATATAATGAAATTTTATAGACCAAGAGAAGTATTGTGCAAGAAAATGGAGTCCGAAGGGCACATGAGGTGGCTGTCGGATTCTAGGTTCCGGCAAACCCTTGAGGTTCGAACACTGGGGTGCACACGAAGATCTCTCTCTCTCTCTCTCCCAAGCTCGCTCTCGCAACGATCTCAAGGCCTAGCTCGACGAACCCAAAGAACAAGAGACACAAGGGTTTGTACTAGTTCGGGCAACCTTTGTGGTGTAATACCCTACTCTAGTGTGGTGTGGTGGATTGCCTTGTAGGCTGAGGATGAAAAGTACAAGGGATGAACAGCCTCCTGAGGAGAGGTGTTCATAAGCTCGGAGAGCTGGTGTATGCGAGGATGGTCTCAATGATCCGTCCCCATTCTAGGGTGGTGGCTAGTCCTATTTATAGAGGCGCCGGTCCTCTTCCCAAATATCAGGCGGGAAGGGATCCCACAATGGCCAATTTCGATGGGAGACAACTAGTACAAGTTATCATGACAAAAGGTGGTCTTCTCCTGCCAAAGGCTCTGGTGGTGACGCCGCCGTGAGCTCCACGGTGACCTCCGTCCTGCCGTCCTTCTAGTCTTGGTCTCGTTGCACCGATATGGGAACCTTTGCCTGACGCCTCAGGACTCCTAGCCTGCGCTTGCCCCTTTAGCACCAAAGAGGCAACTGGTACTCTGCGCCCGCTGGCGCCCGCCTGGCCTTGGTCGTCACTGCTGACGCCACACGCACCTCGCAAGGTGCCCCTTGTAAAGATATCTCCGCTCCTCGGGAGCCAGCCTAGCGAGGCTGCCCCTGAGGAGGTCTTGGCGTCGTCCGCCTTGAGAGGCTCGGCCCCTCGCGAGGGTCTTGACTGGTTGTTGATGAAGGTGGGCCGTACCAGGCCGTTGGCTGAGCCACGCCCTGGGCCGCAGGAAGGCAAGTCTGGGTACCCCCGTTCCCAGGACGCCGACAGTAGCCCTCGGGCCTAAGGCGCGCTCGCAGTTGGCTTCGAGGCGAAGCCAAGGGGCAAGTGTGGAGCGTCGGGGGCCCCAATAGCCTATGGCCTTGATTGACGCGTGGGGTTGACGGGACATGGGTGCCTCCACTTCCCCACGCAGCCCCTATTTCCGCTTGGCTAGGCAGCCACTGTCGTCTACACAGCTCCGCCTCCATTATAGGAGACGCGCTCCATAGCTCCCTTGCCTTCCGGAAAACAGCAGATCCCTTCCCCCAGTTCGGTCTGACACAAACTCTCCATGTCGCCATGGTACCGAGCCGGAACAAGAAGGGGAAGAAGGAGTCCTGTACCTCGGCCTCCATGCCGCCGGTCTTCGAACCCGCCATCCAGCGGTCGGTGGTGCTCAACCAGGAGGCGATGGGCAAGGTGCGCACAGCGCTCGCCGCTGATTCGAATGAGTGGGGGCGACGGTGGCTTAGCCTGCTTCCCGTGCTGCAGTCGACAGGACGGCCACCGAGATCCCCATCCATCTTCACGCCCTCTGGGCTGCTCTAATCCCTCCCTTCTCCGACTTCTTCAATGCGGTGCTCTCGCATTATCAGATCAATGCACTGCACCTTGATCCCCAATCTATCATCCTCCTTGCTGTCTTCGCCTTCGTCTGCGAAGCCATGGTGGGCATTGCTCCTTCTGTGGCCTTACTTCGCCACTTCTTCTCGCTGCATCTGACAAAGGCTCTCCAGCGCTCGGGGTGTGTGTCCCTTCAGGCTATTGCGGCGACGATCGGCTCGGGGATCGATTTCGATCGCTCACCGGTCGTCGAAGATTTTTGGAAGCGGTGAGTGTTTGTGGATGTTGGTGTGCGCAGCCCCCTGCTGCTGCTCCCGCGGATTCCGGCTGCCCCAAGCTCCGGCTGGGGGCATGCGAAGCTCACCGACCGGCGGCTCGCCCATTTTTGGCTCTGGCTGGCTAGGCTGAAGGGCCTCGGGGTGACGGCGCCTATGGTGGTGAAGGAGTTCATCCGATGTCGCGTTGCTCTGCTTCAGCGCCACTCCCGACCGATGTGGACCTTCTCCGGCTCCGAGGACCGCATGAGGCTTTAGGTGCTGGCTCTTCCAGCTAAGGCGCGGTGCACGGTGCTCGAGCTCCTGACGGGCGACCCAATGCGAGCCGACCTGCTGGAGGAGGGCCGCCTTCTGTACTGCTGCTCGAACAAGGTGGAGTTTGCGAAGCAGATGCCCCCCTTGGACAAATGGGGGTTGCGCCCGGTTGGCCTTGAAGGGCCTCGCGAGGGCCCTGTCTTTGTAGCCCCCTTGCCCACCGCCAGCGCGGTGCCCGTCCCAGAAGTGGGCGCCAGGGGGCAGTCACTATCGAACGGTGACGGCCCTGCTGCTGAGGAACCGGTGTCGCTCGGGGATCCTGGAGCGACGTCGCCTTGTGCTCGAGAGAGCTGTCCTAAGGAAGCGGCCGCGGACACGACGCAGTCCGTCACTCCTAAGGCTTAAGCCCCCGAGGCCCTGGCGGGTCACCACGAAGCGAAGGTCGAGGACTCCACACGGCCCAGCATTCCTGAGGTCGCCTCCTCAGGAGCCACGCCAGCCACGCCCGGCGCTGGTGATCGCACCCTGGGCTTCGTCCGGCTCTGACCGAACTGCGAAGTGCTCCGCAAGAGGAAGGGATCTCCAAGCTACAGTGGCAATGCCTTCCAGCCATTAAAGCAGAGGGAAGTACATTGCCATAGACGAGTAAGTACCTTATCTTTGTAATTTCTTGAGTGCTGCTTCTCTTCCTGACCGTCGTTCCTCAGGGTCTCTTCCACTAAGGCAATGAAATCTCCCGAGAAGCGACCTCTGCCTGCTTCGAGCCCTCCGCTGACCCTGAGCGCCTAATGTCGGCCTGCCGCGCATGGTGCGAGGTCTGCCGGGGAGGTGGATGTGCCGGCTTGGCGCCTTGACCCCGCGCTCTTGTCTTCCCTCCTTCATGGTCCTGCCTAGGGTGCGGAGAGTGTGCCGAGGGCCCTACCACTGGTCCTTGCCCATGGTTGGGCGACCGCGGCCCTGGCCTCACCTTCGAGCTACGAGGCCCCACCCATCGGGCCTCCGTCGAGGTCCGAAGGGCGGACGGAGATGCGCCGGCCCCCAGCCCCCTGTCGGGGACGGGCGAGCCACTTCGAACTTCTCCATCAACCCTTGGCGTAGAGGACGGACCTGGCCACGCGTCCAAGCTTGCACGCGAGCGCGGCGCCATCCGCCATGAGCTCTTCCGGGAGGCGATGGGCGCGCTGAGCCGGCTCGGGGAAGAGCTCACGGATGTTGACGCCCGCCTTGAAACCGAAGGCCTTCAGCTGGTAGACGGCTGACATCGGCTAAAGGTGGCCGTCGACTTCGAGCGTCTCCAGCGCGAACGCACCAATGTGAAGACCGAGGCATCCCTTGCTACCTCGCGCGAGGCCAGTGCCCGAGCTCTGCAGGAGGCCAGGTAGGCTGACCGCCGCCACGAGGCCGTAGGGAAGCGCGAAGGGGAGCTCCGGCCTCTGAATGCCTCCCTGGAGCGACAGGTCGAGGCGCGCAGGGCTGCCTTGGCATCGATGAAGGGGTCGCCTTTCGAAGAGGAGGGGATCTTGAAGCGCGAGGAGGCACTAATGCTGGAGGCCGCAGAGCGTAGCCTCGAACTTGAAAGGTTGGAGACGAGGGAGCGTCAGGTTGCCAAGGCTGAGGATGCCGTCGGCGCGTGCAAAGCCGGGATCTAGGAGGAAGTTGACCGCAGGGTGGCGCAGGCTCGTGCAGATCTTGCCAGTACGCAACACCTGAAGCTGAAGATGGTGGAGGCTGGAGCTGAGGGCAGAACCAATACTCTCATGTCAAGGCTGGATGAAGCGGAGCGGCGTGAGAAGGCACCCGTGGTGGCCTTGATCTTCGTTCAGGCCGACCTGGCTGCCGCTCGTGCACATCTGCTTTCGCTACAACAACTGGTCGGTACCGCCGCATCCCTTGTGCAATAGAGTAGGGAGGAGGCGTGTCGTCAGTAGACGCTGCAGCGCGAGCACGCTCCCATGCTCCAGGACCTCAGGGTGAGGGCCAACCGGGCGCTGGGTTCCATCTGCGAAGAGCGCGCCCCTCATCCCCACACGGAAGACTACGCCAGCCATCTCTGCTTCTTCACCGATGTTGTGACGCGCTTGGAGGGCCGGGCCGAGAGGGCTCACGAGCTTGTTGAAGAAAAGAGCCGAGGACTCCTCGGGCGCGCGTTTTCCCATGTTTTTGAGTCATCTCTAGAACATAAATCCTCACTTCGATTTCGACGCCGCCATCGCCCTAGTGCCCGGAGCCATTCGGGACAACCTAGCGCGCTGGGTGGACGATAATGTGGATGCTCTGGTCAGGGCTTCTGCTTCCGAGGACGACACGCTGGTGGCCGTGGCGAATGAAGGCGGCGCGGTTGATGATGGTGAAGACGACGCCAACGACAGCGCCAACAACGTGTCCGGGAGCGATTTTAGAAGATGTTGTGAGCAACATGTCCGATTGAGCCTGGGCTTCTTTGCTTTGGACCTGCGCACAAAAGCTTGGGCATGGCCCCTCAAGGTGTAAGAGCATTTTGGGAGGTGAAGCCCCTCATGTAATCAGACTACTGTTTTATTCCTTAAGCCAGACTTGAAACATGCCTTTGCTAGCCCACAAGCTCTTCTGCGGGCTTGGTGCTGTAACTTACCTCGGTCCAGGCAGGCCTTGGACTGGTCTTGTAGTTGTCGATGTGCATTTCTCCCAAGGGGAGTCCTTCGCGGGCTCACGAGGTTTTTGGCTTTTGAGGAGCCTGCTAGTCCGCCCGAGAGGGCCTCGTGAGAAGTGAGTGTTAGATCATGGCAAGATGTGCGCATGGCTCATACGCCTACCTTGACCTCCGCTCATGGCGCTCGCAAGGGAAGTGGTAGTAGGCGCGGGCCTCAAAGCAAGGCACGGAATCCAGAGAACTCAGAAAATCAACACAAACGAGAAAGGACGCCCCCATTCTTGCCAACGAAAATACGACTTCAAGTTTTAATCCGAAATGTGACAAATCCAGCTACAGAAAAGTGGGTTGAAAGCCGCATCCGGCACCTAGCTAGTCTTCTTGTCTTCTCACCAGCGCGGAGCTAACTGCTTTCAATGCCTATGAGCATAGTCATTGGGGGGCAGTGTAGACGGCCAACGCGGAGCATGGTGCTTCCACTAAGATGTGGGCGGGAGCCCCTGAGGCCCGAGGGCGGCTCTTCGGAGACTCCGGGGCATGTACAACCCCACTCATTATTACGTGAGAGTGTCACGGGCGGAGACCTTCACAGGCGTGAGCCTTGTTTCATATCGCCATACGAGGGCCCTGCCCTGCGCTGCCGTCGACCACCATTGGGGCGTCCAGAAACCAGGACGGTGCCAAGGGGCAAACGGGACGCTGGCGGTGCCCTCGGCGACCACAGGCCCTTTGCTAGGGGAGGGCTTGCCGGCGCCTCCCCGGCAAAGGACCTACCTCCAGCGACGCCTTGCTTCGTGTCACACGGGGGAGGGCCTTGCTCTAGACCCCTCCCGCGCAGCCCCTAGTGTGCTACCCCCGGTTGGAGCGGGGCTGCTACGCTGGGGTCGCCGTCCACCGCTGCGGCCTAGTCCACCTGCGATCCATGGTTACCGCAAGCCTGCTCCTGAGATATCAGTGGTACCCTGCGGTTGTTGTTGTTGGCGGGGTCGGCGAGGCTACTGGGTGGCTCATGGAAGGCCTCAACTTCCAGCATCTCTTCTTCCCATCCTGGCTCGAGGAACGAGAAGGGGTCATCCTCCGGCGTGTACTCTTGACCTACCATGCGGGGCACATAGGCTTCCGGAGCCGCCGCTCCGGAACCCCCGCCAAGACGCCCTACACCCACACCGCTGGGCCCAGCGCGCTCCCCTGGTGGCTGTAGGGTGGTGCCCCATTGGGACCGCGAGGAGCAACGCCTGTACCTTCGCCACCCGGGCGAAGTAAAGGCGTTGCCGGATATTCGGCACCGTCGGTCGGCCTGGCACCGATGAGCCCTCCTGGTGCGCCCAGGAGCACGCGGGTGCGACGAGGCCCGCCGTGCGATCTGGCCACAACTTGAGATGCAAGTAGGGAGCAGAAAGGCGGCGTACCCCTGGATGCAGCGTCTAACAAGCTCAGCGAAACATTCCAGCAACGCGTCGAAGACACTCTCCGCTAGCCGGCACCACAGCAGCTCCCGCACCACTACGTGCGCGGCTCGCATGTTCGCTTGTTCCCTTCGAGTGTGTGGCACCGTCGCCACTTCGTAGCTTGAAGATCTTGCGGTGGCTCGCACGCACCACGGTGTGAGGGTGGAAGGCGCCGATCCGCGCTGCCCGCATCCTACGGCGTTCGGCGGTGCGCGGAATGCCTGGAGTGCGGGGTTGAGGTCTCCCTGGGCGGACGGCGCCGCCCTGACGGGCCAAGCAGCCCAATGGTCGGCGTTGGTCCTCGGGTCGCCGGACATTGGAACCCCGGGGTGTCGATGGCTCGACTGACGGGAGAAAGGCTTCAGTGCACACCTACCTGGCGCGCCAAATGTCGGATTCTAGGTTCCGGCAAACCCTTGATGTTTGAACACGGGGGTGCGCACGAAGAGATCTCTCTCCCAAGCTCGCTCTCGCAAGGATCTCAAGGCCTAGCTCAATGAACCCAAAGAACAAGAGACACGAGGGTTTATACTGGTTCGGGCCACCATTGTGGTGTAATACCCTACTCCAGTGTGGTGTGGTGGATTGCCTTATAGGCTGAGGATGAACAAGTACAAGGGATGAACAGCCTCCTGAGGAGAGGTGTTCTTAAGCTCGGTGAGCTGGTGTGTGCAAGGATGGTCTCAATTATCCGTCTCCGCTCTAGGGTGGTGGCTAGTCCTATTTATAGAGGCCCCGGTCCTCTTCCCAAATATCAGGCGGGAAGGGATCCCACAACAACCAATTTCGAAGGGAGACAACTAGTACAAGTTATCCTAACAAAAGGTGGTCTTCGCCTACCAAAGGTTGTGGTGGTGACGCTGCCGTGGGCTCCACGGTGACCTCCATCCTGCCGTCCTGCTGGTCTTGGTCTCGTTGCACTGATATGGAAACCTTTGCCTGACACCTCGGGACTCCTCGCCTGCGCTTGCCCCTTTAGCACCAAAGAGGCAACTGGTACTCTGCGCCCGCTGGCACTCGCCTGGCCTTGCTCGTCACAGCTCACGTCACGCGCACCTCGCGAGGTGCCCTTTGTATAGATACCTCCGCTCCTCGGGAGCCAGCCTAGCGATCCTGCCTTGAGGAGGTATTGGCGTCGTCCGCCTCACGAGGCTCGGCCCCTCACGAGGGTCTTGAGTGGTTGTTGATGAAGGTGGGTCGTACCAGGCCATTGGCTAAGCCACGCCCTGGGCCGCAGGCAGGCAAGTCTGGGGACCCCCGTTCCCAGGACGCCGACAGTGGCCACAAGGAAGGGGGCGCACCCTCCACCCTTGTGGTGGCCTCGTGTCTCTTTCGGACTACTTTTAATTTTCCTAATTTTTTAAATATTCCAAAACGGAGAAAATTTTTCATTGGAGACATTTTGGAGTCGGTTTACTTACCGTACCACATATCTATTCCTTTTCGGAGTCTGAAACGTTCTCGAAAGTGTCCCTTATGTACTCCTCCGTTGTAAGGGTATCAATTATATTGGTCTCAACATTTATGGGCGTACCTGAGATATAATATTTGAGTCCTTGACCGTTTACCACCTTCGGATTACCTTCGACATTGTTGATTTTTATGGCACTGGAACGATAGACCTCCTTGATGATGTAAGGGCCTTCCCATTTAGAGAGAAGCTTTCCTGCAAAACATCTTAAACGAGAGTTGTATAGCAAAACATGATAACCTACATTAAACTCACGCTTTTGTATCCTTTTATCATGCTATCTTTTAACTTTTTCTTTAAACAACTTGGCATTCTCATAGGCTTGGGTTCTCCATTCATCAAGTGAGCTAATGTCAAATCACCTCTTCTCTCCGGCAGTTTGAAATCATGATTGAGCTCTTTAATAGCCCAATATTCCTTATGTTCTAGTTCGAGAGGCAAGTGACATGCTTTTCCATAAACCATTTTATTAAGATACATACCCATAGGATTCTTATAAGTAGTTCTATAAGCCCATAATGCATCATCAAGTTTCTTAGACCAGTTATTTCTAAATCTATTAACATTCTTTTGCAAAATTGATTTAATCTCTCTATTGCTCAATTCTACTTGACCACTAGACTGCGGATGATAAGGAGATGCAATTCTATGGTTAACATCATACTTAGCACGCATTTTGCGGAAAGCACCATGAATAAAATGTGAACCACCATCGATCATTAAATATCTACGGACTCCAAACCTCAGAAAAATAACTTCTTTAAGAATCTTAATAGAAGTGTTATGATCAGCACTACTAGTTGGAATAGCTTCTACCCACTTAGTAACATAATCGACAACAACTAAAATATGTGTATACCCATTAGAGGAAGGAAAAGGTCACATATAATCAAAACCCCAAACATCAAATGGTTCGATAACAAGTGAATCATTCACAGGCATTTCCTGTCGTCTACTAATATTACCAATTCTCTGGCATTCATCACAAGATAAGATAAACTTAAGGGAATCCTTAAAGAGAGTGGGCCAATAGAAACCGGATTGCAATACCTTATGTGCAGTTCTATCTCCAGCGTGATGCCCTCCGTAAGACTTGGAGTGGCACTTGCGTTGGATCTGTTCCTATTCATGCTCAGGTACACAACATCTAATAACACCATCTACTCCTTCTTTATAAATGTGTGGATCGTCCAAAAAGTAATGTCTTAAATCATAGATAAACCTTTTCTTTTGCTGGTATGTGAAACTAGGTGGTATAAATTTAGCAACAATGTAATTAGCATAATCAGCATACCATGGAGTATTACGAGAAGCATTTATGACATTTAATTGTTCATCAAGAAAGTTGTCATCAATAGGTAGTGGGTCATCGGGAACATTTTCTAACCTAGACAAGTTGTCTGCAACGGGGTTCTTAGCTCCCTTTCTATCAATAATATGCAAATCAAATTCTTGTAGCAAGAGAACCCATCTAATGAGTCCAGGTTTAGCATCTTTCTTTTCCATAAGATATTTAATAGCAGTATGATCAGTGTGAACAGTTACTTTGGAATCAACAATATAAGGTCTGAACTTATCACATGCAAATACAATTGCTAAAAATTCTTTTTCAGTGGTAGCATAATTTCTCTGGGCACTATCTAGAGTTTTACTAGCATACTGAATAACATTTAATTTCTTATGAACTCTTTGTCCTAGAACCGCACCAACAGCATAATCACTAGCATCACACATAATTTCAAATGATAAATTCCAATCAAGTGGCTGAACAATAGGTGCAGAAATCAAGGCTTTCTTAAGTATTTCAAATGCTTCTACACAATCATCATAAAAAAAAGGAACATCTTTTTGAAAGAGATTAGTGAGAGGCCCAGAAATTTTAGAGAAGTCTTTAATAAACCTCCTATAGAAACGAGCATGACCAAGGAAACTTCGTATACCTCTAGTATCTTTAGGACATGGCATATTTTCAATAGCATCTACTTTAGCTTTATCAACTTCAATACCACTTTTAGATATTTTATGCCCCAAGACAATACCTTCATTAACCATAAAGTGGCACTTCTCCCAATTCAATACACGATTAGTTTCTTCACATCTCTGCAAAACTCGATCAAGGTTGCTTAAGCAATCATCAAAAGAATTTCCATAAACAGAGAAATCATCCTTGAAAACCTCAGCAATCTTTTCACAAAAGTCAGAGGATATGGCAGTCATACATCTTTGAAAGGTAGCAGGTGCTTTACATAAACCAAAAGGCATACGTCTATAAGGAAAGGTACCAAAAGGGCAAGTAAAAGTGGTTTTCTCTTGATCCTCTTTTGACACGGGTATTTGAGAGAAACCAGAATAATCATCTAGAAAGCAAAAATGTGTATGTTTGGATAATCTTTCTAGCATTTGATCAATAAAAGGTAGAGGGTAATGATCTTTTCTAGTAGCCTTATTTAATTTGCGAAAATCAATTACCATTCTATAACATGTAACAATTCTTTGAGGAATCAATTCATTTTTCTCATTAGGAACAACAGTAATACCTCCCTTCTTAGGGACACAATGAACAGGACTTACCCATTGACTATCAGCAATAGGATAAATTATACTTGCCTCCAGAAGCTTTAGTATATCATTTCTTACCACTTCTTTCATCTTAGGATTTAACTGTCATTGATGATCAACAACTGGTTTAGCATCTTTCTCCAATTTTATTTTGCGCTGACATAGAGTGGGACTAATGCCCTTGAGATCATCAATAGTATATCCAATAGCGGCACGGTGCTTCCTTAGAGTTTTCAATAATTTGTTTTCTTCATGCTTTGAAAGGTTAGCACTAATAATAAAAGGATATATCTTCTTTTCATCAATATAAGCATATTTCAGAGTATCAGGTAATTGTTTAAGCTCAAACACGGGACCACCCTTAGGTGGAGGAGGATCCCCAAGGATTTCAACAGGAAAATTGTGTTTCAAAATAGGTCCTTGATTAAAGAATACTTCATCTATTTCCCTTCTTTCATTCATAAACAAATCATCTTCATGGTCTAGCAAATATTGTTCTAAAGGATCATTAGGAGGCATGACAATAGAAGCAAGACCAATAATTTCATCCTTACTAGGTGATTAATGAACAATCACACACGTCATCCTCTTGAAAACTGTGTGCGTTAGGCCACCTGGCACAAACGTTTACCAGATAAAAACTGTGTGTGATGGACATCCCTTGACACAGAGTTTCCTCTAGGCACCGTGTGTCATGAATTCAATAACACAAACTATAAAATTGTTAATACCGTGTGCAATGGAAATGCTATCACAAACGATATAACCAGGAAAATTGTGTGTGATGTACTTGCAAAGAAAAACGTTTTCCTTGGAGCGACTGTGTGGGATGTATATACGAACGGAAACCTTTAGCGCTGGTTGACCGTGTGGGATGTACTTACGACTGGAAATGATTTCGCCTGTATAATTGTATTTTTTTAGCACTACTATACATATTTCTGTATTTGAGTGCTCGCCGGTCGCACACGACCTCATTTTGCCGAGCATGTGCCAAGAGGGCATATCCCTGACGGTTTCCCGGTCGTGTGGGAAGGACCCCTCTATCGCCCACACTCACTTGGCGACGGTTCCAAAGGCCGTCGCGGAAAGGAGTTAAAACCCGTTTGTTTAGGAGCTCACTGTACTAGTGTGTAGTTGTCATGCAAGTAGTATTAAGTTCATTTTCTCAACAAAAAGTTAATTAATTGTCAGGGATTGCGAGCCAAGGATTATCTAATCAATCAAACTCTGGTTTCATTAGTATCAAACATGTGTAATGCACGTGTAGCCTAATATAAGCTAGTTCAACTAGGTATCTATCGATCCAAATTTAACAAAGAAGTTGAAATTAGCATGAAAAACAAAAAAAATACATTTTTAGTGCAATATTAGATTACTTATAATGCCGTGACAACTTATAGATTGTATATGAAACCATTGGCGCCATCTCTACTCCCTGCAGAGATATCATTCACCGGTAGCCCCCGATATTTGGAACATCTTTGTTGTTCATGGAAAGATCTTTACATTCAATAGCCCCCTATGAACCGATCGAACTGACTTCTCATACTAAACATTAGAGGGGGAAATTATTATATACTTTAGGGCGCCAAAACAATTACTCCTAACAGAGGAAGCAGATGGGGATTTGCATAACTAGCATGCATGTAAAGCTAGGACGACATGGCGCTATATATGCACCTGCTTCCCTACAACAATTGTATAGGATGTGATACGGTGGATTGAATAAATATATGAAATGACCAATTATATACTACTCCATGGAATCATGAACCATCGAGATGCCAATTTTGTATACCTCATAAATTAGAAAGATGCACATCGACTCCAGGTTGATGGTGCTTTTAGGATATTAAGGATCTGAAGCAGGAACCACTATCAGGGTCATAAATCAACCCTCTACTCTCATGGATAAACACAACCAGGGAACGAAAAGAAAAGAGATTGTCGGTGCAACAAACCCTGGGTCTGTTTCCCAACTGTGCACATGCACAAGATCAAGATTGAAGCACCAGCTTAAGTCAGAGATTGAAGAACCAATAGATTTGAAGAACCAACATGTAGCTTAGAGGGACCAAGATCAAGACATAAGAGAAAGATATCAGCGAGAGAAGGGCCTCCCTTGCCGGGCAGGCGAGACCGGCAAGGGGCGAGGCCACCACTAGAAGAAAGCAACCAAGACTCCACGGCAGAGCCTGCCGGGGCTCGCGGGAGATGAACCACCCCGCCAACCACTCAGGCATGACCCACGCCATCAATCAGTGTGGTGTCAAGCCGCAAGATGGTTAAGTGGTAGCCATTCATCACATGGCAACCATTTCCTACAAGAGAAACCCACAGACGACACCCGTCCTGCAATGTGTCAAGAGAACAGGCGAGGAGCTGGCAGGATAGCCCGGCAGACTTTGTCGGGAAACCAGTGATGTGACACTAAGTGGCACATTTAATGCACCCTGTTAGCCCGCAGAGTTAGGTATGATAGCACTGTTTTCTATCATATCAGTGGATAATGACCACTTTGCCACTGTGGTGACCCCTTAATCTATAAAAGGAGGCCCATGGCACTCGTAGGGGGGTTAGAAGGTTGGAAAGTTGAAGAACCCAAGCCACCATGCGCGCGTAGTCACTACGGCCTTGAGGCAAACCTTGCCGGGCATGTGTACTACGCACCACCACACTCATTCCACCATCAATCCACCAGAGCAGGAGTAGGGTCTTACGCCACGCGGCGGCCCGAACCTGGGTAAATTGCTTGGGTGCTCTCTATCTTGCTGCCGTGCGCTGATCTGCTCTTTGTGCAACGTGACGTCCCCCCGCTGAACCAGCAAGGGGCCGCCCGGTCCCACAGCTGGCCACGGATATCCCGTGACATCTTTGGTGCGCCAGGTTCGGGGCTCGCTTGCATGAACCTGAAAGCGTATGCAGCGCATCATCTTCATCCCATCTTCGTCTTCGACGACGCTATCGACCATGGCGCCCAAGAAGAAGAAGTCTAGCCCTTCGGTCCATCCATCCACCTCGAAGGCTCCGCTGCCCGCAGCCTCTGATGTTGTGGGGTTTCGGAGTCAAGTGAGGACGTGACTGCTGCTGGGGGCATGGCTGGAGCAGGTGGCGCCATCACCGCCCCCCTGCGGCCGACACAGGGGATGGAGATGTCGGAGGAGAACAACGTCAGCAGCGTTTCGACGGTCACGCTCCACAAGGTGTGGACGAGGGGGTCACTCCGCTCGCTCCCCCTTCTCCCACGAGTGGGCGCAGCCATAGCAACGGTGCTCGGTCCGGGGCGAGCCTCGTCCTCCACCCGCCCCTGCCACGAGGGCGGTCACGGCACATGTGCCTCCTCCCGGGCAAGTCGACCAGACCGATGCGCCCAACATAGCCACTGACCCTCAAGCACCACCGCCGTGCGACCCCACTGCCCAAGTGGATGTTCCAAAGCTACGTGGGCGCGACACTACCGTCGTCGCCGCTGCTGGCACCGTCCGGAGCCAGGCGACAGTACGATCGACGTCATCAACATCTATGAGAAGCACAACTACGGAGGCCATGGTGCGAGTGTCGGTGTCAAAACCGGCGGATCTCGGGTAGGGGTCCCAAACTGTGCGTCTAGGATCGATGGTAACAGGAGACGGGGGACACGATGTTTACCCAGGTTCGGGCCCTCTCTATGGAGGTAATACCCTACTTCCTGCTTGATTGATCTTGATGAATATGAGTGTTACAAGAGTTGATCTACCACGAGATCGTAATGGCTAAACCCTAGAAGTCTGGCCTGTATGACTACGGTAATGTATATGTCCTTTCCGGACTAACCCCTCCGGTTTATATAGACACCGGGGGGATCTAGGGTTTACATAGAGTCGGTTACACAAGAAGGGATCTTCATAATCGTTTGCCAAGCTTGCCTTCCACGCCAAGTAGAGTCCAATCCGAACATAGGTACAGTCTTCGGCCTTCATGTCTTCACAGCCCATCAGTCCGGTCCATGGATAACAGGCCGGACGCCCGAGGACCCCTTAGTCCAGGACTCCCTCAGTACCCCCTGAACCTGGCTTCAATGACGAGGAGTCCGGCGTGCAAATTGTCTTCGGCATTGCAAGGCGGGTTCCCCTTTCCGAACTCCAAGATAGTCTTCGGACACGACGATAGTATCCGGACCTGCCACATACACACCATACATGACCGCAGAGAGAATATATATATTTTTTTACACATGTTCTATCCGCTGACAACTTTTTTAATAACACGGCATCACGTCTGTCCGGTCATAATTTTGGACCGTTGTCGCTCCATGTTTTGAGACGCGGTTGCCATTGGCACGTCTTGTCAAAGCAGAGATCGTGTCCCCTTATCGCGGGATTCTCATCAATGCGGGCATGGGTAACCCTACCGTGCCGTTTGTATGGTCCTCGGGAATAGGCGAGTTTTCAGGGCGAGCGAGGAGGCTTTTAATATTTGCTGCCTTTATATGGTGATAAGGACTCCCTCTTCCTCTCTCACGCCTTCTCTCTATCTCCGCCTTTCCAATCTCGAGCTCCAGTGCCCAAGTACTCATCTCCTTTCCACTCAAGCAATCATGTCCGGATCCGGAGGCCAGGGCAAGTGGATGGTCTCCTCCATCAGGTAGGAGGATATTACCGAGCTTCGGGCGGCCGGGTATTTGGCGAAGGAGATCGACCACCGTTTGTCGGCCGAGGGACAAGTCTTCCCCATGCCGAAGCCCACTGAGAGGGTAGTATTCATCCCCCATTTCTTCCGCGGGCTAGGGTTTCCACTCCTCCCTTTCGTCCGCAGGCTGATGTATTATTACGGGATAGATTTCCATGATCTATCCCCGAATTCCTTCCTCAACATCTTTGCGTTTATCGTCGTGTGTGAGGCCTTCCTCCGCATCCAACCCCACTTCGGGTTGTGGCTCAAAGTCTTCAACGTGAAGCCGAAGGTGGTGGACGGCCAACATGGTTGTGGCTCAAAGTCTTCAACGTGAAGCCGAAGGTGGTGGACGGCCAACATGCGGAGTGCGGGGGAGCCATGGTGAGCAAGCTATCCAACGTCTCCTGGCCCAAAGGCACTTTTGTGGAGACAGTAAAGGAGTGGCAGAAGCAGTGGTGCTACATCACAGAACCTCGCGACACCACCTGGGCCGCAGCTGCCGAATTCCGCTCAGGTGCTCCCACCTCCTGGGTCGAGAAGAGTCCGTACTTGTGTTCACCTGACGAGTTGATAGCGCTGCAGACGCGTGTTCAGAGCATGGTGACCAAGAATGTCAAGCTTGTTGACGTAATCCAGGTGATGCCGGGTTCACCGGATTCTTCCGTGCGGCCAAGCCGCCCTCTGTGGGAGTTCAATTCGAAGAAGCACCAGACCTTGATAAGGCTCTTCGAGATTACTCATGAAGGCGCCTGGAAGTTGCTCTTTAAGGGCAACGAGAAGCCACCGGCCACGGACTTAGACCGTGGTCACGATTGTAAACACCCTGCCAATGAGGTATGTTATTTATGTCGTTCCCCAACTTAATTGTTTCAAGGATGATGTCTGAGCTTTTATTATTGCTCTTTCAGGACTGGATTGAGAGGGCGAAGCAGATCTAGTGTCCGGCTCCGCTACCTGAAGAACCAGTCATCCGCGTCTAGCAAAGATGCTGGTGTCGGCGCCGTATGAGGCGCCGGAGAAGAAGGCCAAGGGGGCCAAGAGTGGTCCCCGTCGCATGTCCGAAGACGATGAAGCCCATTCCTCTGTCCCTGAGGACAATGACGAGGAAGAGGGGGAGGAGGAGGAAAACAACCCTCCCCCCCCGAGGAGAAGAAGAAAAAGAGGGCGGCCTCGGCGCATCTGGAGGCGGAAGCGCCCAAAAAGGGGAATGGCGTCCCAGCGGTCAATACTGCATGGGACATTGATAGTAGTCCGGAACGACGCCCCCGCACTAAGCCCCAGGCCGCATCATAAGTGACATGGGTCATTCATGCGCACACCCATCCCTTTCTCTTTATTGTTTTAACATAGTTAACTGCACTATTGCAGTCCGGCCCATGACCTTATCTAGCGATCCTCATCTGGAGGTTCGTTGGATCCGTCGGAGATGGCGAGCATGTCGCCACCGCCTGCTTACTCCCCCGGGGCGAGGGACGACACCGAAGTGTTGTCCCGGAGGACCGATCCGAAGGGAGGAGCCCAGGACGCTGTCCGGGAGGCGCCACAAGGCGAGACCTCCACTGCCGAACACATGGGGGAGCCGATCCCCATGGGGACTGGCGAAGAGGGCCGCATCCAGTTTGGCCCTGAGCCGAATACGATTCAGGAGACCCATATGGCTCTGGACTCGGGCGAGCAGCCCCCTTTGAAGGAGGGGGGTGCGCCGCTTCTGGCCGTGGTCCCTGTCCATCTAGGGACGGTGGATAACCTGATGGAGGCGCTACGAGGCGCCTCCGTTATGGATGAGCACCGTGTCCTTATGGGCGTGGTGATCGAGAAGGTTCAGTCCGCAAAAGAGTGGACTGAACGAAGCCGGCAGCAACCTGTTGCCAGGTTTCGAGGTAAGTGACATAAAAAAGAGAAAAACCCATGTAGTCAGTAGCCCCTGAGACACTGTCCGGTGTTTGGCGAGAAGAACCGGACAGAGGATCAATCTTTTATTATAGGAGACTAGCGTGATATGTATGCATAAGCAGGCGTCGTTGTTGGCCGCAACCTCACATGCTGCCGAAGTCTCTGAACTGAGGCAGAGGCTGGAGCGGACTGAGAGAGAGCTCGGCGAGGTTAAGGTTCGGCTCCAGGAGAAGCAAGGTGAGTAACGACTTGCTGTGTATTCGGAAAGCGTAGGCGTTGTGTATTGACTGTAGTGTCGTAATATGTGCAGGAGCCGGCACCGAGGCCGAGGCCCTGAGGAAGGCCTTGGGCGAGGCTGAGGAGAAGGCTGTCCAGCAGCAAGCCGCCCGTAAGAAGCTCAAGGCCCGTGTCAAACAAATCCAACAGGAGCTCTAGGATGCGGTGAAAAAATGTGATACCTTGGAGCATGATGCGTCGGCTCGAGGGGCCGAACTGACCAAGTGTAGGACCTTGAAGTATGTCTAGAGGCGGGGATGATTAGACTACTTGACCAATAAAAAACCTAACCTTTTCCCAATTTTAGACTTTGGCAGATTTTAGCTATCTTTGAACAAGTCAAGCAATCTTCACACAATTCAAGCAAGCATGCAAAGAGTATATTGGCAGCGGAAAATAAAGCATACAACTTGCGAGAATGTAAAGGGAAGGGTTTGGAGGATTCAAACGCAATTGGAGACACAGATGTTCTTGTCATGTTTCTGATAGGTGGTGCTATCGTATATCAACGTTGATGGAGACTTCAACCCACATAGGGTAACGGTTGCGCGAGTCCATAGAGGGCTCCACCCACGAAGGGTCCACGAAGAAGCAACCTTGTCTATCCCACCATGGCTGTCGCCCACGAAGGACTTGCCTCACTAGTGGTAGATCTTCACGAAGTAGGCGATGTCCTTGCCCTTACAAACTCCTTGGTTCAACTCCACAATCTTGTCGGAGGCTCCCAAGTGACACCTAGGCAAACTAGGAGACACCACTCTCCAAGAAGTAACAAATAGTGTGTTGATGATGAACTCCTTGCTCTTGTGCTTCAAATGATAGTCTCCCCAATACTCAACTCTCTCTCGCAGGATTTTGATTTGGTGGAAAGAAGATTTGAGTGGAAAGCAACTTGGGGAAGGTTAGAGATCAAGATTCATATGGTTGGAATGGAATATCTTGGCCTCAACACATGAGTAGGTGGTTCTCTCTCAGAACTGGTAAGTTGGAAGTGTAGGTTTGTTCTGATGGCTCTCTCCAAGAATGAAGAGGAGTTGGAGGGGTATATATAGCCTCCACACAAAATCTAACCGTTACACACAATTTACCAATCTCGGTGGGACCGAATCATCAAACTCGGTCGGACCGATTTAGTAAACCTAGTGACCGTTAGGGTTTTCGGTGGGACTGACATGCATCTCGGTAGGACCGATATGGTTAGGGTTAGGGCATAACGTAATCTCGGTGAGACCGATGACACAAACTTGGTGAGACAAATTTTGGTAATTAGCTAACCAAAGAGTTGGTCAGGTAAACTCGGTGGGACCGATTCGCTCTTTCGGTGAGACTGAAAAGTTACGAAAGGGAAACAGAAAGTTTACATTGCAATCTCGGCGGGACCGATCGCTCACTTCGGTTAGACCGAAACGTTACAAAGGGAAACAGAGAGATTACAATCCCATCTCGGTGAGACCGAGATCCCTATCGGTGAAACCGATTTGCCTAGGGTTTGTGGCAGTGGCTATGACATTTGAACTCCGTGGCGCCGGATAGAAAGAATCGATAGGGCCGAGTTTGGCTTTGGGTTTAGGTCATGTGTGGATGTGAGAAAGTAGTGGAGGGTTTTTGAGCATATCACTAAGCACATGGAGCAAGAGGCTCATTAAGAAACACCTCATCCCTTCTTGATAGTATTGGCTTTTCCTATAGACTCAATGTGATCTTGGATCACTAAAATGTAAAATGTAGATCTTGAGCTTTTGAGCTTGAGCCAATCCTTTGTCCTTAATATTTTGAGGGATCCACTTTCATCATCCATGCCATGCCAATGATTGAGCTTTCCTGAAATATTCATCTTGGAATAGTATTAGCTCAATGAGCTATATGTTGTTATGAATTACCAAAACCACCTAGGGATAGTTTCACTTTCAATCTCCCCATTTTTGGTAATTGATGACAACATATAGATCAAAGCTTCGACAAATGATAATAAAATTGAAAAACATCGTCGCTTTGAGAAGTATGTGATAAGCAAGAGATCCCCCTAAATTTGTGCATATCTGAAGATTTTCTTTGGACCGCAAATGCACAAGAAATTAGGCTAATGGGTTACTCTTCCATGTCACATACATCTTGGTGGAGCGCTCAAAATAATAACGATTGAATACATGCACTCATCACCAAGCACAGTGAATGATCATATAAGGATAAATAAGATAATATCATAAAAAGTATAAGTGAAGCTTATGATCAAACACATGATCATCAATGTCTCATAGGTAATGCATAGTATCTCAAGCAATCAAATGCAAATAAAGTTCAACCAAGAAGACAAGAGAGAACAAAAGCAAATCTCTCTCTCTCGAAGCCTATGATCTATACATTTTTCTCCCCCGTTGTCAACAAGTTACCAAAAAGTTCCTAGAAAATGCATAGCACTATGTCGTCTCTCAGGCTTGGTCTTCTGGTGGTGGTGTAGACAGGACTCCAAGGATGAACGCATCAGTAGACGTGGTAGGAGCTGAAGAAGGTTGAGCTGGAGCTGTAGCTGGAGCTGAAGAAGTGGCACTAGTGTCCGTAGTTGGCACTGCAGCTGACCTCTGAGCTCTAGGCACTCTAGCAAATGCATCAGTTGTCGTCTTGCCCTTCCTCTCCTGCATATCATCTTGTAACTGCTCCACGGTGGCCGAATCTCAGTCACTTTGACATCAAGATCATAGAATTTTTGTTCCATGATTCTCTCCAGGCTCTCCTGGTTTTGAGTTAGGGTGGCTAATCCCTTCTCAATCCGTAGAGTTGATGCTATCAAGTAACCAAGCTGCTCCTGCTTGTTCTTCAGAAAGTACTCCGATGCCTCTACTAGAGTGGGCATCTTTGCAGCTTTCTCTTGCCTTGCCTTCTCCTTTCTCTCCTGAGCTTGCACTGATGATGGTCCATTCTCAGTCATGATAACTCGATTGTCCTCAAATTCAGGATAGAGAACCATGTGTTCCCTATCCAATAGATACTTTCCTGTGCCCATCTTCGAGTTTATCAACTCCTGAATCTGTGGCGCATAACCACAGCTCCTCTTCTGGTCTGCTGCTATCCTCTTAATTTTCTCGACTATGAGGCTCATGACCTTGAATTTCTGAGGCACATCAAAAACATGAAGCAAATTGATTGCATGCCTTCTAATCATGTTATGGTCACCTAATTTGGGCAATAGAGTATGCCTTAAGATCCAGTTGATTGTAGGCAGCCCTGACAACAGAAAATGGACTGATCCAAACTTGAAGGACTCGAGTGCATCATCTGGGATCTCCTTGTACATCTGCGACATAGAGTTATGATCCATTTTCTTCTTACCATAAATGTCCAGGTCATCCTCACTTTCCTTTGGGGCATTGGTCAAACTTGCCCATTCCTCTATGGTAGACTGATATCTGGTTCCTTCTGACATCCACACTATCCTGCCATCTTGATAGAAATGTGTTGTGGAGTAGAATTGCATGATGAGTTCATCGTTCCAGTTGGTGAGCTTCTGCCCAACAATATCAGCAACTCCACATGCATTGAAGCTGTCATATACTCTAGAGTAGTGTTCTACGTTCTCCTTCATGTAGGTCCAGTCGACCCATCTCATATCGCAAACTATGGGCTTCTTATCCAGCAAGATAGTCTCATAAAAGGCATGTTGCTCCTTGGTGTGGAACCTGTAGTCCACAGCAGTCCTTCTCCTCGTGGCATATGGATCTGACTCTCTCCATAGCCTCAACCCATGATCTCTCCTGATCTTCATGTTTTCAGCCACAGGATGAGCATCATTGTGGTTTGGGATCTTGGGTTTGAGCTTTCTTAGGACCTGCCCTTCTTCATCTCCCTCAGCATCAACCTCAGACATTGGGGCCTTGTTCTTTTCAGCTGCTGGTATGCTCCTGATATTCCTCTTGGGTGCATTCTTGGACTTGGGGATAGCTTTGGGCTTGGAAGTTGCAGCCCCTGATTTGATAGCGTCACCCATCAGCTTTTGTGCCTTGGGTGCTGGTTCTACAACCTCTTCTTCTTCTTCTTCCTCTTCCATCATGGAAGGCTTCCCAATCACTCTTGCCATGGTCTTCTTGACCCTTTCTTTCCTTTTCTTTCCCTCTGCAGCAACAGGCTCTTTGGGTTGAGATTCCAAAGGAGCTTGAGTAGACACTCTGGCTTTGGACATTGGTTGTCTACCTGCTGGCCTTTTGATTTTCAAACCAGGCTTCACTGCAGATGAGCTGAACTCCCTCTTGAGCACTTTCTTCTTGGAGCTTGCGTCATCCTCAACTGCCACATAATCCTCATCCTCGGACTCTGAGGTCTTCTTCTTTCTTGTCCTTGTGGCAGCCTTGGGCAAATTGCTCGGAGTGCTTCTGCTCCCCTCATCTGAGCTGCTTGAGGGACTAGTGCCCTCGCTCAATTGGATCTGCTCTTGATTTGTTACGGCTATCACTTTGGTCTGACATGCTGTTCAACTGACTGCTGACCCTGTGAATGGTTATAGATGAGCTAGAGTGGATGAGCATCACAAAATGCAAAGATTTTTGCAAAAGAATGATTCAAAAAACTTAGTTTTAGTTTCCCACTGAAAACATTTCGAATCTACCGATTTTCAAACTCGGTGATACCGAAGTAGTTTTGGAACCTAAAGTAGTGAACTCGGTCAGCCCGAGTCACAGTTCGGTGGCACCGAGACTGCTAGGGTTTCACAAAGTTTTGAAATTGGTCACACCGATTAGCAATTCTTGGTCAGGCCGAGACTTACTAGTGCAATGGCATTAGCCAAATCGGTGGGACCGCGTTTTTCAACTCGGTGGGTCCGAGATTGTTTCGGCGGAAACCTAACCCTAAATTTTCAAATCTCAACTATTCTAAGGATTGATTTGACTGGATAGGAGTGTTTCAATCGTGGCAAGATGCATAATGAACACAATGTGCTGAGAATCGGACGAGGAAAGCACCGTGATCGAAGTTCATACCCTAGTTCAAGCGGAACTCGCCACGGCGGCAACGGCCGAGGAGAATTCCGTTACGCCGGGCGGAGACCAAACAGGAGGCAGCTGGCGACGAAGTCGACGATCTGTAGACCAAGTTGGCAGAGCGAGCTATGCGCGGGCGAGAAGATTCGGAGAAAGTTTTCCAAATTTTGCCCGTGCATATATATAGCCCGACCCTGTCGGTGTGACCGAGTGGTACAACTCGGTGGCACCGAGATGCAAAACTGTGAACAGTTATAGCAACTCAGTGTGACCGAAAAGTACAAATCGGTTGCACCGAGATGAAAACCTAGATCGACTTAGTAATCTCGGTATGACCGAAATGGAGGAATCGGTCAGACCGAAAATCACAAAGAAGTTTTGGAAGTTTAAGTCTATGACGAATCGGGGACTCAAAGTGCTCCTCACACGTAGTGGTTCAAATCTGACTTGATCAAAATTTGTGATGTAGCATGAATAGAGTTTGAGACGAGAAAAGCATAGATAGCTAGAGAAGGTTCTTAGGCATTCTTGTCCATCCACTTGGCCAAAGAAAAGAAGCCAATCAATCAAAACAACAAGTGGATGTCCTCGAATGAGTAAATATGCAACCAACATGCTCACACAATAAGATGACAAATGAAATATGTGACAAAGCATGCACAACCAATTCTAGCATCTATCAAACAATTGGCGATGACTAGGTCATCTATATATGAGTATATTGACTTAGGAGTCAAATGAGAACATTTGATCATAGGTCATACTCACCGTTTAAGCTCAAGTGGGGTTTCCACTTTTATATAAAACATTTATCTGTTCACATCATTAGAGTTGCTTTGACTTAATTCTTATAGTTAAGCTCCCCCTAGATGTGAGGTCCCCCCTTAGAGGGATGAACTAACCTTGGGTTTTGTCGATGATGACTTCATGTAGGTGTTGAAGATGTGGATGCTCAATGTTGATGTAGATCGTTTGGAGCAATCCTTTGGAGTGAGTTGCACTTTCAATACCTACATGGGTTAGTCCCACAAGGAACAAACAAGTATATCCATAGACATAGAGTGATGCACACACAAAATGATGTCCATGAAAACATTAGGTTACCTTGTCCCTTGCCTTACCAACATGAGGGCTTGTGACTCCTTGAACTAGTGTAAGATATGGAAGTTGATTGCACTTGTCCTTGCCATAATGATATGAGTGAAGAATGTTGGCGGAGTCACCCTCAAGAACTCTCTAGTTCTTCTTCTTCGGGATCCACATCATCTTGATGGGAATCCTTGGTGTAGTAGTTGTATTTGATGAAGTAGAACTTGACGTAGTCTTGGGAACCCACTTGACCAAGGCCTTAGGTGCTTCTTCAAATGCATCAATCTCCTCTTGAAGCTTGTCCTTGCCTTTGTTCTTGTGGTCTTGTGGTGGAAGATCATCTTGTGCTTGTGTTCCCTTGAAGGAAGTAGGATCATACTTCTCTTGTTGAGGAACAAACTTCGTCTTGGGGTATTGATCTTCTTCCCACTCAACTCCATTTGCATTGAACTTTCGTTCAAAACCAACACCTTGATTCTTCCGGTGCCTTCCTTGCTTGCGTACAATTTCCTCAAATTGCTTACTCTCGGCAAGACTTTTGTATACACCTTTCTCTATAATTCCCTTCAATAAGATGTTTTCTTGCTCAAGTGTAACTTGGCTAAGAGGATCATTAGTGGAATCAAGAGAACTACTAGAAGCAACAATATTGGATTTAGCATTATTATTGTTACTACTAGAGGAAGAATCTTTCTTGTTCTTGTTACTAGACTTGACTTGAGGCATGTAAGTAGATAGGAGTAAACGCTTGGCAATGTAAGAAGAACTTTTCTTACGGAGATCATCATTGATTGCCTTTAAGAACTCATGCTCTTGCTCAAGATTGAGCTTTTCAAAGCGTAACTTCTCATGAGCCCTTAAAAGTTCTCGATGATCTTCTAAGATAGTTTCATGAGCTAACTTAAGAGTTTTTAGTTCTTTAGTTAGAAGCTCAATCTTCTCCTTATCATTGTCATTTGTTTCATCTTGATTAGCATGATTAATTGACGTTTCATCATAGTATTCATCACTACAGTTGTCAACAAGTAAATCATCATCACCTAGCAAGTCATCTTCATCAACATCAAAATCAACATACTCAGGGTGTGTTACCTTAGGACCTTTGGCCATGAAGCACCTACCAATTCCTTCATTTGGTGATTCAAATATGTCGTAGGAGTTGGTTTACACAAGTGCTAGACCGGCAACACCTTCATCTTGAGTGTATTCGGAGTCGGAGTGATAGCTTCTCCGGAGTGATGGTCGGAGTCGAGCCGGATACCCATTCACCAACATGAGCTTGATGTCTTCGTTTTGTGTAGCTCTTTGATGACTTGTCCTTCCTTTCCGAATCCTTGCTTCTCCATGAGGGTCTTCGTTCATAACGATCATCACTACTCCTCTCTCTTGGTGGTGATTCTTCTCTTCTACTTCTTCTCTTGGGAGAATCTTCTCTTCTTTTGTAGGGTGCCGTACACTCATTGGAATAGTGTCTGGGTCTCCCACAATTGTAGCAATTGCGCTCTCGACTAGAAGATCTTTTGTAATTCTAGGGCCTTGACTTAGAGCTTCTTTCTTTGCTTCTACTCTTGTAGAATTTGTTGAAGTTCTTCACCATTAAGCTCAATTCTTCATTGAAGGTTTGTTTCTCACTTGATGATGTGGGGGCTTCACATGAGGCTTTGTAAGCACCACTAGACTTGTTGTGAAGTTCCTCCTTATCCTTGAGTGACATCTCATGAGCAACAATTCTTCCAATGACTTCCGTAGGCTTGAGATCTTTGGAATTGGGCATCATTTGGATCAATGTGCACACGGTATCATATTTTCCATCCAATGCTCTTAGGATCTTCTTGATGATGAATCTATCATCATCTCTTCACTTCCTAAGCCGCAATCTCATTTGTGATAAGAGAAAGCCTAGAGTACATTTCAGCGACACCTTCACCATCCTTCATTTTGAACTTGTCAAGCTGACTTTGGAGCACATCCAACTTGGATTCCTTGACGGAGTCGGTACCTTCGTGCATATCAATCAAAGTATCCCAAATTTCCTTTGCATTCTCAAGACGGCTGATTTTGTTGAACTCCTCGGGGCATAAGCCATTGAAGAGGATATCACAAGCTTGAGTGTTGTATTGCAGCATCTTCAACTCTTCCGTGCTAGCTTCACGGTTCGGTTCTCTCCCATCAAAGAATTCACCTTGCAAACCAATACACACAAAAGCCCAAATGGCGGGGTTATGTCCGAGAATATGCAATTTCATCTTATGCTTCCAACTAGCAAAATTAGTGCCATCAAAGTAAGGACCTCTAGGGTGATAATTTCCCTCGCTAGACGCCATACTCTCCTAGGTTGTGAAACCAAGGCTATGACCACCAAAAGCTATGGAAATCAAAGCGAATGGAGACCAAAGCTCTGATACCACTTGTAGGACCTTAAAGTATGTCTAGAGGGGGGGGTGATTAGACTACATGACCAATAAAAAACCTAACTTTTTCCCAATTTTAGACTTTGGCAGATTTTAGCTATCTTTTAACAAGACAAGCAATCTTCACACAATTCAAGCAAGCATGCAGAGAGTATATTGGCAGCGGAAAATAAAGCATGCAACTTGCGAGAATGTAAAGGGAAGGGTTTGGAGGATTCAAACGCAATTGGAGACACAGATGTTTTTGTCGTGGTTCCGATAGGTGGTGCTATCGTACATCCACGTTGATGGAGACTTCAACCCACGTAGGGTAACGGTTGCGTGAGTCCACGGAGGGCTCCACCCATGAAGGGTCCACGAAGAAGCAACCTTGTCTATCCCATCATGGCCTCGCCCACGAAGGACTTGCCTCACTAGCGGTAGATCTTCACGAAGTAGGCGATCTCCTTGCCCTTACAAACTCCTTGGTTCAACTCCACAATCTTTTCGGAGGCTCCCAAGTGACACCTAGCCAATCTAGGAGACACCACTCTCCAAGAAGTAAGAAATGGTGTCTTGATGATGAACTCCTTGCTCTTGTGCTTCAAATGATAGTCTCCCCAACACTCAACTCTCTCTCGCAGGATTTTGATTTGGTGGAAAGAAGATTTGAGTGGAAAGCAACTTGGGGAAGTCTAGAGATCAAGATTCATATGGTTGGAATGGAATATCTTGGCCTCAACACATGAGTAGGTGGTTCTCTCTCAGAACTGGTAAGTTGGAAGTGTAGGTTTGTTCTGATGGTTCTTCCCACGAATGAAGAGGAGGTGGAGGGGTATATAAAGCCTCCACACAAAATCTAACCGTTACACACAATTTAACAAACTCGGTGGGACCGAACCATCAAACTTAGTCGGACCGATTTAGTAAACCTAGTGAACGTTAGCGTTTTCGGTGGGACTGACATGCATCGCGGTAGGACCAATATGGTTAGGGTTAGGGCATAACGTAATCTCGGTGAGACCGATTACACAAAATCGGTGAGACCGATTTTGGTAATTAGCTAACCAGAGAGTTGGTCAGGTAAACTCGGTGGGACCGATTCCCTCTTTCGGTGAGACCGAAAAGTTACGAAAGGGAAACAAAAATTTACATTGCAATCTGGGTGGGACCGATCGCTCACTTCGGTTAGACCGAAACGTTACGAAGGGAAAAAGAGAGATTACAATCCCATCTCGGTGAGACCGAGATCCCTATCGGTGAAACTGATTTGCCTAGGGTTTGTGGCAGTGGCTATGACATTTGAACTCGGTGGCGCTGGATAGAAAGAATCGGTAGGGCCGAGTTTGACTTTGGGTTTAGGTCATATGTGGATGTGAGAAAGTAGTGGAGGGTTTTGGAGCATATCACTAAGCACATGGAGCAAGAGGCTCATTAAGCAACACCTCATCCCTTCTTGATAGTATTGGCTTTTCCTATAGACTCAATGTGATCTTGGATCACTAAAATGTAAAATGTAGATCTTGAGATTTTGAGCTTGAGCCAATCCTTTGTCCTTAATATTTTGAGGGATCCACTTTCATCATCCATGCCATGCCAATGATTGAGCTTTCCTGAAATATTCATCTGGGAATAGTATTAGCTCAATGAGCTATATGTTGTTATGAATTACCAAAACCACCTAGGGATAGTTGCACTTTCACCAACGCTCGTCAGAGTGCACATACCGCACGGAATGAGGCCCAGGCCGCCCTCCAGGAGATCCAGGAGGCCAAGAAGATCACGGCGGGTAAGGATTTTAAGATGCAAAGCAAGTATGCGGAGAAGCAGTACCTTTTACTAACCCGGGTTCGGAGTTTCCCAGGGGCTTTTGCTGATTTACCACGCAGTGTATCGGACGCCGTGGAGTTCTATCAAGCCAAAGGAGGGGGTTTTATGGAGAAGCTATTTTGGTCGCAATATGTGGTGTCAGAACCTCCCGTGTCCTTCACCGATCAGCTGAAATAGCTGGTGGAGCTACATAGGGTGGCCGATTTAGCCATGAAGGATTTGATAATCCGGCTATGGCCAGCCGAAGATATGCCTAGCAGCTGCTTCAGATTTGTGAGGCGGATGGTGAACGCCTATCCTCGACTGGACGTCGTCAAGCGCTCTGCATGTATTGAAGGTGCCCGCCTGGCCTTCGTTCGTTGCAAGATGTGGTGGGCGAAGATGAACGTCGTTGAAGTTGCCAGCGGGCCGCCGGAGGGGAAGGAGCACTGCACACCCGAGCGATATTTTGCGGATGTCATAGAAGGGTCTCGTCTTGCAGCAACTCAATGTTCGCAGGACATTGTATTTGAATAAATGTATTCATGTTGCCCTTGCCTTGTATTACAAAAACAAAGCCTGTTTTTGTAATGTAATTTTGTTATGCTTTAATTGTTTCCTCCTGTGCGGCCGTGTTGTTTGTAATCTGAGGGTTGGCCAGTCGTCGGCTTCTGCCCTCGCGTAGACAATACAGAGGTGTTCGCGATGGAATCTAAACAATCTTGATCCAATTATATGGTCCTTTGAAGTAGCCATAGGAGTTTTATAATAAAGCAAGTGCGCAGCCCCTGGTCCGAGCCAGGGTGCTGTCAGCATCTGATCGGGAAGTGCCGATCTATCGCATAATGCGGAAAAAGAATCTCCAACGATTTTGTAACCCTCGAACAGCTGACCGGCTCTTGCCGTATCATGACAGTCAGTTTTTGGCTTTCTCTACTGAGGTGCTCATCCGGTCGAGGCCAGGGCACAATCGCAGTAGTTCTCCCTTTACTACCCTAGCCGATATAGCGGAACGTAGGGTAGCAAGCACAGGAGCCGGGCAACCCAACAATTGACGAAAGACATGATTTGGAGCCAATGCATATAATGCTAAATTCGGGGTGCTGAACTAATCTATAAGAAGTGTTCGGACTTTGCTGCCGTATAGTGGGGCGATAAGTATCCCCAGGAGAATATGAAACATACAAAAGAGTACCGATGCAGCCGATAAGCAGATCGAAATAAAATGAAGTAAGAAGCGAAAACCACAGAAACTGGGCCACAAACCATTTTTATTATAACTGGATGGATACGTCAAGGTGTATCTTTTACAGATGGTGCGAGAAGTATCCGGGCTATTTAACATGCTGGAATCAATAGGGCACAACGTGCTGGTACCGAGAAATAAGTATAAATACCGTCAAGAAGAACGTATAGAGGTTACCCTACACACCTGTGTTGCTTGCCTCTGTTGTATGCCAATCCTTCAAAAGGACTGGTGATCAGGCCCGTGGAAAAAGGAACCTGAAACAAGAAGAAAAATTGAAAGTATGTGTGTCCGGGATCGGTCTAGCCGAACTGTAGATCCCAGGTTAGCTTGTGCCTCTGTCGATGTCCATGGAATTTTGAGTGCGTAATTATGTACGCGTGGTACCAATGCCACTACTTCATCGGAACTGGGACGGAGGCCGAATTGCTAATCGAGCTCTTGATGAGCCGTGCTGTCCTGTTGCAATGTAGTTCGGAACCTCTTAATGATGTCTAGGGGCTCGACAGTCATACTATGGTGCTGCTTGAGAAGGCCGCTCTGAACTTCTGCTGCTAGGGTAGCGGTGTGCTCCTCTGTTCGGAGGGAGCATTCCATATTGCCATTGACTGTTATGACACCGTGTGGACCGGGCATCTTGAGCTTGAGATAAGCATAGTGTGGCACTGCCTTGAATCTAGCAAACGCGGTTCATCCGAGCAGTGCGTGATAGCCGCTGCAGAAGGGGCGATATCGAAGATTAACTCTTCGCTTCAGAAGTTGTCCGGAGAACCGAAGACCACCTCCAGCGTGATTGAGCCCGTACAGCGGGCCTCTACGCCTGGTATGACTCCTTTAAAGGTAGTCTTTGTTGGTTTGATTCGTGAGGGGTTAATGCCCATCTTTCGCACTGTGTCCTAATAAAGCAGGTTGAGGCTGCTAACACCGTCCATTAGGACTCGTGTTAGGTGAAACCCATCAATAATTGGGTTGAGGACTAGTGCGGCTGAACTGCCATGGCGGATACTAGTTGGGTAATCTTGACGATGGAAAGTGATCGGGAATGATGACCACAGATTGAATTTGGGGGCGACTGGCTCTACCGCGTAGACGACCCTAAGTGCTCGCTTGTGCTCCTTTTTGGGGATGTGTGTAGCGTATATCATGTTCACTATTTTGACTTGAGGGGGAAATTTCTTCTGTCCCCCAGTGTTCGGCTGCCGGGGCTCTTCGTCCTCGTCCTCACTTTGTGATCCCTTTTCTTTGTTTTCAGTGTTTAACTTGCCAGCCTGTTTGAAAACCCAACAGTCTATGTTGGTGTGATTGGCTTGTTTGTCTGGGGTGCCATGTATTTGGCACGGACGGTCGAGTATGCGGTCGAGGCAGGAAGGCCCTTCATTGTTTCTTTTGTAGGGCTTCTTCCGTTGGCCGGACTGGGAGCCACTGAATCCGGCGTTAACTGTGGTGTCATCGGTGTTGTCTCCATTGCTGTGGCGTTTATGTCTATTGCGCCGGAGCTTGCTGGTGTTGTTCTTGTCCTCGGAGGTGCCTACCTCGCTGGCTGTGTTCTTACTATGAGCCAGCCAGCTGTCCTCACCCGCGCAAAAGCGGGTCATGTGTGCCGTAAGGGCTGCCATAGACTTCGGCTTTTCTTGGCCGAGGTGGTGTGCTAGCCATTCGTCACGGATGTTGTGTTTGAAGGCTGCTAGGGCCTTAGCATCCGGACAGTTAACGATCTGGTTCTTTTTGGTTAGGAACCTAGTCCAGAATTTTCTGGCTGATTCTCCAGGTTGTTGAACTATGTGGCTTAAGTCATCGATGTCTGGTGGCCGGACATAGGTTCCTTGGAAGTTGTCCACGAAGGCTTCTTCCAAGTCCTCCCAACTGCCGATAGAATTTTCAGGCAGGCTGTTAAGCCAGTGCCGAGCTGGCCCTTTGAGCTTTAGTGGGAGGTATTTAATGGCGTGGAGGTCATCTCCTCGAGCCATATGGATATGGAGAATAAAATCCTCGATCCAAACTGCAGGATCGGTTGTGCCGTCGTATGATTCGATATTGACGGGCTTGAACCCCTCGGGGAATTCATGATCCAGTACTTCATTTGTGAAGCAGAGAGGGTGTGCGGCGCCTCTATATCGGGCCGCATCGTGGCGTAGCTCTGATGGAGTCCGTCTGCGGCATTCGGCCCGTGCGTGGTTAGGTTTGTCACATCCGAATAGGTAGCCATCGTCGTGCCTCGAGGCACATCCTCGCGATCCATAGATCGATCTTGTATGTCCTGCTCTATTGTCCAGGGTCTGACGGAGGTCGTACATATGACCCCGAACTCTTCCGTCTCAATTTTTACGAGGTGGTGGGGCAGGCTGCTGTTCGGCCTGAGTTGTCGATTTATCCTGACCGCGGGGTGACCGGTCGGCCGCCCTGTCTTGACCACGTGGTGGTCGTTCCGCATTACGCGAGGGAGATATGTGCTCCGGCGCCTCCTCATCGAATTGAGGTAGCAGTTTGCGTTTCGGGTAGCTCTTGGCTGGGCGTTTGAGGCCGTATTCTTCGGCTGTCAGGACATCAGTCCATCTGTCGACGAGCAGATCTTGTTCAGCTTGAAGTTGCTGCTGTTTCTTTTTCAGGCTTCTTGCAGTGGCTATGAGCTGAAGCTTAAAGCGCTCTTGCTCCAGAGGATCCTCAGGCACGATGAAGTCTTTGTTGCCGAGGCTTGTCTCCTCCTCGGAGGGTGGACGGTAACTATCGTCCTCCGAATCATCTTCTATGGGCCTGTTCATCAGGGTTATCTTGCCCGTTGTCGTGTTCCTCCTGTTCGGATGCAGCTCCGATAGGGTCTTCATTGTTTTCGGCGTCGCCCAGAGTACTATTTTCTCCGGTGCCAGTGTTGCCATCCTTTGAGCGACGGGGCTTAGAGCGGCGTTTGGGCCGCCGGTGCTTGGACTACATCTCAGAGGGTTTATTCACATCTGGCTCTTCTTTGTCGTCGCCAGATCCTTTAGGTGTATCAACCATGTACACGTCGTACGAAGAGGTGGCCGTCCAACGACCAGTGAATGGCGGGTCTTGGTCTTGCTCCTTGTCGGCATCGTCATCCATATCATCGATGTCTTCGGAGCCATAGTCAAGCATGTCAGTTAAGTCATCAACAGTGGCTATGAAGTGGGTGGCAGTTGGGAAGCAAAGTTCCACGTCATCCGCCTCTAGCTCGAACTGAACATCGTTCGGCTGTGAGTCCTCCTCCAAGGACAAGTTCTTTAAAGAGTTTAGCACATCACCAAAAGGTGAGTGCTGGAAGATATCCGTGGCGCTGAGTTCGAAAATCGATAACCAATCCAGCTTGGTGTCCGCCGGCGTACCTGGTCCGGGACTTATAGCCGAAGACGAGTCCGGAGTTCCATTGACGCAAATATTGCAGGATGTCGAGTCCGTGTGTGGCTCCAACTCTGCGGACTTTGTGGTCTCGGAGGGCACAATCTGCTTCAGTTCTAAGGCCGTTGCAGCAACAGGAACCATCTCGTGGACGTGATCCGATGACAAATCAAAGTCATGTTCATCGGGGCGAGGGAGAGCAATCGCTGCGGTCTCAAACCCACTGAAGATCAAGTCTCCACGGGTATCCGTGATGCAGTTCAAGCTTCCAAATCCTATCTGATGGCCAGGGGCATAGCTATCGGCCTGCTCCAGATGGCCAAGCGAGTTGGCCCGCAGTACGAAGCTGCCGAACATAAAAATCTGTCCGGGGAGGAAGGTTTCTCCTTGGACAGCGTCCCTATCGACGATTGACGGAGCCATCGAACCTTTTGTTGATGGCACAGTGGAAATCTCAATGAAAGCAGCATTGTCGGTGTCAAAACCGGCGGATCTCGGATAGGGGTCCCGAACTGTGCGTCTAGGATTGATGGTAACAGGATACGGGGGACATGATGTTTACCCAGGTTCAGGCCCTCTCTATGGAGGTAATACCCTACTTCATGCTTGATTGATCTAGATGAATATGAGTGTTACAAGAGTTGATCTACCACGAGATCATAATGGCTAAACCCTAGAAGTCTAGCCTCTATGACTACGGTAATGTGTATGTCCTTTCCAGACTAACCCCTCCGGTTTATATAGACACCGGGGGATCTAGGGTTTACATAGTCGGTTACACAAGAAGGGATCTTCATAATTAGTCGCCAAGCTTGCCTTCCACGCCAAGTAGAGTACAATCCGGACAATGGTACAGTCTTCGGCCTTCATGTCTTCACGGCCATCAGTCCGGCCCATGGATAACAGGTCGGACGCCCGAGGACCCCTTAGTCCAGGACTCCCTTAGCGAGCTCAGCTACTACTGAGGTTTCCGCCTGCAGCCGAGCATATGGATTAATGGCATGCCACCATCCAAAGCTTGCTCGGTTTCACTGAGGCTGGGGGCTCAAGACGAGCCGGCCCGCCATGACCTCCCCAAGCGACAGCAACTGCCCGCACTGCTGGCCGAACGGAGGGGGCTGTCCGCATGGTGCAGTCCCCGCCACGGCAACCGACGCGGGCGCAGTAGAATCTAGACCCCAACAACGTCTCGATGGCCTCTTCCGACCCTCGAGCATGTCCATGCCAACATCAAGCCCCGGAGGATAGGCGTCGGGTAGACGCGCGCATTGTCATGGATTGGCGCCCGGACGACCTCCGCCAGACCGACGGGTGTGGCGGCCTCAACGTCGACGAGCCTACGCTCGGCGTTGGCAGGTGCCTACCTTTTTCGAGGTCGGCTGCCCTGCCTTTACACGAGAGCTGTGGCAAGTCCTTTGGACGTCCGTTCTCACTTCAAGCCAGAGATACCTGAGAAGTACGATAGAAGGCTGAACCCGACAGAGTTCCTGAGCATCTACACCATCGCTGTTCAGGCTGCCGGGGGAAGAGACGAGAAGGTGTTCGGCAACTACTTCCCTTTGGCCCTCAAGTCTAATGTGAGGTCTTGGCTGATGCACCTGCCGGAGAACACCATTTCATCATGGGCAGATCTGTGCCATGAATTCATCGGTGCCTTCACCGGTGGCCACAAAGAGCCCGGCAGGCCCAGCGACCTGCAGCTTCTCCAGCTGAAGGAAGGAGAAACCCTCCGTAAGTATTTGTAGAGATTCAGTAAAGTTCATAGAAAAATTCCAAATATCCATCCAGCAGCTGTTATACCAGCCTTCCAGTCCAATGTGCGCAACCGTCGCATTCATTCTAAGATAAATGTGCGGTTGCCCAAGACTGTGAAGGAGCTGTACACACTGGTGGATAAGTGTGCTCAGATGGAGGAATGAAGGAAGTTGCCTGGAGAGGAGGATTGCATCAATGTTGATTCAGAGGATGAGGATGAATCAACCAGTCAGAGAAAGGGCAAGAAGCGTAGTAAGAAGCCAAGAGATAAGGCTGTGATGACTGTAGAAGGTTTGCGCACACGTAGTACCGGCAAGAAGGCTAAGGCTGACGCCCCCGGCAAGGAAGCTGCCGCGTGCGCTGCTTGCCGGGAAGCCGCTGCCGCTGAAAAAGTTGGGAAATGTGATGAGCCGTACTGCAAGATCCACCGGACCAAAGGACACGACCTTCAGGAGTGTTACAAAGTAGAACAGCTTGTCAAGAAACAGAGGGCAGAGTATGATAAGCGTGATAAGGAGAAAGGACAGAATACTGCTGGCGGTAAGGGCCGAGGCGGTGGAGCAAATCGCCCCGGCAAACCCTTTCGGAACCAAGGAAAACCCGCCAGGGGCCAAGAAAAGGAAATCTGTGATGATGTGAGTGACGAAGGGAATGAAGAGGAAACTAGTGAGCAGGAATTTCAGAAGGCCACTGATGCCCTATGCATTGATGGAGGTGCATCTTTGCACACCTCTCATCGCCAACTCAAGCGATGGGCACGAGAGGTCAATCTTTGTGGAACCAGTGCGAGGCCGGAAGCCGCTCAAGTGGTCCCAAGACGCCCATCATCTTTGGTGAGGAGGATCACCCTACCGGCACCACTCCAGTAGGGTGTTTGCCATTGTTGGTCTCCCCAACAATTCGCAACCTCAAGGTCACAAAGATGTTAGTGGATGGCGGGGCCGGGTTGAATCTGATTTCCCCGGCAGTCATCAACAAGCTTCAGATAGGAGAAGAAGAGCTAGAGGTTACCGGCACGTTTCAAGGAGTCAATCCCGGCAGGAGCCGTCCCAAGGGGAAGATTACGTTGCCGGTGACGTTTGGGGGAGAACTGAACTACCAGACTGAGAAGATTGTGTTTGTTGTGGTTGATCTCCCCCAGCTGTACAACGGGATTCTGGGACGCCCGGCCCTGGCTAAGTTCATGGTAGCATCTCACTATGCTTATAACACCTTGAATATGTCTGGGCCACTGGGAGTCATCACTATCCCATGAGATGAGAAGGATGCAATTATCTGTGTGGACAAGATGTACCGGGATGCAGTCGCGGCAGAGGCTGCAGCAGTAGGAGCTCCCGCCAAGGAAAAGAAAGGAAAGAAGAAGGATTGTAGGGCCTCCGGCAAGGAGTCCGGGAAGCGTGCCCCCTCCTAGTGCATGACACCCGTTGACGACGTGCGGGAGTGTCCAACGACAAGAGATCCAAGGTTGCTACACCCCAAGTGAAGAAGGTCCCGGCAGGGCTGGCTGGCGCTGATGGTACTTTCATTACCAGCGCCACCCTAGATGACAAATAGGAAAGCAGGCTCGTTGCCTTCCTACGGGCGAATATCAATGTGTTTGCTTGGCAACCATCTGATATCCTCGGTGTACCCAGGGAGGTAATCGAGCACCACCTTGCTGTCTGCCCACACGCCCGACCCGTCAAGCACAAAGTCAAGCAGGCCTTGGAGCGGCAGCAGTTCATTGTCGAGGAAATCAAGAAGCTAGAGGGCAGCTGGTTTGGTCAGAGGAGTACTGCAGCCTATGTGGTTGGCGAACCCAGTGGTGGTCCGAAAGGCGAATGGGAAATGGAGGCTTTGTATTGATTTCACAGATCACAACAAGGCTTTCCTGAAGGACCCATTTCCCTTACCGCGCATCGACCAGGTTGTGGATTCTACTTCAGGTTGTGATTTGCTCTCCTTTCTGGATGCATACTCCGGATATCACCAGATCTTCATATCCAAAGAAGATGGGGAGAAGAAATCATTCATCACTCCATGTGGTACTACTGGTGCACGTTGGTGCTATACAAACGGTTTTTAACCCTTTTTCGCGACGACATTTGGAACCGTCGCCAAGTGAGTGTGGGCGATAGGGGGGTCCTTCCCACATGACCTAGAAATCGTCGGGGATAGGCCCTCTTCGGACACAGGCGGGGGCCATGTGCGATCGGGCGAGGCAATGAAACCCAATCATTTATGTAGGTATGTACATACCACATGGTAATCCGAGAAAAACATTTTCGTGGGTATGTACATTCCACACAGTGAATCCCGGAAAAACATTTCCGTTCGTACGTATATCACACACAGTTAATCCAAGGAATACGTTTATGTTCTTATGTACATCCCACACAGTCAATCCAGGGAAAACGTTTCCGTTCATACGTACATCCCACACGGTTTTTTGTGTAGGCAGGCTCGTGTGTGAAAGGTTTAACTATCACACATGGTCTGCCTTGGTTAACTATTTGCTTTTATCAACTATATCACACATGATTTGGTGAACAAAACTGTGTGGCATTGGGCTATCCATCGCAAGTGCTTTAACTGCTAGAACCGTTTGCAAAGGTCCATGACACATTTAGCAGGTTTATTAATTTATAATTAATAATTCCAGTTTTATGTGAATTCACATTTCATATCGAACAGTTGTTTGCCAATTTCACATCACGCACATAGATATATTATAACATCACAGTATGGTAGCTACATGAAAACATCACAATACAACATATAGCTAGTTCAACTTCATAAGAACAATATATTCATTTCCCTAATCAAGATCATCCAGGCTCGTCTTATCCACCTCTGCTTTCTGTTCAGTAAGAACCTGTTTTGCATCGGCCAACTGGGAAAGTGCCTCCTCCTTCGACAACACCATCTTAGCAAAGCCTGATTTAAAAAATCTGAGCTCATTCTCCACCTTCAACTTTTTATCCCACATCTTCGAATATTCTTCAGCATTGACAACAGTTTCTCTAAGCCTCTGTCTGTTCTCTTCCTCATACATGCTCCAGAGCTTCGCTAGGAACATCTTCAAAGACTGTGGCCACTCATGATCAACCCACTCCAAGTAAGAACACTTCCATTCCTCCTATAATATTTAAAACTAGATCAGTAACAATTGTAGGGGAAATGGGTTTATAGCAACATAGAAAATCACCAATTGTTATTTTAAAAAACTTAAGAAACATGTTAATTATGACATATCTTCTCAAAATGATCAATGCGCAAATGAATTAATTGTTACTGAGACAACAATCAAATTCTGGAACATCAGAAGCTATAATTAACTACAACAACGCTACAAGTTCTTACTCATGTACAATAAATAGCAAATTGAACATTTTATTAGGAAGGTAAATATAACTGCAACAACATAGCGACAGTGTTTGGATGACAGCAAATTGATACTAACAGGTGTGTACATGCACAAATTTAGTAATATAGATCTAATAGCTATAAGGTCGTCCACTGTGTATGCCAAAACTGGGGTAAAGACAACTGTTGCCACATCTCACAGCGGTGCCCTACACTGGCGAGCCGATGCAGCGGAAAAAAATTAGGGACCCGGACTCCGGAGCACGTAGTGGCTGTGATGCCCGGTTCCTTTGTGCCATAAAGATTTAGTATTTTACTGCTTGGCTGCTCGAATGTGTGGACCAAAGTTGGCTTCACAAACTGCTGAAGCGGTGCCAAATAATTTTCTAATAGCACCGCTGATAAGATGGCAACAATTTAAGATACTAGGTACGAGCTGTGACACTATCTTAGGATGCGTTTGGTTGAAGGTGTGGTATGAATGGGTTGGGACCGTGACAGTGTCTGAATCACATCTAACAAATGATTTGTAACAACGAAAGAGGGTCTAACCTTCTCTGCACATGCCAGAAACTTCCTCCCACTGTTCACAGATTCAAACGTAACTAGCTTCACGCATGGAGATTGATGGTGACAACGAGCAGATAGATCTTCAGCCATCCCGCTCCATTCGTTGCCACTGATGGTCCTAGGGAGCTACAAGAGCAAGAAATGACTCAAATGGACCACCGGGTAAAAATCCTTCATTCCAAGTCATAGCCCGAGAGAGAGAAGAGAGGCATACCCGGGTGGTGAAAGAGTCGTGGACGGAGAAGGAACCGCTGGAGAGGTCTTTCAAGAAGACCATGGCGATCCCGGTGATAGGATGCAAGACGGCGAGAGCGAGGAAGCGGCTATAGCCTAGGAAGGAAGGAAGGAGGGAACAGGGGAAATGTGACTTGTGGTCGGGGAGAAAAGGGGGTGGGGAAGGGGGAAGGGGCGCGGGGGTAGATATTTTGGCGGTAGGACAAAATTTTCGAAACGTGGAGGGAAACTTTGCGCGCGGTGCCACCGGACCATTCACTTTGAATGATTGTGTGCATCGCAGACGATTCTTCTGCATTACGCGCATGGGATGAGTTTGATAATTCAAATTTTGGTGGAAATTTCCTCGGGTACGTCATTGCATAATTTAACATCACTTGCTAATTTGGGCACCCAAAAGAGCGTACAGCACACAGACCACACTTACTGAATCAAGCAATTTTAGTAATTAAATAGAGCCAGTTGACCTAAACATTACTCTAACAAAATACCAACATTAAAAACAAAGCCTAAGTACGCATAATTGTAACAAATCCACCGCCGCGCCAGCCTATGCATCACCAGTGTGAGATGAGATATCGATGACTTGTCCTGGCGACATGCAGCCGTTGGTGGACTCCGCGTCCCCCCTACTGAAGTCGACCGCGTCCTCGTCCTCATCCTCGTCCTCAGCGCCGCCCTCAAGGTTGTAGAACTCGTAGTAGTGGCTGCTCCAGAGCTCGCGTTGATTCTCCACCGCCGACTTCTCGACGGACACACACTTCTCTACCTCGACCTCGGCCACGCGCAACTCCTCCTCCCGGCGCTCCTTGATCTCCGCCGCCTCCTGCATCTCCTGCTCCTGCTTGGCGACCACATGAGGAAGCAGGTGCTCCATGGCCACCGCCGCCTTTTCGGACGTGGGTTGCATGCTGGAGTCCGAGGTGACCTGGAATATCTTGGCGTGTGCATCCTCGATCTTTGCGTGAATGGCCTCGACCCGGGCCAGGCAACATCGGCGGCTCGGACGGCTGCTCGAGCGCTCTCGGCGTTTGCAGCCGCCATCGCAGTAGCAGCTGCAGCCGCCTCGGCTGCTGCAGCTGCCATGTCGGCTGCCGCAGACACCCTCTCGGCAGACGCGGCCGCGCTCAATGCGGATGCGGCAACACTCTTAGCGTAGGTGGCCGCGCTCTCGATGCAGGCGGCGGCGCTTGGGAGGGGGGGACGCGACATCGTACGGGCCTTCACGAAGCGTTTCCACGGCGTAATCTTTGCAAGAAGGGGGTGCGGGAATGGGGATCGGGATTCGTGGATTCAGGGGTTGCCTGCACTGGAGCAGACGACCTAACGAAGCTTAAGGAGGGAGACTTAAATAGGCCCAGATATTTTCATCGCAAACGGTTACTAAAGAACAATTGTGTGTGATGCTGTTGATATCTTTTATTAGCTGTGAAAGACGAATTTGGAGTAAAGTGGTAGCGGATGGTGTTTTAAATGTACGAGAAATTTTGTAGCACTAATACAACTGTCATGTCAAATTTTGGAAAATTTTAGGGGTCATTTGACCTTTTAAGACATTTAAGTGATTTCTAGCCATTTAATGACCGTAATTGAAATTTGAACTACATGTACATCCAACAGCTAACCATAACGGTTTGAAAACTCATATTTTGAGTACTAGTGTGTGATTTAATTCCATGTGCAGTAAATTGGAAGGAATTTTCAAACATATTGGTGTAACGGCTATGACACAATTAAGCATGGAGTGACATGGCATTTTAATTCCAAAAACTTAAAAAATATCAGAAACACATGAAACTTTGGTTGATGTAATGTCATGCCACCACGATGATGTGGTAAAAAATTTGGCATGTTTGACGAAAGTTTGGACACACACCCCTCAGAAATTGGAGCAACTCACTAGAAGGCTCGTGGTTCCGAGAGGGAACAATGCACGTTTGATGACGAACGGGAGATAGCTTCCTCTTACTTCCATCAATTTTTTTCTACGCATAACATGCACTACTACAATTGTAGTTTGAAATTTTCAAAAATTCAGGGGTCATTTGACCTTTTAAAGAAATTTAAGTGATTTTCTAGCCATTTAATGACCATAATTCAAATTTGTACTACATCTACATGCAACGGCTAACCATAACGGTTGGAAAAATCATATTTGTGTACTTTTGTGCGAGTTAATTCCATGTGCAGTAAATTAGAAGGAATTTTCAAACATATTGGTCTCATGAGATGGACACATGCATATGTATGCATGGAGTTACATGGCATTCTGATTCCAAAAAATAAAAAAAATCAGAAACACATGAAACCTTGGTTGATGTAATCTCAAGCCACCAAGATGATGTGGTAAAAAAATTGGCATGTTTGGCGAAAGTTTGGACACACACCCCTCACAAACCGGAGCAACTCACTAGAAGGCTCGTGGTTCCAAGAGGGAACAATGCATGTTTGATGATGAACAGGAGACAGCTTCCTCTTACGGCCTTCAATTTATGCTACATCTAACGTGCACTACTACAACTGTAATGTGAAATTTTGGAAAATTCTAGGGGTCATTTGACCTTTTAAAGACATTTAAGTGATTTTCTAGCCATTTAATGATTGTAATTCAAATTTGAACTACATCTACATGGAACGCCTAACCATAATGATTTGAAAATCATATTTGTGTACTCGTGTGCAAGTTAATTCCATGTGTAGTAAATTAGAAGGAATTTTCAAACATATTTTTCTCATGACATGGACACATGCATCTGTATGCATGGAGTTACATGTCGTTCTGATTCCAAAAAAAATAAAAAAATGATCAGAAACACACGAAACCTTGTTTGATGTAATGTCATGCCACCAAGATGATGTGGTAAAAAAATTGGCATGTTTGATGAAAGTTTGGACACACACCCCTCACAAACTAGAGCAACTCACTAGAAGGCTCGTGGTTCCGAGAGGGAACAATGCATGTTTGATGACGAGCGGAGATAGCTTCCTCTTACGGCTTCAATTTTTTTTTCTACGCCTAACGTGCACTACTACAACTGTAATGTGAAATTTTGGAAAATTCTAGGGGTCATTTGACCTTTTAAAGACATTTAAGTGATTTTCTAGCCATTTAATGACCGTAATTCAAATTTGAACTACATCTACATGCAACCGCTAAGCATAATGGTTTGAAAAATCATATTTGTGCCCTTGTGTGCAAGTTAATTCCATGTGCAGTAAATTAGAAGGAGTTTTCAAACATATTGGTCTCATGACGTGGACACATGCATACATATGCATGGAGTGCCATGGCATTATAATTCCAGAAAATTAAAAAATGATCAGAAAAACATGAAGCCTTGCTTGATGTAATGTCATGCCACCAAGATGATGTGGTAAAAAAATGGCATGTGTGACGAAAGTTTGGACACACACCCCTCACGAACCGGAGCAACTCACTAGAAGGCTCGTGGTTCCGAGAGGGAACAATGCATGTTTGATGACGAACAGGAGATAGCTTCCTCTTACGACCTTCAAAATTTATTCTACGTTTAACGTGCACTACTACAACTGTACTGTGAAAATTTTGAAAATTCTAGCGGTCATTTGACCTTTTAAAGACATTTAAGTGATTTTATAGCCATTTAATAACCGCAATTAAAATAGGACTACATCTACATCCAACGCCTAACAATAACGGTTTGAAAAATCATATTTGTGTACTTTTGTGCGAGTTAATTCCATGTGCAGCAAATTAGAAGGAATTTTCAAACATATTGGCCTCACGGCATGGGCACATGCATGGAGTGCCATGGCATTTTATTTCCAAAAAATTAAAAAATGATCAGAAAAACATGAAACCTTGCTTGATTTAATGTCATGCCACCAAGATTATGTGGTAAAAAATTTGGCATATTTGACGAAGTTTGGACACACACCCCTCACAAACAGGAGCAAATCACTAGAACATTCGTGGTTCCGGGAGGGAACAATGCATGTTTGATGACGAACGGGAGATAGCTTCCTCCTACGACCTTCAATTTTTTTTCTACCTTTAACATGCACTAATACAACTGTCATGTGAAAATTCGGAACATTTCAGGGGTCATTTGACCTTTTTAAGACATTTAAGTGATTTTCTAGCCATTTAATGACCGTAATTCAAACTTGAACTGCATCTACACGCACCGCCTAACCATAATGGTTTGAAAATCATATTTTTGTGTACTTGTGTGCGATTTAAAAAATCATCAAACGATGTAAATATCTAGTGTTCAAAAAAGAAAATGTAAAGATCTGGCAAGACAACCGACGCCCACACGATTGGCACTCTATCTGGTGGCTCGAGGTTTGGTAGGTGAGTGTCGGGGATCATTAAACAGACACGGTTCTGTATTGGAAACCGTCAGCTATTATGTTCACACACGGATTTTGCTGCGGGAATCGTGTGTAATTCAAACTACAGCACTCGTTAATTCGGCGATCGGCGTGTGTACTGTCCCCGTGGATCTGTATTCCGGCTGCCAACAAATATTACCTTGCTCACGTCGCCCCACCTGCATTCTCATCTACATCCTCCCCTCGCTCGCCCTCTCTCTCTCTCTCTCTCTCTCTCTCTCTCTCAAATCTCTGCCATGGCGCCGCCGGTCTGCCCACGCTCCGAGGAGGAGTCGCCGCCCCCCAAGGACGCTCACTCGAATAGCAGCGACGAGGACCCCTACGCGCCGCCGGACGAGGTTGTGCCGGACCCCCCAACTTTGGATTGGTTTTGGGGCCAGTACAATCTTTGTCTGTGGAAGTCGCTGCCACCGGGTGAGAAAGCGAGGCAAGTGGCGTTCAAGAAGGAGATGGCGGAGGAGGAATCCAGGAACTAGGCGGCCTGTGAAGCCCGTGATGCCGCCAGGAAAAAGAAGGTGGCGGAGCTTTGTGGGCGGGCGTGTCGTCATGCTGAGGAGGTCTGCGAAGACGGGTACTTCGTGAGGAAGGTCATACGCGCTGCGCACCTTGTTGCTGCGTGGAGGTGGGCCGATAGACTCCAGCGTGCCACCGACGAGGAGCTCCGGTGGGCGCCCAACAAAATGGCAGATCGGTACGTCAAGCGCTGCGAGGCAGAGGAGGCGGAGTACTGCCTCCAAGATCGGGAAGACGCAGCACCGTGGAGCTGCCAGGCGAGGGGCTGCCGAAATAATGGCCCCAGGAGGGATTATTAGTTTTAGTATTGTTCGTTTTCAATTTTATGCATTGTACCTAGTAGTTAAGTATCATCACGTATATATGATGATATTATGTATATATATTATATGATGAACTAATGAACAATTAATATATATATATATATATATATATATATATATTATGAATTCCATTTTCTATCTGTTTTTGTATACTGATTTGAATCTAGGTGTCATCATCCACATATACAGAATGGAAAGTGTATACACACACATTGAAACAGAACATATAAGAACGGAAAATAGAGTACACACATTGAAATAGAGGAATAAACAGAGCAATACTATGGTTGCTGTGAATACATAGCTATCCACGTCGAAACGACTCAACAAAATAAAACGCGTCCATGAGACCATGACCAACAGCCCTTACCTACGGTAGCTCTTGGCTCTTCCTAACCTCGTGCAGGCGTTTGTCAAGCGGTCGACACGCTCGCGGTACATCTGGAGAGCAATCTCTAGCTCCAAGTTGGCTATTTCATCAGAGATTACCAGCTCGAGGATGCGACCGCCATGTTCCTCTACTGCGCCAAGGTGGACACCCGGGCCAAGGAGGCGGTCGAGCCTACGGACCAACACATTGGCATCCAGCGGGCCGCGGACAAGGCGAACGACGCCACCCATGCGAACAACGCGGCGGGCATCTGGTGCAAGTACGGCGCGATCGGCCTCTGGTGCATGTACGACCCTGATGCTATGTTAAAACCGGCGAATCTCGGGTAGGGGGTCCCGAACTGTGTGTCTGAGTGTCGAAGGTAACAGGAGATAGGCACACGATGTTTACCCAGGTTCGGGCCCTCTTGAAGGAGGTAATACCCTACTTCCTGCTTGATTATCTTGGATGAATATGGGGTTTACAAGAGTTTATCTACCTCAAGATCATAATGGCTAAACCCTAGATGTCTAGCCTGTATGATTCTGATTGCCTTTACGGACTAAACCCTCCGATTGATATAGACACCGGAGGGACCTAGGGTTGTACAAAGTCGGTTTACAGAGAAAGGAATCTTCATATCCGAACGCCAAGCTTTCCTTCCACGCAAAGGAGAGTCCCATCCGGACACGGGAGGAAGTCTTCTATCTTGTATCTTCCTGGCCCATTAGTCCGGCCTACGTCACATAGCCCGGACGCCCGAGGACCCCTTAATCCAGGAATCCCTTAGTAGCCCCTGAACCAAGCTTCAATGACGATGTGTCCAGCGTGCAGATTGTCTTCAGCATGGCGAGGCGGGTTCCTCCTCCGAATACTTCAATGCAGTCCCCAAACACAGAAGACGTGTCCGGCTCTGCAAAACAGGCACCACACACAGCCGCAGAGAGTATAATATATAACAAGTCCCATCTACTGATAACTTTCATAGCGAGACATTACGTCCCTTCCCGGTCATTATTTCGAACCGTTTTTTAGCCTCCCGCCCCATGTTTCGAGATGCGGTTTTCATTGGCACGTCCTGTCGAATTAGAGATCGTGTCCCCTTATCATGGGATTCTCATTAATAAGGGCGTGGGTAATCCAACCACGCCGTCCGCACGACCCTTAGGGAATAGGCAAGTTTTAAGGCGAGTGGGGAGGCGCTTGATATTCGCTGCCTTTATAAGAGGATAAGGATTCACTCTTTCACCCACGCCTTCTTCCTCTCTGCCCATCCGTTCTCGAGCTCCAGCGCCCGAGCTCCCATCCTTTCCGCCCCCAAAAGGCACTCCGACCATGTCCTGATCTAGAACACAAGGCAAGTGGACGGCCTCCTCCATCACGGAGAAGAACATCACGGAGCTCCGGGAAGCGGGGTACTTGGGCCAAGAAATCGCCCACCGGCCTATGGCCAAGGGGCAGATCGTCCCCACCCCTGAGCCCAACGAGAGGGTGGTATTCATCCCCCACTTCATCCGCGGGTAAGGATTTCCCCTCCACCCCTTCGTTCACGGACTCATGTTCTACTACGGGCTAGATTTCCATGATCTAGCCCCTAATTCTTTCCTCAACATCTCGGCATTCATTGTCGTGTGCGAGGCCTTCCTCCGCATCCCACCCCACTTCGTATTATGGCCAAAGATCTTCAATGTGAAAGCCGAAAGTGGTGGATGGTCAACATGCAGAGTGCGGAGGTGCCACGGTGAGTAAACTGTCCAACGTTACATGGCCCACATGCACCTTTGTGGAGACTGTCAAAGGGTGGAAACAACAGTGGTTCTATGTTACAGAGCCTCGTGACACCACCTGGCCGCGGCTCCCGAGTTCAAGTCTGGGCCCCCAATGCGTCTTACCTCCTGGCTAAAAAAGGGTCTGGATTGCGCATCGTCAGACGAGGTGTCAGCTCTGCAGATGCGCATCAAGAGCATGGTAGACAAGAACATCAAGCTCGTCGATGTGATCTAGGTGATGCTTTTTCGCCGGATCCTTCCTTGCCAAAGTCGGACTTGCAATTTGTGGGAGTTCGACCCGGCCAAGAACCAGACCTTGAAACAGTTCTTCGGCACCACGCACGAAGGTATCTGCCAGGTGCTTTTCAAGACCAATTAGACTTGGCCGAATATGACCGAGGACCGTGGCTATAACCTAACTTATCCCGCCAAATCGGTAAGTTCCTCACATTTCAAGGTGCATCCTCTGCTATGCATTCAAGGAAGATGTCTAAACTTCCCCATTTGTTTTTTCAGTGCTGGATAAACAAGGCGGAGCGGATCCAGTGTCCGGCTCCGTTACCCGAAAACCCAGCTATCCCACTTCTGATGAAGATGCTGGTTCCGGCGCCATACCAGGCGCCGGAGAAGAAGGCCAAGAAGAAGGGCCAGGAGGCAAGAAGCGGCCTCCGCCGTAAACGCGCTTCGGACGCAACGGATGAAGACGCCGAAACCCACTCCTACCCAACCGAGAACAACGCGGAGGAGGAGTAAAGCAATTCTCCCCCCAAGGGGGGAAGGAAGAAAAGAGCTGCCTCCATGGATTTGTAGGTAGAGGTGGAGGCGTCAAAGAAACGGAGGGTCTCCCTTGCGGACAATCCCGAATCGGACCCCGATAGCAGCTCTGAGTGGCATCCCAGGGAGAAGCCCCCAGTCGGGTCGTAAGTACTCAAAAGGCACTTATGCACACACACACACACACACACACACACACACACACACACACACACACACACACACACACACACACATATATATATATATATATATATATATATCCAGCTCCTTTTTGCTTCATGGTTTTAACATGTTGAATCATGCACTGCAGTCCGGCCCATGTCCACCTCCAGCGATGCTCATCTTCGAGGAATTCACTGGATCCAAAGGTGATGGACAGCGAGTTGCCTCCTCTAGCCTCCTCCCCCAAGGCTACGGACAACGCCGAGGTGTTGTCCAGAAGGACCCTCCCAGGCCAGGGAGAGGTACAGGAGGCCCTCGCGGCGGTGCTAGGGGTGATACCTCGGCCGCCGGACTCATTGGGGAGCAGACCCCATGGAACCTGGCGATGGGGGTTGTCGGTGTCAAAATTGGCGGATCTCGGGTAGGGGGTCCCGAACTGTGCGTCTAGGCGGATGGTAACAGGAGACAAGGGACACGATGTTTTTACCCAGGTTCGGGCCCTCTCGATGGAGGTAAAACCCTACTCCTTCTTGATTAATATTGATGATATGGGTAGTACAAGAGTAGATCTACCACGAGATCAGAGAGGCTAAACCCTAGAAGCTAGCCTATGGTATTATTTTTTTTCGTCCTACGGACTAAAACCCTCCGGTTTATATAGGCACCGAAGAGGGTTATGGTTACACAAAGTCGGTTACAATGGTAGGAGATCTACATATCCGCATCGCCAAGGTTGCCTTCCACGCCAAGGAAAGTCCCATCCGGACACGGGACGAAGTCTTCAATCTTGTATCTTCATAGTCCAGGAGTCCGACCAAAGGTCATAGTCCGGCTATCCGGACACCTCCTAATCCAGGACTCCCTCAGTAGCCCCTGAACCAGGCTTTAATGACGACACATAGGAACTCTCAATGAAAGCACCAATGTCGGTGTCAAAACCGGCGGATCTCGGTTAGGGGGTCCCAAACTGTGCGTCTAGGCGGATGGTAACAGGAGACAAGGGACACGATGTTTTTACCGAGGTTCGGGCCCTCTCGATGGAGGTAAAACCCTACTCCTGCTTGATTAATATTGATGATATGGGTAGTACAAGAGTAGATCTACCACGAGATCAGAGAGGCTAAACCCTAGAAGCTAGCCTATGGTATGATTGTTGTTCGTCCTACGGACTAAAACCCTCCGGCTTGTATAGGCACCGAAGAGGGTTAGGGTTACACAGAGTCGGTTACAATGGTAGGAGATCGACATATCCGTATCGCCAAGCTTGCCTTCCACGCCAAGGAAAGTCCAATCCGGACACGGGACGAAGTCTTCAATCTTGTATCTTCATAGTCTAGGAGTCCGGCCAAAGGTCATAGTCCGGCTATCCAGACACCCCCTAATCCAGGACTCCCTCAGGGGCCATACCCAATTCGGCCCCCAGCCGAATACTATTCTGGAGGCCCATACGGCTCCGGAATCAGGTAAGCAGCCTCCTTCGAAAGAAGGATGTACTTATTCCGCCAGTGACCTCTGTCCATCCAGAGGCACCGGATACTCTACTGGAAGCTCTTCGAGGTGCTTCCATTGTAGAGGAACACCATATCCTTATGGGTACGGTGGTTGAGAGGGTTCAGTCTGCTAAGAGCGGACTGACCGAAGCCTGCACCAGCCTTCTAACAGGCTTTGAGGTATGCGACGTAACTATGCAAAAAGAATGCCATGGTACAGACAGTAGCCCCTGAGACTCTGTCCGGCGTTCGAAAAGAAAGGCCGGACAGAGGATCGAATAAATAGCGCAGGAGACTAATCATATATGTCTATGTGAATAAGCAGGCGTCGATGCTGGCCACGACCTCCAATTCTGCCAAAGTCTCCAAACTGAAGCAGAGTCTAGAGGCGCCCGATGAGGAGCTCGGCCATGTCAAAAAACAACTAGAGGGCAAGCAGGGTATGCAATGGCCTATTCAGATCTAAAATGATATGAATTGTTTGTGCTGATCATGTTATTATGATGTTTCATAGAGCTGCGGCCGAGGTGGAGTCCCTCAAGAACGCGCTGGTCGAGGCCCAGAAGAAAGTAGAGAAGGAACAAGCCGCCCGCAAAAACATGAGTCAAGGGTCGGGGAGGTTCAGCAGGAGCTCAATGACGCCATAAAGAAGTGCGAGTCCTTGGAGCGCAAGGTCACAGACCAAGAGTCCGAACTTGCTAAGGCCCGCCAAAGCGCACAAGATGCCCGGGTTGAAGGCCAGGGCACCCTCCGGGAAATCTAGGAGGCCAAGCAGATTGCAGCGGGTAAGGCCTTTATTATGCAGAGCAAATTTGCGAAGAAAAGGTACCTCTTACTAACCCGGATTTGGAGTTCTCCAGGAGCATTTGCGGATTTGCCCCGCAGTGTTGCTAATGCTGTGGAGTTCTTCCGAGTCGAAGAGGGGAGCTCAACGGAAAAGCTGTCCTGGTCGCAATACCTTGCGCCAGAGCATCCGGTGCTCCCTAGCAATCAGCTGAAATAGCTGACCAAAGTGCATAGGGTGGCCAGATTGGCCATGAAGGATTTGAAAATCCGTCTATGGCCTGCCGAAGCCATGCCCAGCGGCCACTTTGGGCATGTGAAGCGGCCAGTCGAAGCCTGCCCTCGACCTGATGCCATAAAGCGGTCGGCCTGCATTGAAGGTGAGCGGATGGCCTTCGCCCATGTCAAAGTACGGTGGGCGAACATGGACACCGTCGAGCTTGCAACCGAGGGACCGCCTGCCGGCAAGGAGCACTGCACGCCGGAGCGGTATTTTGATGATGTCCTGAAAGGATCCCGCATTGTAGAGGGCCAGTGTGCGAAGGACACTATCTTTGAATGAATGTATTCATGTTATCCGATCATGTGTTATGGAACAAAGCCTATATGTAATATATTGCTTGTTGTTTTGTGAAAATATTTCCTCCAGTGCGGCCGTTTATTAAATCTGAGAGTTGGCCAGTCGTCAGCTTCTGCCCCCACGTAGGTAGTACGGGGGTGTTCGGGTTGGAACCTAAACACACTTGACCCAAGAGTTTGGTCCTTGAAGGAGGTGTTTAGTGCATCGAACCATGCAATCAGACTATGTGGATTTATCACCCTCACTTCGCCATAGGAGTTTGACAATAGGAGTTTAGGCGTAGCCCCTAGTTAGTATTTCTTTATCCGGACTAGGGCGCTGTAGACACCTGATCGGGTGGAGGCCGATCCATCACATAATGCGGAAAAATCGCAAGAGATTTATATTTAGCCACCAAATAGCGCATCATCTATCGCCACATCATGATAGTCAGTTTTCGGCTTTATCTACTAAGGTGTTTATCCGGATAAACCAGAAACACAATCGCAGTAGTTCTCCATTTACTACCCTAGCCGATAAGATGGAACGTAAGGTAGCAAGCACAGGAGCCAGGCAACCCAACTATTGACCAAAGACATGATTCGGAGCCGATGCATATAATGCTATTTTCGGGGTGCCGAACTATATACTGTAAAAAGTGTTTAGACTTGTTGCAAACGTATGGAGTGCAATGGAGCCCATGGCGATTTAAGTCGGACTAATGTGTACGAATGCAATCGATAAAAATAGTGAAATATAATGAAGGAGTAAGCCAGTGCCACATATGTTGGGCCGCAAACTGTTTCCATTATAATCCGGTTGATACGTCAAAGCATTTTTGTACAAATAGTGCGATAAGCAACATGGCTATTTAACATGGCAAGACCAAGGGGAAGCTGCGTACGGGTCCTGAAAACAGGCAAAGTGATCGTCAAGAAGATCATCTAGGTATTCTGCCACAGGTCTATGCTGCTTGCGGCCTTGGTATGTTTATCATTCGAAAGGATCGATGATCAGGCCGTCGTGAAGGGCTCGTGGAAAAGAAACCTGAAAAGGGTAGAGAGAAAAGTAAAAGTATGAGTGCCCAGATAAGGTCGAGCCGTATTGTGGACCATGATCGAGTTATGCCTCCGTCTTTGCCCATGGTATTTTTAGTGCGTAGTTATGTACGCGCGGTATGTACGCCGCAATTTTGTCGGGATTGAGACGGAGGCCGAATTGCTAGTCGAACTCCAAACGAGATGGATTGTCCTACAGCGGGGTAGTCCGGACTCGTTTAATTGTGTCCGACGATTTGGCTGCAGAATTGATGTTCTACTTGATGAGGCAGCCCTATTCTTCCGCTGCCAGGGCCGCGGTGTGCTCCTTGGTACGAAGGGAGCATTCCATGTTTCCGTTGACTGTTACGACACCGCGTAGTCCGGGCATCTTAAGTTTGAGATAGGCATAGTGTGGCAGCGCATTGAAGCGAGCAAATGCAGTTCGTCCAAGCACTGCGTGATAGCCACTACAGAAGGGGACGATGTCGAAGATCAAGTCTTCGCTTCGGAAGTTGTCCGGCGATTCGAAGACGACCTCCAATGTGATTGAGCCCATGCAACGGGCTTCTACACCTGGTATTACTCCTTTAAAGGTAGTTTTTGTGGGCTTGATCCTTGACGGAACGATGCCCATCTTGCGTATTGTGTCCTGATAGAGTAGGTTAAGGCTGTTGCCACCATCGACTCACGTGAGGTGGAATCCGTCAATGATTGGGTCGAGGACCAGTGCGGCTGAACCGCCATGATGGATACTAGTCGGATGGTCCCTGCGATCGAAAGTGATCGGGCAAGATGACCATGGATTGAATTTTGGGGCGACTGGCTCTATCGCGTAGACATCCCTAGCGCGTGTAAGCGCTCCCTCTTGGGGATATGAGTAACGTATATCATGTTCATCGTTTTGACTTGGGGGGAATTTCTTCTGTCCCCCTGTGTTTTGTGGACCGGGCTCTTCGCCATCGTCCTCACTTGGCGACCCCTTCTCCTTGTTCTCGGTATTTAACTTACCGGCCTCTTTCACTACTGGAATCTGGCACTTTGCCATCTGCCATGGCAGATGGCAAAGGCATGGTCGGCGGATGGCAAAGGCTTTGCCATCTGCCAGCAGATGGCAAACAGTTTGTCTGAAACCCTGCCGGTAAAGGCTTCTTTACCATCTGCTGGCTGATAGCAAAGAGCTTGTGCCTTTGCCATCAGCTGGCAGATAGCAAAGCCTTTTAACGGGGTTAGCCCCGTTAGAAGGCTAACGGCATACTTTGCCGTCAGCCAGCAGATGGCAAAGGCTGCATGCTTTGCCGCCCCGCCAATAGATGGCAAGAGCTTTGCCATCTATTTGGCAGATGGCAAAGAGCCCAAATAGGACAGCCCAAATTTTACATCTAGATGACACGTGGCCTCTTTGCCATCTGCCAGCTGATGGCAAAGCTCTTTGCCATCTGCCAGCTGATGGCAAAGTGACTATATTGCCCCATATATTTTTGTTTTTTCTTATATCCATTCATTTTCACATAAAATCAAACACAAATATATTTATATGACCAATATAGCATATTCAACACATATTACCAATAGTCATGAACACATATATCCAATACATGTTACCAATAGTAGCAAGTTTCATCCGTACATATACATAGTTTCATCCATAGGTAGCAAGTTTCACAAGGTCAAAACAAAAACTAAATACAAGCACTCCATCAACCCAAGCTTCCGTAATCTTAAGCAAATCTGTAAAATGGGAAAGAAGAAAGTTAGAAGAAGACTAGTAGAATGTGTATATATACAATGTGTAGTTCTTTTGATATAGTTATTGAAGCATGGACTATCTTCATCATATTGCATATAAGAATAATTTTGTAAGCATTAGTCATCGAAGGTTCTATCTTTGTCTATGAGAATTGAGTTCTAAAATCTACTCCCTCCGTTCCTAAATATAAGTCCGTCTAGAGATTCCAATACGAACACATACAGATGTATATATACATATTTTAGAATTTAGATTCACTCATTTTGCTTCAGATGTAGTCTCTGTTGGAACCTTTAAACAGATCTATATTTAGGAACGGAGGGAGTATTTGGTATTAGTACATAATTGATGCGGACATGTCATTTTGTAGCACATGGGTGTTCCATTTTGTACACTATTGTAATCCGTCTTTCCTAATACTTCCCCCATCCCAAATTATTTGTCGCTCAAATGGATGTATCTAACACTAAAAAAATCCAGACGAAGGGAGTAATATTGTTTAATTATTTCTTGTTCTTTCTCTTCACTAAGCTACTATGGAAATTCCTTTATTTTGTACTTTTTAAGTACGTGTATATATATAATGTGATGATTATATCTAACAGAGACGAAGGGAGTAATATATTGTTTAATTAGTTCTTGTTCTTTCTCTTGACTAAGCTACTATGGAAATTCCTTTATTTTGTACTTTTTAAGTATGTGTATATATACAATATGAAGATTATATCTAACAGATCTTATACGTAAAAAACAATTATAGCAATACATCAAGAAGCTAACGAATTTTCCCCATATATAAATTCGTGAAGATGCGTGGGAGGGAGGGAGAGGAGGGGAGAGAGGGAGGGGATAACCCCACAGTTCTTTTTTTACGTGGAAAAAAATAACCCCATCTCTTTGCCATCTGCCAGCAGATGGCAAAGAATCTTTGACGTTTGCTGGCAGATGGCAAAGAGGTGGGGCTGGTACGCTATTACACGTTCGACGGCCACAGGATTTACCAACCTCTTTGCCATCTGCTGGCATATGGCAAAGATTATTTGCCATCTACTAGCATATGGCAAAGAATTGGCTGATGGCAACCATGTTCTTTGCCGTCTGTCAGTTCTTTGCCATCTGTTTTTTATAAGCAGATGGCAAAGACATTCTTTGCCATCAGCTGGCAGATGGCAAAGAGCTGACTGATGGCAAATTCCCTGTTTCCAGTAGAGTTTATAGACCCAACAACTTCTGTTGGTATGATTGGCGGGTTTATCGGGGGTGCCGTGGATCTGACATGGACGATCAAGGATTCGGTCCAAGCTGGATGAGCCTGGATTGCTTCTTTTAAATGGCTTCTTCCGCTGACCAGACTTCGAGCCACTGAATCCGGAGTTGACCACTGTGTTGTCGGTATTGTCACCGTTGTTTTGACGCTTGTGCATGTTGCGTCAGGGCTTGCCGTTGCTATTTCTGGCTTCAGAGGTGCTAGGTTCGCTACTATGGGCTAGCCCACTGTCTATGCCCGTGCAAAAGCGGGTCATAAGTGCCGTGAGGGCTGCCATGGACTTCGGCTTTTCTTGGCCAAGGTGTCGGGCGAGCCATTCGTCGCGAATGCTACACTTAAAGGCCGCTAGTGCTTCGGCATCCGGGCAATCGACCATCTAGTTCTTTTTAGTTAGGAACCTAGTCCAAAATTTTCTGGCCGACTCTCCGGGCTGTTGAACGATGTGACTTAGGTCATCGGTATCCGGAGGTCGGACGTATGTACCTTAGAAGTTGTCGCGGAAGGCGTCTTACAAGTCCTCCCAGCCGCCAATGGAGTTTTCTGGCAGGCTGTTTAACCAGTGTCGAGGTGGTCCTTTGAGCTTTAGCGGGAGGTATTTGATGGCATGAAGATCATCACCACGAGCCATATGAATGTGGAGAAGAAATTCTTCAATCCATACTGCAGGATCTGTTGTTCCATCATATGATTCTATATTCACGGGTTAAACCCTTCTGGAAATTAATGTTCCAGTACTTCGTCAGTGAAGCAGAGGGGGTGTACGTCGCCTCTATATCGGGCCAAGTCGCGACGCAGTTCGGATGGAGTCCGTTTGCGGTTTTTGGCCCGGACATGGTGATGCTTGTCGCACCCGGCTAGATAGCCATCCTCGCGCGTCGGGGCACGCCCCTGCGATCCGTAGATCGATCTTGTCTGACCTGCTTGATTCTCCAAGTCCAGAGCCTCGCTTAAAGGTGAGGTTTGGTCCGGGAGAAAAGAGCCCGTGGAGTACAGCGGGAAGAAAACTCCTCGGGCGAGCTCAAACGATGCTGACTCTGAGGGTTTGGCGTTAGTGTTCGGAGAAGAGTCCCGCTTCATGATGATTGCTGGTGGCACTGCTTCCTCCCGCTCTCCCGTACTAGGATCGATAGCCACAGAGAGTTCGGCGGGCTCGGGAATCCCATCTTCGGACCTGGTGATGTGCTCCGGATCTACGGCCAGAGCGGAGGTTGGTGTCATGAAACCTTGGAAGATCAAGTCTCCTCGGATATCAGCGACATAATCCAGATTTCCAAAACTGATCTGGTGACCTGGGGCATAGCTATCGATCGGCTCTAGATGGCCAAGCGAGTTGGCCCGTAGTGCGAAGCCGCCGAACACAAAGATCTGGCCGGGGTGAAAGTTCTCCCCCAGGGCAGCATTGTTGTAGATGACTGATGGAGCCATCGAACCTTCTGGCGACGACACAATGGAACTCTCAATGAAAGCACCAATGTCGGTGTGAAAACCGGCGGATCTCGGGTAGGGGGTCCCAAACTGTGCGTATGAAGGTCAAAGGTAACAGGAGACAGGGACACGATGTTTACCCAGGTTCGGGCCCTCTTGATGGAGGTAGTACCCTACTTCCTGCTTGATTATCTTGGATGAATATGGGGTTTACAATAGTTGATCTACCTCGAGATCGTAATGGCTAAACCCTAGATGTCTAGCCTGTATGATTCTGATTGCCTCTATAGACTAAACCCTCCAGTTTATATAGACACCGGAGGGACCTAGGGTTGTACATTGTTGGTTTACAGAGAGGAATTTTCATATCTGTTGGGGATATTACTACTGGGCGTAAACCGGCCAGGAGAGGCCGGATTAGCTTCATCAGTAGTTCATTATGTTTGAAGCCCATGAAGACAGACGGTGACATTGTGTAAAGGCCCAGAAACCGGTTTAAGGCCTGTAGCTATAAACCGGCATTGATATGTAACTTGCATTGTAAGATAGAAAGAGCGGAGACCGAGCCGGACACGTTTATGAGCCGGCCTCGGGACTCTGTAAACTGACGGGCGTCAACCCATGTATATAAGGGGACGACCCGACGATAGTTCAGGACAACAGACAACAACTCGAGACTCAGGAAAAGCGTATTCGCTCCCTGTTGGGTTCTACGGTAGGGTTCGTAGACTGCAAATTAAAATTTTCCTACGCGCAGAACATCCAGGAACATGCTACGGGAGATGGATCACAGTTTGTTACCACTAGACACGAAGTGCCATGCAGCAGAAGAAGAGTTGGGGCAGCGCGTTCGCGTGGATCGTCTCCTCCTCGTTCTGATCTCCCTCGAACAGCCGGTCGTCCGATCCCACGTACGAGTTCGCCGGAGCGGCGCAAGTGCACCGCCTCTAACGGTATCCGCGCGTGCAGGAGGAACACCGTGCGGCGGACTGCTAGGTCCGATCACACAGTCGGCGGTGAGTGGAGGTGGCTATTCGCAACACATGCAAACCCTAGTCGCAGCGCCGAAGCGATCAACCGCCTGAGTGTGCCGCACCTCCACGTTATATAGGCGTCCGTCGCGGGCTCAACACTTGGGCCTCGCGCGGACCCTAAAGCCCAAATTCTACTCAGTCACGTTCCTAGTCCAGTTCGGATCACATCCGACCAGTGTCCTACGAACCGACCTCGTAGGTTCCTTCCCTTAAGCGCGCGAACCCTTAGGTTCAAGTCGGCTTGGTCACAGTTCGGATCACCTCCGACCTGCACGGTTGGCAGCGGCCTCTAGCAAGGCGTGCCGACCACCTAGCAGACTATGAAGCTCGTTAAGCGAACCTGTACAACGTGTCACACTTCTGTTCCCTTTGCCGCACGATATATGTTGTCGGGCTCAAGGCGAGACTGTCATCCTTGTACTAGCCCGACCTCTTTCTCGTTCCAGTGATGCCAACCACTATCCGGATTATCTCATAATCCTTGTCGCATGGCCATGCTTATCCTGGTCGTATCACACAAGGGGCCCAGAGTATATCTCTCCTGATCGGAGGGGCAAATCCCATCTTGCTCGACCATGTCTCGCAGCATGGGACTGGGCAAACCCGAAACTTACCTTTGTAACTACCCAGTCACGGAGTAGCGTTTGGTCGGCCCAAAGCAAGTCTGTCACCATCTCGAGTACATGCGTCAGCTCAGGTCTTAGGACATAGAATGTATGTTGTACTAGAGACTCACAGATGACATATCGCTGCGTCTCATAGTTGGGTCTGTCCAACTCAGACCTTATCTCGACTCGGATCCGACTACATCGAATCCGACCAGACCTTTCCAAGTCCATATTATCCGGTTAGCATCCAATGCTCCATGGCTAGTGAGACCAAGCCATCGACCGTGTCATATGCTAGTCTAGTCGGCTGCGCGTCCACACAGCCCTTTCGACTAGGGACCTTTTAGGACAGTCATCATACAATGCATAGTCCCACAAACAAGTCACGTACTTGCTCTAATACACATCATTGATAATGTCCAAGGACTATCTTTATTCATAAACACATAGGCAATATCATCATACATGATTGCCTCTAGGGCATATCTCCAACACTCCCTGATCATCGAAACCCCATCAATTCCATCACAACTAGACGTAGGCTTTTACCTTCGCCGTAAGGGGCCGAACTAGTATAAAAACTCTCTTACGTCCCTTGTCCACTTTAACCCCTTTAAGCTAACCCGTAGCGATGTCTCCACGACTAAGTCCTTTCATAAGGACATCTGCCGTGACAAACCCACGACAGTTGGCGCCCACCGTGGGGCTATCGCACGATGGTTTCAAGTTCTTGGAGGGCAGCTTCAATGGACTCAAGGGTTACGCTGTGGGCCGGAAGACCAAAATTCGTCACGGCAAGCTCTACATCAATGATGCAGGGTGGGGCCATGAGGCCGGCTCAATCGAGTACGGGTATCGGGTCCTCTTTGGTGGCATACATGTTTTCATTGGCAAGATCGGCGAGCCGGGCCCTGAGCCGGACATCTGCACCGACCTCGACGAAACGGCTCAGCGTGCGCGATCTGCCTGGGTCAAGCCTGCCATGAAGCGTGCCTTCGTGGGAGTCATCCATGGAGGGGACTACGAGGAAAGATCGGAATCTGGTGGTGATACCGTCGTTTATTCCGTCGACGAGTCATCGATCGGAGAGACCGAGTCGTTATATCAGCTACAAGATGGCCGGATTGGAGGCTGTTCCGATGGCGACAGTATTCCGGACCCCTCTGATCTGCCAAACCGGGTTGGAATCTTCATGGCCGGTACACAGCCGGCGCTCCACTCTTCGACCGTAGCAGCAATGATCTCCGGATCGGTGGCAGCGACGGCAGCCGGGGCAGGAGGCCCTGTGCGGCCGCACGCTCAGGTTTTATCTGATCTATTTGATGTGTTGGCAACACTGATGGGGAAGGCTAACCCGGCGGATCAGGATGCGCACAATGTGGAAATCGCGAAAGTAAAGGATTAGATTACTCAGGCCAAGGCCGATTTGGCAGCTGAGGATACCAGGATGGCCGTGGTGTGGGCCGATTTGTACGCGCAGGCTTACCGGCTTATGCTGGATCAGAATGCATCACACGAAGTCCTAAAGAGAAGGCACCGGTCTCGCCTGCCTCCGGTTTATGATGCTAGGAACCTCTTTAACACCCCAGGTGCGGGGACCAGTAACCCATCGATAGCAAACCGGACGGAGGCACCTGGAGCGGGGGCGCCGGTTCAGCCCCATTTGATGGATCCGCCCCGTCAGAACAACATTGTGACGCAGCCTGTCCCAACACCACCAGGTCATTATTCCACTCCAATGGACAATCTTGTTGCTGCCGCTTCACGGCTAGAGGCTATCCCAATTGAAGGCGATTCTCCGGCGGCGGTCGAGACGCGTCGGGTTAAAGAACTTCTTCGGACAGCCTTGGTGCAACAGGATGCTTATTCATACAGTCGTGATCGGATTCATTCCACCCCCCGTCCAAGCCGGAGTTACAACAGGCGTATGGATGAACCGGCCTTGTCAAGCAATGCGCAGAACCGCGAACCGCCCCGTGGCCACAACCCGGCAGGGGTGCTGGTGATGCTCAGGAGGTGGTGGACCGGGCTCGTGCACGCAGGGAGGCCGAGTTAGCAGCGCAGCAAGAAGCCCGTCAGCTTACTCCGGTTCATCCAACCATGTCGATAGAGCCAGGAGTTACCTCTAGCTCTTTGCGGGTGCCGTGTCTTGTCCGAGAGTTACGCAACGTACACCTACCCAAGGATTTTAAGGGCCCGCGCAAGGTGCCAAATTACACCGCCGATTTATCTCCGGAGATATGGGTTGAAAGCTATGAGATGGCCATGGAGATGCTAGATGTGGATGATGCAGCTTGTGTGAAGTACTTCACCATGATGCTAGAAGAGACGGCTCGTACTTGGTTAGAGTCTACCAGCTAACTCTATCAGATCGTGGGCTGAGTTGAGAGCCCGGTTTATCCAGAATTTTAAGGATACATGCATGCAGCACATGTCGATTGTGGACTTAGCTGCCTGTGTACAGGTGGAAGGAGAATCAACAACCCGGTGGGTGCGCCGGGTCTCGGAAATTTTGCATTCGTCGGACCGCATCAATGCTGACACCGCAGTTCTAACTTTGGAAGGCAATTGCCAGTTTAAGCCTCTGAAGTTGAAGTTGGGACGGCTGAAACGCCATTGAAATGACATGGGAACCCTCATGGCCGCTTTAGTAAAGTATGCTGACTCTGATAGTACCAAGGATCCCAAGTCTGATAATGATAAGACAGGGAAGGGAAAGAAGAGCGGCAACGCCAAGGGTCAGCACCACAACCCGGCGGGTCATGGAAAGGGCGGCAAACGTAAAGCGGATCACAACATGGACTTTGTGGCCAATACCAGCGCGCAGGACAAGGGCCAACGGCGCAAGGGTAAACTGCTCCAGCGCGGTGGAGCACCTAGCCCTAACCCGGACCTCCTAAATTACCTATTGAACCAGCCCTGCCCGAAACATGGGACGAAGGAGATGCTGGCCACACACCTCTGGAAGGACTGCTACATCATGCAAGAGTTCAAAAATTCTAATGCTTTCCGGTATGATCACGGACCGGGTGGCGGCTCAGGCCCTGGGTCTCATGGGCCGGGTTATGGTGGAGGAAATTCCGGTTCAGGCTTCCATGGTAATCAGGGCGGACATAACAATCAAGGTAATCAGGGCAACCAAGGTGGCTACAATAATCAGGGCAATCAGCAGCAGCAGTAGTAGTCGGGTTACCAGAGCAATCCGAAGCAGTTGAATAGTGGGCAATATCATGTCTTCACCACTAGCTTGGACAAGCGTGACCAAAAGCTTCATAAGAGGGCAGTAACCTCCATTGAACCGGTGGTGCCCCGTTACCTACGCTGGTCTGAGTAGCCAATTGTGTGGAGCAGAGAAGATCATCCACCCCGGGTTGACAATCCGGTCATCTGGCATTGGTGGTGGCACCTCAGGTAGGAGGTTATAAGTTCACAAAGGTACTCATGGACGGAGGGAGCAGTATCAATATCCTGTATTATGAAACTTTCCGTCGCATGGGGTTAACAGATAAAAATCTTAAACCGTCCAATACGGTGTTCCATGGTGTGGTGCCTGGTAAATCGGTGTATCCTGTTGGTAAGATAGCTCTGGAGGTGGCTTTTGGGGACGAGCATGACTTGAGATCAGAAACTTTGACCTTTGAAGTGGTGAAAATCAGTAGTCCGTATCATGCCCTGTTTGGACGGCCAGCTTATGCTAATTTATGGCACGACCTTGCTATGTCTATCTTCAGCTCAAGATGCCGGGTCACAAGGGAACTATAACCGTCCATGGGAGCCGCAAGATTGCTCTGGAGTGTGAAGAAGGTGATGCGGCTTACGCTGAGTCGGTTTATGCCACAGAAGAGTTAAAGTTTTACAAAGATAACGTTGATCCGACAGATATGACTTCATTGAAGAAGCCAACTACAGATCATGATCCGGGGCTGAAGTTTAAATCGGCTGATGATACTAAGCTTGTTGACTTCGTACCTGGCAATTCGTCCAAGCAATTCAGCATAAGCGCTAACTTGGATCCAAAATAGGAAAGCGCACTCATCGAGTTCATCCGTGAGAATCGGGACATCTTTGCGTGGAAGCCTTCTGACATGCCAGGTCTACCGAGAGAACTCGCTGAGCACACTCTTAATGTCGATCCTAAGTATAAACCGGTCAAGCAGTTTCTCCGTCGGTTCAATGAAGAAAGATGCAAGGCTATTGGAGAAGAAGTGGCCAGACTCTTGGCGGCCGGTTTTATCAATGAAGTCTTCCATCCTGAGTGGTTGGCTAATCCGTTGCTGGTCCTTAAAAAGAACGGCACTTGGCGGATGTGTGTGGATTACACAGATCTCAACAAAGCTTGTCCAGCAGATCCTTTTTCCCTTCCCCATATTGATCAAATTATTGATGCTACGGCGGGTTGCGAGCGTTTGAGTTTTTTGGATGCATATTCTGGTTATCATCAGATCAAGATGGCAGGTAAGGACCAGGAGAAGACGGCCTTCATAACCCCCTTTGGAGCCTTCTGCTGTGTGTCCATGCCCTTTGGGCTCAAGAGTGCCTAGGCAACTTAGCAACGGTGTGTGCAGAATTGTCTTCATACACAAATCAGCCGTAATGTTCATGCCTATGTGGATGATATTGTGGTCAAGTCAAGGAAGAAGGAGACGTTGATTGATGACTTAAAGGAAACCTTTGATAACCTGCGGGTTTACAAGATGATGCTTAATCCGGCTAAGTGCGTTTTGGTGTACCGGCAGGCAAGCTCTTGGGCTTTCTGGTGTCTAACAGGGGCATTGAGGCTAATCCGGAAAAGATCAAGGCCATCACCTCCTTGGCTAAACCGAAGTGTATCAATGACGTTCAACGCTTGGCAGGCCGGATTGCCGCGGTGAGCCGGTTTATCAGCCGCCTTGGTGAGAAGGCCATTCCATTGTATCAGATGCTGAAGAAAACGGATAACTTCGTCTAGAGTGACGCGGCGAATGAAGCGTTTGAGGATTTAAAGCGGCAGCTAGCTAACCCGCCGGTTCTTGTTGCACCGGTTGACAAGGAGCCATTGTTGCTATATGTGGCAGCTAATGCTCGGGCTGTCAGTGTGTCTATTGTGGTGGAGTGCAAGGAGGCAGGAAAGGAGTATCCGGTTCAGCGTCCAGTTTATTATATCAGCGAGGTACTTATTGAGTCCAAGCAGAGGTACCCACACTGGCAGAAGCTGATATATGGGGTTTTCAGGGAAAGCCGGAAGCTCAAGCAGTATTTCCAAGGTCATCCCATCACAATGGTCAGCTCTCCTCCTTTGGGAGATATAATCCAGAACAGGGAAGCAACTGGCCAGATTGCCAAGTGGGCCATAGAGCTCAGGCCTCACGGGTTGAAGTATATACCCCGAACGGCGATCAAATCTCAAGCACTTGTGGATTTCATCAACGATCGGATGTAACTACAAGCTACCAAGAGAAGCCGGATTACACTTATTGGACTATTCACTTTGATGGGTCCAGGCAATTGGAGGGCTCGGGGGCTGGAGTCGTATTAACTTCCCCACGAGGTGATAAGTTTTGTTATGTTCTCCGTTTAATGTTCCCTTGCACTAACAATGCAGCTGAGTATGAAGCTTTACTCCATGGTCTTCGGATGGCTAAGGAGATGAATCTAAGCCGAGTTAAGTGCTTCGGTGACTCAGACCTGGTGGCTCAAAAGGTGTCTGGCACTTGGGATTCCAAGGACCCACTCATGGAAGCACATCGTCGTGAGGTGGACATTGTTGCAGGTCACTTTAAAGGTTATTAGGTGGATCATGTGGACTGGCGGAAGAACGAAGCGGCGGATGCTTTAAGCCGCCTGGGTTCTCAATGTAAACCGGTTCCGCCTAATGTCTTCTTGGATGTTCTGCATAATCCGTCCGTCAAGCTCCTTGGTGAAGAGGATTGGTTATTCCTGATCCGGAAGCTCACTTGGTGGCGGTTCTTCTTGTTATCCCGGATTGGACGGTTCCTTATCTCGCATATATGAACCATGGCGAGTTACCAGAGGATGAGACATTGGCCAGGCAGATTATCCGGCGGTCCAAGTCTATGACTATTATCAATGGAGAGATGCATCATTGCAGTGTGACAGGGGCATTTCAGTGTTGTGTGTCTCCTGAAGAAGGCTGCGAAATTTTGCGTGAGATCCATGAAGGAGATTGTGGTCACCATGCCGGCTCAAAATCTCTGGTGGCCAAAGCGTTTCTTCATGGTTTTTATTGGTTGACAGCTCATGCTGATGCCGAGGACTTGGTCAGACGATGTGATGGCTGTCAGAAGTTCTCAAGGCGCGCTCATGTACCGGCTCAAGAATTGAGGATGATTCCAATTACTTGGCCATTTGCGACTTGGGGGCTGATATGGTTGGGCCTTTCAAGAGGTCCAAAGACAAGAAAACCCACCTTTTGGTGGCAGTTGACAAGTTCACAAAGTGGGTGGAGGCAGAACCAGTTAGCAAGTGTGACACGGCCACGGCGGTTCAATTCATCAAAAAGGTGATTTTCCGGTTTGGCTTTCCACATAGCATTATCACTGAAAATGGTATCAATCTGTCAAAGGGTGCCATGAAGGAGTTTTGTCAATGTGAGCACATCCGGCTGGACGTATCATCAGTGGCTCACCCATAGTCCAATGGTCAAGCGGAGAGGGCCAATCAAGAAATTGTTAGAGGCATCAAACCCCGGCTTATGGTTCCCTTGCAGCGGACGCCGGGTTGTTGGGTTTAGGAGCTACCTTCACTGTTATGGAGCATCAACACCACACCCAACAGATCGACCGGATACACGCCATTCTTCATGGTTTATGGAGTAGAGGCAGTTCTTCCTAGTGACATCCGTCATGACTCACCTCGTGTCGCCGCATATGTTGAAGCTGACAACGAGAAGGCAAGGCAAGAAGCTCTCGACCTGTTAGATGAGGAGCGTGACATAGCGGCCGCCTGTTCAGCGATTTATCAGCAAGATTTACGTTGCTATCATAGCCGCCGGGTTAGAACCAGAACCTTTCAAGAAGGAGACTTGGTGCTTCGGCTCATCCAGGATCAGACGGATATGCATAAGTTATCCCCACCTTGGGAAGGACCTTTTGTGGTCAGCAAGAATCTACACAATGGGTCATACTATCTAATCGATGTTCGAGAGCGCAAAGACTCACGTAAATCAGAGGAGGAGACCAACCGGCCGTGGAATATTGCTCATCTTCGGCCTCACAATACTTGAGCTATAGGCTCTGCTTATGTACATATTATGACTATGTATATATTATGATCAATATAATAAACCGGAACCTCAGCTAAACCGGGGTATCTGTTGTTTTCTTACATCATGTGTGGTTACATGGAGCTTCTGTTTCTAAAGCAGCGTCCGGTTTACCCCTTGGTTTAGCTTCTCAAAGGCTTTATATTACATCTCTCGGGGGCTTGGTCGTATCCGAACCATAGCTACTCCTTTTGATAGGCGCAATGCCATATCATCACTTGGGGGCTTGGTCGTATCCGAACCATAGCTACACCTCTTGATCGGCGCAATGCCACAAAATAACTTGGGGGCTTGGTCGAACCCGAACCATAGCTACACCTCTTGATCGGCGTAATGCCACAGCATCATTTGGGGGCCTGATCGAACCCGAACCATAGCTACACCTATTGGGGGCTTGGTCGTGTCCGAACCATGGTCACACCTCTTGATCGGCTCAAAGCGTCGCCTACAATGGTTTTTATTTGCCTTTGTTTGAGTTCTGTTCTCTTTTTTGATAAAGATTTTTTGTTGCTTTTTAGACCGACATTAAACAACCCGGTCCGACTGTCAATTACAAATTCACGGTACACGATCAAATCATAGTCCGGAGACTATTTGCCCGGTCTGATTTCCAATTAAAATTTTATTATGGAGTAAACCGGTGTTTATCATAACCCGGAACGGTTTACATTATAAACCGGCCTTATATCAACAGGAGTGGTTTTCTCCTAAAATATTTGGGTTATAAGCCCCGCTACAAGGTTGGCCAACCAACATCATGCATAAAGGTTGTAGGTATTATATATTTCCATTTTGGTTATATGTCACAACCTAAGTTATCATCTTCGGTTATATATATATGGGTATCATGACCCGCCCGGCGGTAAACCGCCAGGGTGCTTTAAGCTTCTTGTCTGCAGAAACAGCTTGGACAAATGAATATTTAGATCATATCTTACGTAGGACGAATCAAGCCAGTATCAATTGGAGATAAATATGCGTGAAGGCATATCAGAACAAATATTTTAACTAAGCCTATTACAAGGCTTTCTAGTGCCCAACAGGATCATTGTTTTCTCAAAATACATGTCGCAGCATGTAGAAGACTAAACTGGCCTCTGATTCATGATTGGTCACCAGCTTGGCCTGACGGTTGCGGATCATCTTGCGTCGGTTCAACTTCTTCTTCCCTACCCAGTGGCTGGAAATCAACAGTTGCCCAGTCGATCCCAGTTAAGGCTTGGAATACAGCTTCATCACTTATCGTCAGAGACGGTTCAATGTCAGGGGCATAAGTGTGCTTACGTATCGGCGGGATAAGATTCTGAGCTTCTGGAATTGGTGCAGCAATCCGTTTGTTCTTGTCATCATAGCTGGCTTGATAGTACGACAGGTCTGCTTCTTCAACTAGTTGACACACCAATGGGCGCACTTCCCGGTTTATCATCCGAAGATCATCTTCACCAAATTCTGTTTCGTCTTCCTTCAAGCTTTAGTGAAATTTGAGGAGAGAAGAGTCAAACCACTACGTCAGGATACCTCACAGAGCGACGAAGGGACTGGGAAGTAAAAAGAATCCTACTCTCCGATATATATAATCCTAAGACTCAAAACATTTTTCCATTCTAGACTCAACAACGCCAAGAAACAATCAAGTAGGGGCTCCTAAGTCGGGAAGGCTCGATTACCAACTTGTATCGCCTCGATGCGGCTATATCTCCCACGTGTCGAGGCACGACTTAGAGGCATAACCGCATTGAAAGCAATGTCGCAAGTGAGGTAATCTTCACACAACCCATGTAATACATAAGGAAAGAGGTACATAGTTGGCTTACAAATGCCACTTCACACAATACATAAATAAACATCCATCATTCGTAGTACACTCAAGGTCCGACTACGGAACCAAAATAAAAGAAGATACCCCAAATGCTACACAGATCCCCGATCGTCCCAACTGGGCACCACTACTGATCATCTGGAAAAGACACATAGTAACGACCACGTTCCTCGTCGAACTCCCACTTGAGCTCGGTTGAGTCACCTGCACTGGCATCGTCGGAACCTGCAACTGTGTTTGGAAGTAACTGTGAGTCACGGGGACTCAGCAATCTCACACCCGCGAGATCAAGACTATTTAAGCTTATAGGAAGGACAGAGTATTATAGTGGAGCTGCAGCAAGCGACTAGCATATATGGTGGCTACTTACAAAGAGAGCGAGAAGAGGAGCAAGGCACGGTCGTGAAGCTAGTAGCGATCAAGAAGTGATCCTGAACTACTTACGTCAGACATAACTCCAACACCGTGTTCACTTCCCGGATTCTGCCGAGAAGAGACCATCACGGTTACACGCGCGGTTGATGTGTATTTTATTTGAGGTCAACTTCAGGTTTTCTACAACCGGACATTAACAAATTCCCATCTCGCCTCATAAACTGAGCACGGCTTTGAAAGATATTACCCTGCGGTGTCCCAACAGCCCATTATAAGCTCTCACGGTCAACGAAGGATATTCCTTCTACCGGAAGACCCGATCAATCTCGGAATCCCGGACTACAAGACATTTCGACAAAGCAATAAAACAAGACCAAAGAAGCCGCCCGATTGTGCCGACAAATCCCGATAGGAGCTGCACATATCTCGTTCTCGTGGCACACCGGATGGGCAAGACGTCGGGTTGGCATAGACCCTGGATTGCCCAGGGGCGCCGGACATCGCCAGTTGGGCGGCACTTTCGAAGGAGCACTGGTCCGGGGTTAAAATAAAGATGACCCTCGGGCTCGCGAAAACCCGGGGAAAATACTTAGGTGGCAAATGGTAAAACCAAAGTTGGGCCTTGCTGGAGGAGTCTTATTCAAAGCGAACTGTCAAGGGGGTCCCATAAATCACCCAACCGTGTAAGGAACGCGAAATCAAGGAACATAACACCGGTATGACGGAAACTAGGGTGGCAAGAGTGGGACAAAACACTGCATAAGGCCGAGCCTTCCACCCTTTACCAAGTATATAGATGTATTAATTATAGCAGATATATATTGTGATATCCCCAACAAGTAAACATGTTCCGATCAGGAACAACATCTCCATGTTCCAACAAGGAACAAACTTCAACTTCACCTGCAACTAGCAACGCTATAAGAGGGGCTGGGCAAAGCGGTAACATAGTCAATCAACGGTTTGCTAGGAAAGGATGGTTAGGGGCTGACATGGCAATATGGGTGGCATGGCATAGCAAGTGGTAGGCATCGCAACATAGGCATAGCAAAAGAGCGAGCAACTAGCATAGCAAAGATAGAAGTGATTTCGAGGGTATGGTCATCTTGCCTGCAATGTTCTCAGAGTTGTCGAAAGCTTGATCCTCGTAAGCATTCTCAACAGGTTCCTCGTTCACGTACTCGTCTCCCGGCTCTACCCAAAGCAACAACACAAACAAATGAACCACAATAAATCACGGTGCAATGCACAATCAACATGATGCAAAACATGGCATGATATGCGGGATGTGAAATGCAATGCGTATGGGCGCTCCGGAAGGTAAATGATGAACCAGGCATCAACTTGTCAAACCAAGTATTCCACTGGAAAGATGAGATGATTTCGGTTGAAATCGATATAAAGATCACGGGAATCGGATGCACGGTTTGGAAATGACAAGCAAAACAAGAATGGCACAAATCTGCCATTAACAGCATGATGCCACTTAGCAAGCAACAAGAAATTAAGCTACTACACCCAAACGTACCAACAAAGTATATGGCAATGATGTACACAAGATGCTTGACAAAAGATGAGCACTGAGCTACGGCTAGTTCACATCATAACAGGTTCAAACAAGCATGGCAAAAGTGCACAAAATATCAGGCTGGACATGGCAAAAACAGCATCAGGTTGCAATGTTCAGAGCAAGCAAACTACCTGCTACAGGAACTTCGAATAGTAAAACAAGGCATGTCATGAATCTACTCAAAGCATAGAACAAAAGTCCCTTACTGACCATAAGCCAAAAAGTATTAGAAAATATAGTAACACCCATGTCAATATTGAAAGTTTCGTTAACAGATTCAGCAACATGGCATGTCAAAAACTGATAACAAGTAGGCATGTTTACAAGCTCAATGCACTCCCTACAGAACCTTATATGATAAATTAAGCATACATACATCAATAAGACATGGCATAGAAGACATACATGGCAAGAACAATAACATAGCATACATGGATCAACCACAACAACCTTGGCAAAATTGAATAACATGTAAACAATCTGCCAGGAAACATTTTATAGCAAAAGTAGAGCTCGATTGACTCAAGCTATGGTACTCCAAAATTGCAAACAAGGACATGGATGGATAGAGCAAGACATGTTTAACAAAACATCGTTACTGAAGTATCTCAAAATATGCATGGATCTCTCGGTAGCATCAAGTTAACATGGCATCAAAATATCAGCTAAACAGGGCTGAAAACAGCAACATCAGGACACCTACTTTGCATGCTTGTGCTAGTCACCACATAGATCACAAAAATACATGGCATACACCCCTGGAAAGATGGCATGGCATATTTCAAAACACATGTAGGACTCAAATTCATAGGGTGCACACATCAATCATGGCAAAAATAACAAAAGTGCAAGTTCTGTTACGAAACAGAAACTAACATCACATTGCATCCTTCCAACAGCATTTCGGGCATCAATATGAGCTCAAAAGAAGATGACGCAATGAGATGAAATGATCTACTCTTCGAGAAGAACATTTTGACATATTATACGCGCAAAATGGACCTACGGATGCAAAGATATGCTACGTTGAAACTGCCACGAAATATTCACATGATAAAAATACTTAGAAGAAAAGAGGGGGAAGAAGGTCAACGGGCTCGGGCCGGGCCGGATCAGGATCGGCGACGACGGCGGCCGAGGTCGCCGGAGGAGGCAGGGAGGTCGCCGGCTGGGTGGAAGGAGCTTCACGGGGCCGGGCGCCGGCGTGAGCGGGCGGCGACCCTTACGGTAGGGCTTGAGGCGGCATGGCCGGGAGGAAGGCGCGGCGGGCGCCGAGGGGGTTGGCGAGTTTGCGCCGGGCGGCGAGGCGGCGAGGGCACCTGCGGGCGCGCTGCCGAGGCGACGCTGGCGGCCAGGGCGACGGAGCCGTGAGGAAGGAAGCGGGCCGGGAGGGCTTGCCGTGGGCTCATGGCCCGCTGGGCGGCGTTGGCGGCGGCGGCGGCCACGTGGCCCCCGATGCTGGGCGGCGGCGCGAGGTGTCCGCGGGCGGGCGGACGGTCCGGGCGCGCTGTGACGGTTTTCTAGGGTTTCGGGAGGAAGATCCGGATTGGAATGGGGAGGTGTTTAAATAGGCATAGAGGGAGCTAGGAGAGTCCAAATGAGGTGTAGTTTTCGCCCACACGATCGTGATCGAACGACAGAGAGCATGGGAGTGACTTAGATGGGTTATTGGGCTGTTTTGGAGGGGTGTTGGGCTGCAACTTGAAAGAGGCCTTTGCGAGAGTGCGGTTAACCGTTGGAGTACCAAACGAGCTCCAAATGACCCGAAACTTGACCGATGGTCTACGGGTGGTATACCAAGGCCACTAGACAAACCTCGGTCCATTTTGAGAAGGTTTAATACCCGCACACGGAAAAACGTAAAAGGGACCGCCGGGGGAGATAGGAGTGCCGGATTGCAAAACGGACAACGGGAAAAATGCTCGGAATCATGAGACGAACACGTATGCAAATGCGATGCACATGATGACATGATGTAAAATGCAAGACATGGACAAAATGCAAAATGAAGAAAACCCAACCACGGAGGAATATCATATCACAATGCCGAAAATGGCAAGAGTTGGAGTTACAAATATGGAAAGTTACATCCGGGGTGTTACAACACTCCACCACTACAAGAGGATCTCGTCCGAGATCTAGGACCGAAAGAACTCCGGATATTCGAACGGAGGTGATCCTCGCGCTCCCGGTAGCTTCTCGGTCGGAATGGTGTGACCACTTCACTTTCAGGAATTTTATTGACTTGTTGCGAGTCTTGCGCCGGTTTCTTCCGAATAGCAACGGGTGCTCATGATAAGAGAGATCTTCTTGAACGTCAATCTCTTGAAGTTGATAGATGCGTTCAGGAGTCTTGAAGCACTTGCGAAGGTTGTGACACGTGAAACACATCGTGCACGTTTGCAAAGTTGGATGGAAACTCCAGTTGATAGGCGAGATCGCCTCTTTTGCCAATTATCTTGAAAGGACCCACGTATCTAGGGGCAAGCTTCCCTTTGATACCGAAGCGGCGAGTGCCTCTCATTGAGAGACGCGGAGGTAGACATGGTCTCCGATTTCAAAAGCCACATCACGGTGCTTATCATCATAATAGCTCTTCCGCGCGATTATGCGGCTTTGAGATTCTCACGAATGACTTGGCACATTTCTTACATCGTGATCAAGTCATTGCCAAGAAGTTGGCGTTCACCTGTTTCAGACCAATTGAGAGGAGTACGGCACTTTCTGCCATAGAGAATTTCGAATGGGGCCTTGCCCGAACTCGCTTGGAAGCTGTTGTTGTAGGAGAACTCGGCATATGGAAGACAATCTTCCCACTTCATACCGAAGGAAATGACACAAGCCCTGAGCATATCTTCAAGGATTTGATTAACTCGCTCGACTTGGCCACTTGTTTGAGGATGGAAAGCTGTCTTTGAAACGAATGTTGGTGCCCATGGCCTTCCGAAAAGAATCCCGAACTTGGAGGTAAAGATGCTGCCACGGTCCGAAGAGATCAATTGTGGAATGCCGTGCAAGGAGACAATCCTCGAGGTGTATAGCTCGCCAACCGAGCTGCTGTGATAGATTCTTTGATAGGAAGAAAATGAGCCACTTTAGTAAGCTTGTCAATGACAACGAAGATAGCATCATTTCCACGCTTGGACTTAGGAAAACCAGTCCACGAAGTCCATTTCAATATGATCAAACTTCCATTCTGGAATAGCAAGAGGTTGGAGGAGACCAGCTGGTCTTTGGTGTTCTGCTTTCACTCTTCTGCAGACATCACATTCATTCACGAATTGAGCAATTTCTCGCTTCATTCGAGTCCACCAATATGACTGCTTGAGATCATGGTACATCTTCGTACTTCCGGGATGAATGGATAGAAGCGAATTGTGAGCCTCGTTCATAATGACTTTTCTCGAGATCACCCTTAGGAACCACAATCCGGTCCTCAAAGAAAAGAGTGTCTTTGTCATCGGCGTGGAAGCACTTGTACTTGGAAATGCCCTTGTCGATACCACGTTTCACCTTTTTCACCATGGTATCCAGAAGTTGAGCCTCACGAATCTGATCTTCCAAAGTAGGAGAGACTATGAGGTTGGCAAGAAAGCCTTGAGGAACAACTTGAAGATTCAGCTTGCGGAAAGCTTCACAGAGATCCGGTTGAAAGGGCTTGAGGATTAGACTGCTGCGATAAGCCTTCCTGCTCAAAGCATCTGCAATGACATTGGCCTTGCCGGAGTATATTCAATACTTGGGTTGTACTCTTGAATCATTTCGACCCATCGAAGTCTGCTCGAGGTTGAGGTTGGGCTGAGTGAAAATGTACTTGAGACTCTTGTGATCGGTGAAAATGTCCACTTTCCTTCCCAACAAGAGATGTCTCCACGTTGTCAAAGCATGGACAACTGCCGCCAACTCAAGATCGTGAGTGGGGTAGTTCTTTTCATTGGGCTTCAACTGGCGAGAGGTATAAGCCACAACTCTCTTCTCTTGCATTAACACAAAGACCGAGACCTTGAAGAGAAGCATCACAGAAAACTTCAAATGGCTTGGATTCATCAGAGGAGTCAAGACAGGAGCTGTGACGAGTTTCTCTTTGAGGGTATTGAAAGCAACGTCACACTCGGGGAGACCGGACATATTTCACATGCTTACGGAGGAGGTTGGAAAGAGGCTTTGCAATCTTGGAGAAGTTCTCAACGAATCTTGACAATAGCTTGCAAGACCAAGAAAGCTGTGGAGCTGCTTGACATTCGAGGAGGTTCCCAATTCACAATTGCGGACACCTTCTCGATTAACAGCGATGCCCTTGGCGGAGATGATATGACCAAGATAAAGCACTTCATCAAGCCAAAATTCACATTTGGAGAACTTCGCATAGAATTGATACTCTCTCGAGCTTGTCTAGCACCAATCGCAAATGTTTTGCATGATCCTTCTTATTCTTGGAGAAGACCAAAATATCATCAAGATAGACCAAGACGAATTCATTGGTGTAGGGGTTGAAGATGAAGTTCATCATCCGAGAGAATGTTGGAGGAGCATTGACGAGGCCGAAAGACATGACAAGATATTCATAAGAACCAAAGCTTGTTCGAATGCTGTCTTGGGAATATCTTGTTCACGAATGCGAATCGATGATAACCCATACGAAGGTCAAGCTTGGAGAACAACTGTAGCACCTTTGAGTTGCTCGAAAAGCTCATTGATGTTGGGAAGTGGATACTTGTTCTTGATAGTCTTCTTATTCAATGGACGGTAATCGATGCAAAGTCGGTCCGTGCCATCCTTCTTCTGGACAAAAAGAACACCACAACCCCAAGGAGATGAACTCGGTCCGATCAAACCCAGACGCTCTTGTTCATCGAGCTGCTTCTTCAATTCCTTCAGCTCATTAGGTCCAAGCTTGTATGGACGCTTGCAAACGGGTTCGATGCGGGCTCAAGATCAATAACGAACTCAACTGGCCGATGAGGAGGCATACCCGGAAGCTCTTCTGGAAAGACATCTTGGTACTCACAAAAGACTGGAATCTGAGAGATGGCATTCAGTTCACCCTTCTCATTGAGAGAAAACAACCGAATGGTTTCATCACGAGCGGCATAGATGATCACATCATTAGAAGAGTGAGTCAATTGAATTTCCCTGGCAGCACAATCAAGCCGAGCTTTGTCCGAGAAAGCCAGTCCATTCCGAGAATAAGATCAATATCCGAGTCGCCAAGAACCATTGGAGAAGAAAGAAATCCATAGTTGCCCATCTTGATAGAAACATCCGGAGCCATCATTTTTGTATTCATGAACAAACCCGGAGAGGAAACCGCTATCGGCTTAGGCGGATCGACAAGATGCAAATTGTTCATGGATGCAAAAGGTCTTGATATGAAAGAAATAGATGCACCAAGATCAAATAAGACTTTTGCAGGAATATCATTAACTGAGAGATTACCCATGATCACATCAGAAGATTCCTCTGCTTGAGCTGCATTCATCATATTCACCTTGGCAGACTTGGGATTATGCTTGACCACTGCATTGCTGGAAGATTTCACAGGAGGAGGAGGCGGAAGGCGCCTCTGGTTGAAGCACTTGTTCGCATAGTGACCTTTCTGCTGACATTTGTTGCAAGTCACCTCAGAGAGCGGACGGTGATAAGGAGCACTTGACCTTGGAGCTTGAGAATTAGACTTGTTCTGATAGCTTGGGTTGGGTGGGTGGGAAGATCCACGGCCACCTGAGTTCTTCTGGTAAGGCCGACGGAACGGAGCAGGAGGAAGGTAAAACTTCTGCTGCTTAGCTGCCACTTGAGAGGAAGAAGAAGACTGAATCGCATCCTGATTCTCTTCTTAGAAGCCTCACATTTGAGCTGGGCAGCTTCTTGCTTGATTGCCATGTTGTAGAAATCATCATACTTAATCGCTCAACAAGCACAAGAGCTAATTGCAGATCTTCTCTCGCACCACCTCTGAATTGATAGATCATACTCTTTTCATCGTGAACGCCTTGCTTAGCAAAATGAGCGAGCTTCGAACTGGATATTGTATTGATAGACGGACATGTTGCCTGCTTGAGATTGCGGAACTCCTCACGCTTGCTCTCAACAACACTTTTGAATGTGATGAGCTCAAATCACGGCGGAACTCATCCCGTAATGACACGACCTCCTCTGGAATCTTTGTATTGCTGGTACCACTCGCAGCTTGATCCTTGAGTTGAAACGATGCAAACTTGACAAAGTCCTCGTGTCTGACATTGCTACAATCAAAATGCTTGCAGATGTCCACAAGCCAATCGTCGGCGTCTGTGGCCTCGACCACGTAAACCGAAAGACTTCGCTGATTAGCGAGGAACCGGTAGAGAGTAGCAAAGTGCGGCTGATTGTTGCCTTGACCTTGATTTCCTTGATTGCCTTGCCCTCGAGTAATGCGTTCTTGCAAGAGCTGCAAAATCATCTGAGCATTGGCATTGGTGGCTGCCATGATAGCTTGCCAGCCTCTGCAGCGGAGGTGGAGATGGAGGTGGAGGTTCGACCGATCCCCATCATTGCGATCCGGATTCAGGCCAGCGTTGGCGGAGCCATCTGAAGAGGGTGACATCCGTTAGTCCTTTGATAGACAAATTGATAAGTAGAATCAACGGATAGAAATTGCAACATATAGTCTTCACAATAAACATTCAACAAGAATGAACGAATGAATTCCAAAGTTAATCATCACACGTCCATTAAGGTGAGAAGCCACTTAGATAAAGATATGGAAACAACATCTGTCTTAGAAACAAATCGAGTATCACAACTGAAAACAAAAGGTTGGCTTCTAGAATGAGCCGGAACAAACACATGATAGAGATTTCGCCCAAAGTGTTCGTGGTGGGGCCTACACGGACACGACGTATAGCGCCGTCACGAATGACAAACAAAGACGTCCCGAATCAGCATAGCCAAGGATTCTTTAAGACGTCTCGCGACCATCAGAATCGACCGTGAATGGGCGGACCACTAGACGTTGGACCCCAATCTCAAATCATACATCCGCCGGAAAGAAATCACTGTAAGCTACTAGAATTCCCACCTATAAACTCCCGAAACTTTACGGTTATGCAATCTGGTGTTGGGGATACAGGGACACAAAATATATCACCCAAACTAACAATACCTAGATCCAGTATCCATCCGTCAACACATAACCAAGAAATCCTCGGAAATCGTGTACCTCGACCTTGAAAAACATCCGTTATACAAGTCATGGCAATACTCCACTTTTCGCCTCGATCGGGCTATCGGGGTTATCTCACCAACAACTGCACAAAAGAGATTTCGATGTCGGCAAAACTCGTGTATTCCAGAACTGCAACGATAAAATTGTGGCGACAACACCTCGGAGCTCAACTCCCGGGACACCGCCACAACCCCTAAATGTCGAGGCACCAAGAACAATGTTCTCGTCACAAAACCATCGGAACGATTCCAAGATACCCACGTGATCCTAAAAAAATTTAGTGAAATTTGAGGAGAGAAGAGTCAAACACTACGTCGTGGATACCTCACAGGCTGACGAAGGACTGGGAAGTAAAAAGAATCCTACTCTCCGATATATATAATCCTAAGACTCAAAACATTTTTCCATTCTAGACTCAACAACGCCAAAGAAACAATCAAGTAGGGGGGCTCCTAAGTCGGGAAGGCTCGATTACCAACTAGTATCGCCCTCGATGCGGTTATATCTCCCACGTGTCGAGGCACGACTTAGAGGCATAACCGCATTGAAAGCAATGTCGCAAGTGAGGTAATCTTCACACAACCCATGTAATACATAAGGGAAAGAGGTACATAGTTGGCTTACAATGCCACTTCACACAATACATAAATAAACATCCATCATTCGTAGTACACTCAAGGTCCGACTACGGAACCAAAATAAAAGAAGATACCCCAAATGCTACACAGATCCCCGATCGTCCCAACCGGGCACCACTATCGATCATCTGGAAAAGACACATAGTAACGACCACGTTCCTCGTCGAACTCCCACTTGAGCTCGGTTGAGTCACCTGCACTGGCATCATCGGAACCTGCAACTGTGTTTGGAAGTAACTGTGAGTCACGGGGACTCGGCAATCTCACACCCGCGAGATCAAGACTATTTAAGCTTATAGGAATGACAGAGTAGTATAGTGGAGCTGCAGCAAGCGACTAGCATATATGGTGGCTACTTCGCAAAAGAGAGAGAGAAGAGGAGCAAGGCACGGTCGTGAAGCTAGTAGCGATCAAGAAGTGATCTTGAACTACTTACGTCAGACATAACTCCAACACCGTGTTCACTTCCCGGACTCCGTCGAGAAGAGACCATCACGGTTACACACGCGGTTGATGTGTATTTTATTTGAGGTCAACTTCAGGTTTTCTACAACCGGACATTAACAAATTCCCATCTGCCTCATAACCGCGGGCACGGCTTTTAAAGATATTACCCTGCGGGGTGTCCCAACTTAGCCCATTATAAGCTCTCACGGTCAACGAAGTATATTCCTTCTACGGAAGACCCGATCAATCTCGAATCCCGGACTACAAGACATTTCGACAGCAATAAAACAAGACCAGCAAAGCCGCCCGATTGTGCCGACAAATCCCGATAGGAGCTGCACATATCTCGTTCTCGTGGCACACCGGATGGGCAAGACGTCGGGTTGGCATAGACCTGGATTGCCCAGGGCGCCGGACATCGCTTCAGTTGGGCCAAGACTCGAAGGAGCACCGGTCCGGGTTAAAATAAAGATGACCCTCGGGCTCGCGAAACCCGGGAAAAAGGCTTAGGTGGCAAATGGTAAAACCAAAGTTGGGCCTTCTTTGGAGGAGTCTTCTTCAAAGCGAACTGTCAAGGGGTCCCATAAATCACCCAACCGTGTAAGGAACGCGAAATCAAGGAACATAACACCGGTATGGCCGGAAACTAGGGTGGCAAGAGTGGGACAAAACACGGGCATAAGGCCGAGCCTTCCACCCTTTACCAAGTATATAGATGTATTAATTATAGCAGATATATATTGTGATATCCCCAACAAGTAAACATGTTCCGATCAGGAACAACATCTCCATGTTCCAACAAGGAACAAACTTCAACTTCACCTGCAACTAGCAACGCTATAAGAGGGGCTGGGCAAAGCGGTAACATAGCCAATCAACGGTTTGCTAGGAAAGGATGGTTAGAGGCTGACATGGCAATATGGGTGGCATGGCATAGCAAGTGGTAGGCATCGCAGCATATGCATAGTAAAAGAGCGAGCAACTAGCATAGCAAAGATAGAAGTGATTTCGAGGGTATGGGCATCTTGCCTGCAATGTTCTCAGAGTTGTCGAAAGCTTGATCCTCGTAAGCGTTCTCAACAGGTTCCTCGTTCACGTACTCGTCTCCCGGCTCTACCCAAAGCAACAACACAAACAAAGTAACCACAATAAATCACGGTGCAATGCACAATCAACATGATGCAAAACATGGCATGATATGCGGGATGTGAAATGCAATGCGTATGGGCGCTCCGGAAGGTAAATGATGAACCAGGCATCAACTTGGCAAACCAAGTATGCCACTGGAAAGATGAGATGATTTCGGTTGAAATCGATATAAAGATCACCGGAATCGGATGCACGGTTTGGAAATGACAAGCAAAACAAGAATGGCACAAATCTGCTATTAACAGCATGATGCCACTTAGCAAGCAACAAGAAATTAAGCTACTGCACCCAAACGTACCAACAAAGTATATGGCAACGATTTTCACAAGATTATTGACAAAAGATGAGCACTGAGCTACGGCTAGTTCACATCATAACAGGTTCAAACAAGCATGGCAAAAGTGCACAAAATATCAGGCTGGACATGGCAAAAACAGCATCAGGTTGCAATGTTCAGAGCAAGAAAACTACCTACTACAGGAACTTAAAATAGTAAAACAAGGCATGGCATGAATCTAATCAAACCATAGAACAAGAGTCCCTTACTGACCATAAGAAAAAAAGGATTAGAAAATATAGTAACACCCATGTCAATATTGAAAGTTTCGTTAACAGATTCAGCAACATGGCATGTCAAAAACTGATAACAAGTGGCATGTTTACAAGCTCAATGCACTCCCTACAGAGCCTTATATGATAAATTAAGCATACATACATCAAGAAGACATGGCATAGAATACATACATGGCAAGAACAATAACATAGCATACATGGATCAACCACAACAACCTTGGCAAAATTGAATAACATGTAAACAATCTGCCAGGAAACATTTTATAGCAAAAGTAGAGCTCGATTGACTCAAGCTATGGTACTCCATAATTGCAAACAAGGACATGGATGGATAGACCAAGACATGTTTAACAAAACATCCTTACTGAAGTATCTCAAAATATGCATGGATCTCTCGGTAGCATCAAGTTAACATGGCATCAAAATATCAGCTAAACAGGGCTGAAAACAGCAACATCAGGAAACCTACTTTGCATGCTTGTGCTAGTCACCACATAGATCACAAAAATACATGGCATACACCCCTGGAAAGATGGCATGGCATATTTCGAAACACATGTAGGACTCAAATTCATAGGGTGCACACATCAATCATGGAAAAAATAACAAAAGTGCAAGTTCTGTTACGAAACAGAAACTAACATCACATTGCATACTTCCAACAGCATTTCGTGCATCAAGATGAGCTCAAAAGAAGATGACGCAATGAGATGAAATGATCTACTCTTCGGGGCGAACATTTTGACATATTATACGCGCAAAATGGACCTATAGATGCAAAGATATGCTACGTTGAAACTGCCACGAAATATTCACATGATAAAAATACTTAGAAGAAAAGAGGGGGAAGAAGGTCAACGGGCTCGGGCCGGGCCGGATCTGGATCGGCGACGGCGGCGGCCGAGGTCGCCGGAGGAGGCAGGGAGGTGGCCGGCGGGGTGGAAGGAGCTCGCCGGCGGGGGCCGGCGCCAGTGAGCGGGCGGCGACTGCGCGTGGCCGGGCGCCAAGGTGGAGGAGGCGCTGGCGGCGCGCCGGAGGGGGGGCCTCGCCACGGGCGGCGAGGCGGCGAGGGCACCGGCGCGGCCGAGGCGACGCTGGCCGAGCGGGCGCGCGACGGAGCCGGGAGGGAGGAGCGGGCCGGGAGGGCTGCCGGCTCAAGGGCTCATGGCGTATGTGTGCGGCGGCGGCGCACGTGGCCCCCGACATGCTGGGCGGCGGCGCGAGGTGTCCGCGGGCGGCGGACGTGTCCGGCGCGCGCGGGGACGGTTTTCTAGGGTTTCGGGGAGGAAGATCCGGGATTGGAATGGGGAGGTGTTTAAATAGGCATAGAGGGAGCTAGGAGAGTCCAAATGAGGTGTAGTTTTCGCCCACACGATCGTGATCGAACGACGGAGAGCATGGGAGTGACTTAGATGGGTTATTGGGCTGTTTTGGAGGGGTGTTGGGCTGCAACTTAAAAGAGTCCTTTCTTGAGTCACGGTTAACCGTTGGAGTACCAAACGAGCTCCAAATGACCCGAAACTTGACCGGTGGTCTACGGGTGGTAAACCAAGGCCACTAGACAAACCTCGGTCCATTTTGAGAAGGTTTAATACCCGCTGCGGAAAACGTAAAAGGACCGCCGGGGAGATAGGAGTGCCGGATTGCAAAAGCGGACAACGGAAAAATGCTCGGAATCATGAGACGAACACGTATGCAAATGCGATGCACATGATGACATGATGTAAAATGCAAGACATGGACAAAATGCAAAATGAAGAAAACCCAACCACGGAGGGAATATCATATCACAATGCCGAAAATGGCAAGAGTTGGAGTTACAAATATGGAAAGTTACATCCGGGGTGTTACAGATAACCTTGGGCTGCCTCAACTGCATCAAAGTCAGGAACCCATGCTTTTGCCCGGGTCAGTGCGGCCAAAGCGCCCGTTCTAGCAGCAGACTTTTTTAGCTCGTCAACCCGGGCAGGAAGCATAGATAACCTTTGTAAAATATCGTTGATCAAGGTGGGAGGCGGGTTATTGTGTGATGCAGTATAGATGATTCGCTGTGCGCTGGTATACAGCTGATCTATCAAAGTATATGCTGCCTTCAATTTCTTCTAAACATCAGATCCCAAGTGGCTAATACGAGTTCCTGCATCATCACAAGGATTAGTAAACCGGCAAAATATTTGCATGGATATATGGAAAGCCTAAGTCAAAGAGCTTACCGAATACAGTGACGGTCATGGCATGCACCTGCCGCTTCACGTTGGTCAGCTCATCAACCACTGGTTTAAGAGCGGCTTCTGCTTTTCCAGCCCGTTCCACCAAAGTGGATTTCTCAATCTCCCAATCCGCCCGCTCTTTGTTGAAGCTCTCTTTAAGTTTCTCCATAGCGCCCAAAGCGCTGGTCAACTCTTCCTTCGCCTTGGAGGTTTCAACTTGTTGTGATTTAAGGTTCTCCTGCAGGTCAGTGGTTTGGATTTCTTTCTTGCTCAATTCAGCCTGCATAGAGACAATTAGATAATGAGGTGACAGTACATATTTGAAGTACCAAGCATAATACAAGTATTCAACTCGGTACTTGGGGGCTAATGCATATTTCCTCTTCATCATTCATTTTCTACAAAAGTCCCAAGCATAATACAAGTATTCAACTTGGCACTTGGGGGCTAATGGATGTTTGCTCAAAAATGCGGACATGGGAGTTTCTTTTACAAAGTCCGGTTCATATTTATAAAGATAAACCGGCCCTTGGGGTCTACTTCAGTGAAGATAAGATGCATTATGGCTCACATTGAGTACTTACTAAAGCCCCGATTTAAACCGGTAACTTAAACCGTCACTTGGGGGCTATTGGAGTTGATAAGATACAAATCAATACAAGAAGAGAAGCATATAGGAAGTTACCAAAAAAATTTCCTTCATCATATTGACCAAGCCGGCTTCATAGTTGCGGCTGTTGTACAGACGGTTCAGATAGCAAGAATGGAGGTCTTGAGCATTCAGAGCGACATACGTTGACAAATCGGCATTCCATTTGCCTTTGCCAATCGCAGAGAATTCTTCTTTGGCGGTATGTTTTGACAAAGCAACAGGATTGCCTGGTTCGGTATGGCCAACGCCAGTAATCAGAACATCATCATCCTTTTCCTCAACAGCTCGTACTGGGGTCGCCGGTTTGTCAGTATTCTTTGCTGGGCTTGCCGCTTTTTCAGTCCGGATAGAATTGGTCGGCTGGTCAGCATGGCATGTGGTATCAACTTCACCGCTTTCAAAGAACGAAGTCATGGTCTTGAGGCGATGGGTCATTCAAAGATATCATCAAGGTTGGCCTCTTGAGTGCAGAGTTTTCTCCGGTTCAACAGCTGGGTCTTCCTTTGTCGGTTTGTTCAGGCGAGCTTTCTTGCTTGGTCTGGGCTTAGCACTGACGAAGTAAAACATGAAGGTCAGTATAGCGTATAAAATGCATGTCAAGAATAAAGCAAATGAAGAACTTACCCAATAACCGTTTTGAGGGGTGGAAGTTTGGTGGCTGACGACTCGCTAGAGGATGAATGAGAAGTGCCCTGATAATTGGAATCAGACGGATTAGGAAGAAAACAACCCATTTTGGGGCATGACATGTCAAGGGAATTAGAGACCTCTGATTGGTGTTTCCGAACCGGACTGTTCGGTAAACCGGCGGAGGTAACTGCCTGGCCGCTATGCCGGGTTGTGCGGCGAGCCTCGTGCTGTTGTGTCTTCATAAGAAAGTTCGGATCCAAGTAAGCAAGAGGATGAGAAAATTTAAATTTCCGGTTTGCTCGACGGATTTTTAGTGAAGGCAAAGGGTTTGAATCGGAGGAAAGAACGATTACCTCTGACATCGGGCGTGGATCGACTTCAGCGTCGTCCTGGCAATAATCATCGTCAATAAGGCGTATGAAAAATGAACCAAGTGAGTCAAGTTCTACCTCAAAATCCGTGTTACCCACATCATCATCAGCCGGTGGATCGGAGGATGAAGTGGTTTTCTTCCGGTTGGCAGGTTTTTTCACAGCTTTGGTATTTTGGCGGGTTGGCTTCATTGGTTTGTCTTGCGGAGGTTTCTTGTTCCAGAATGGATCATCACCCTGCCAAAAAATCATCACATTTTCAGACAATATTGGGATAGAAGTAGTTTCAGATAAACAGATGGTATGATTCTTACAACCGGCGGTTTGTTGATGGCGCAGAAAGGGAGTAGTCCGGTTTGAGCACAAATAGCCTCTGGTTCCTTCAACATCTTTTTTACAGCCTCAGTGACTTTGTCATCTGTAAGCTGAATGTCAATGTGCCGTTGAGCATCCTTCAAATTCCCTGTATACTCACACATCAAACCGGGGCACTGGCTTAAGTGCAAAACGCTCCAGGTTATCCAAAGAATAAAATCAACTCCTGTCAACCCGTTTGCCATAAAGGCCCTAAGCTTGGATAGTTGAGGAGCATATTTGATTCTCTCTTTAGCAGTCAGCCTTTGAGGAAAAGGGTGTGTGTTGCTCAGACGTTCAGGACGGTAACCCGGCAGGGGGTTTTCATCAGTTGGAGACGTGTCCTTGCAATAAAACCAGGTCTGGTTCCACTCTTTGGGGTGACTGTGGAGATTGGCATGAGAAAATGTGACTTCTTTCTTTTTCTGAACCACCATACCACCCAGTTCTGTGTTGGGCCCATCTTTGAACTCTGTACGGCGGTTTAGGTGAAAGAAATCCATGAATAGTTCTACTGTAGGTTCCTCTTGAAGGTAAACTTCACAAAAAACTTGGAAGTGGCAGATACTAGTTACAGAGTTAGGACCGATATCTTGTGGGCGCAGTTGAAAGTTGGCCAGTACATCCCAAAATTTTTTTGAACCGGGAGGGCTGAAACCCAGGCTTTGGTGATCAGCAAAAACAACAACTTCTCCGTCTTTGGGAGTAGGAGGACATTCCGCCGAGGACCCTCCAAGGAATGACATCTTTCTTACTTAAAGCGCCTGTTTTGACCAGGTTGTTCAACTGTTCTTCAGTCACTCGAGAAGGGACCCAATTGCATTCATACACTTGTTTGGCCATGGCAATGAAGATCTACAATATAATGATTTCCGGTTTAAGATTTACATTGGACAGCCATACAGTGATACAAAGATGTTAGTATATTGCTAAACCGGAGTCAGCTATTTAAAAACCGGAGTTTAACAGTGAAAGAGTGCACTAGTGAAGGTTATAAGTTGAAGTACATTGGCGGTTCAACAAGGGGACTAATGGTATATACCGGGTTGTCATTTTTCTAAAAAGTTAAACCGCCTAGTCTAAACATTGAAGAGTCAAGACTGCAGATGTATAAGTGAAGGAAAACAGATTTCACAAGTTGGTATTACAATTTTGGATCTCATGCATATCGTAAAAGGAAAATATATTCAGACCTAAGGAGTGGTGCCGAAACAGTGGATGAAGGTTCAGATGGGACCTTCTATTTTAGCAAGGCGCATTAGATGGGAAAAAAGAGCTACGGTTATCATTGAACAGGATAACTATCAAGGTCTGGATCAAAACCCTATTATACAAGTAATGGACACTGATGAACACCAAAGAACACCGACGAACACCGAAACCCTAGAACAGATATACGGTGAAAGAACAGAGAACATACCAGTATTGACGGGAGAGCGGAGAAGCACCGCGGTTCTCTGGTACGCTCAGGGTGATGCAGCGGCCGGAGTCGAAGCAGAGACGGCGGTCGATGGTGGCGGCGGAGCTCCAGAGGTTGAGCGTCGCGAGGTAGACGACGACGTGAAGAGGCACGAGGGGGAAAGGTGAAAATGACCCCTCGGCCCTATTTATAAAGGCAAAGGATAAGTATCAGGCGCGAAAATTGAGGAGCCAGAAATTTGGAGATGAGGCGGAGCTGTCGCCTCGATTATCGGAGGACCATTAATGAAGATGGGTTATACACAGTTTTTGATAATAGATGATGTCACAGCGGTTTACCACGATCCGAGAAGATTACGTAACTGCGGTTTACCGAATTATGAGAAGATGTTGAAGACGAAGTTTTTACTAAGAATTGACATGAACATGTTCAATTCAATCTGGGGCCTAATGTTGGGGATATTACTACTGGGCGTAAACCGTCCAGGAGAGGCAGGGTTAACTTCATCAGTAGTCCATTATGTTTGAAGCCCATGAAGACAGACGGTGACATTGTGTAAAGGCCCAGAGCCCAGAAACCGGTTTAAGGCCTGTAGCTATAAACCGACATTGATATGTAACTTGCATTGTAAGATAGAAAGAGCGGAGACCAAGCCGGACACATTTATGAGCCGGCCTCTGGACTCTGTAAACCGATGGGCGTCAACCCATGTATATAAGGGGACGACCCGACGGCGGTTCAGGACAACAGACAACAACTCGAGACTCGGGCAAAGCGTATTCGCTCCCTGATCATCGAAACCCCATCAATTCCATCACAATTGGACGTAGGATTTTACCTTCACCGTAAGGGGCCGAACTAGTATAAAAACTCTCTTGCGTCCCTTGTCCGCTTTAACCCCTTTAAGCTAACCCGTAGTGATGGCTCCACGACTAAGTCCTTTCATAAGGACATCCGGACACGAGAGGAAGTCTTCTGTCTTGTATCTTCATGGCCAATTAGTCTGGCGTACGTCAGATAGCCCGGACGCCCGAGGACCCCTTAATCAAGGACTCCCTCAGCCGAGGGCCTCTGCCCACTCCTGGCGATGAATGGGGGTACTGACGTGACGTGTACCCAACTGTGATGCCGTGTGGACAACAAGCGCTGATGGATCCGCTCTTGTTGTGCGGCGTGCTGCGCCTCTCGCTCTGCAGCGCTCCAACGGTCTCGCCGTGTGGCGAGCTGCAACCTATCGGTGCGGACGCACCTAGCTTGCTTTGTGGTGTGCCATTGATCATGTTGTGCGGCGAGCTGCAGCCTGTCGGCACTGACATGCCTATCTTGATCTGTGGGCTCAAGCGCCATGCACCAAAGGTCTGCTCAACCTTGGCGATGACGCGCATCATGGCGTCGTCCATCGTGTTGCCGGGGAGCGCCTCGGCCTCGATGGGCCATGGCGCCGGCTCGTTTTCCTCGTCGACGAGGTTGATGGCAGAGGCGGCGCTTTGGTGGGTTGGCATGCTTGCAAAAGGTGGATGCGCTACAGGCTACGCTTGTCGCCTCCGTGCATCGTGTGCCACCTACGTTTATGGTCAATATCAGTGCGTGGCGGGAAATAGGTGAGGAAATGGCGGGAAACGGTGGCATGTTCATAAAACGCCATCATTTAATGTAGCATAGAAGGAACATCGAGCTAGCACAAGTAGTAGATGATGATCAAATGAACACAGACCACACTAGGGAACCCGTTGGTGATGAATTCATCAATCACAAATGGTTGAATACTAGCAAGCGTTTGCCCACAACACACACGGCTTATTCCATCACAAACAGGTCGGATGGATCAACTGTATGCCACGTATCACACATTGTCAAAAAGTAATGCAGTAGACCTTCTTTAACATGTGTTAAAAAAAGGACCTTGAGGTTAGATTAACTCATGGGATGGGTCGTATCAATCATTTAAGTTGACAAATACGACCCATCCTATCAGTCAATTTAACATCAAAACAACTTCCCATCCAGTCACCCATCTGATGGCTGCTCCAGCCTGAGCACACTTAACTTGAGAGTTCTCTTACATGAGCTACTGGTGGAACAGCTAGTCCTTGCTGATATAGGATGCCTCTTCGCATCCTTATGGCCTATCCGGATGACCGCCCATCCCCCAATGGCCAATATATGTTGTGTAGACAAAGCATATCACATACGTCTTATTAGAAGCAATCATCTTTCTTATTATCGGTCTTCGCACACATTTCTGATTACAGACCTGTTTGCCGCATATCACACATATCTTGTTATATTGAACCGTTTCTGTTCTCTTGTCTCAACACAAACAGTTCATCCGAGTGAACCGCATGCTATATATCAGACACACACCTTGATCTGGCTGACCGTTTCTTTTGTGTTGCCTAATCACAAACAGTTCATCCGAGTGAACCGTATGCTATATATCGCACACACCTTCATCTGGCTGCCCGTTTCTTTTGTTCCTCCTCATCGCAAATGGTTAACTGAACTGAACCATATGCCCTACATCGCACACGTAACTAAAATCTGAACCGTGTTTGATGCATCCTCCATCGCAAATGTTTTGCACCTTTTTGACGGTTTTTACACCAGCGTTTGCGATTATTGCATCGCACACAGTTTTGTCGAAGGGTCTCTGATAGTAGTGTCGCGTTAGCAGCATCCTGCAGTAGTGACTACTAGTTGGAATAGCTTCTACCCACTTAGTAACGTAATCAACATCGACTAGAATATGTGTATACCCATTAGAGGAAGGAAAGGATCCCATATAATCAAAGCCCCAAACATCAAATGGTTCAATAACAAGTGAACAATTCATAGGCATTTCCTGACGCCTACTAATATTACCAATCCTTTGGCATTCATCACAAGACAAGACAAACTTACGGGCATCTTTAAAGAGAGTGGGCCAATAGAAACCTGATCGCAATACCTTGTGTGTAGTTCTTTCTCCAGCGTGGTGCCCTCCATAAGACACGGAGTGGCACTTGCGTAGGATCTGTTCCTGTTCATGCTCTGGTACACAACGTCTAGTAACACCATCTACTCTTTCTTTATAAAGGTGTGGATCATCCCAAAAGTAATGTCTCAAATCATATAAAAACTTTTTATTTTGCTGGTATGTGAAACTAGGTGGTATAAATTTAGCAACAATATAATTCGCATAATCAACATACTATTAAGTATTACGAGAAGCATATATGACATTTAATTACTCATCAGGACCATTTTCTAACCTAGACAAGTTGTCGGCAATGGGGTTCTCAGCTCCCTTTCTATCAATAATATGCAAATCAAATTCTTGTAGCAAGAGAACCCATCTAATAAGTCTAGGTTTAGCATCTTTTCTTTTCCATAAGATATTTAATAGCAGCATGATCAATGTGAACAGTTTCTTTGGAATCAACGATATAAGGTCTAAACTTATCACATGCAAATACAACTGCTAAAAATTCTTTTTCAATGGTAGCATAATTTCTCTGGGCACTGTCTAGAGTTTTACTAGCATACTGAATAACATTTAATTTCTTATCAACTCATTGTCCTAGAACAGCACCAACAGCATAATCACTAGCATCACACATAATTTCAAAGGGTAGGTTCCAATCAGGTGGCTGAACAATAGGTGCAGAAATCAAGGCTTTCTTAAGTATTTCAAATGCTTCTACACAATCATCATCAAAAATAAAAGGAACATCTTTTTGTAAGATATTAGTGAGAGGCCTAGAAATTTTGGAGAACTCTTTAATAAACCTCATATAGAAACCAACATGACTAGGGAAACTTCTTATACCTTTGATATCTTTAGGACACGACATCTTTTCAATAGCATCTACTTTAGCTTTATCAACTTCAATACCTCTTTATGAAATTTTATGCCCCAAGACAATACCTCCATTTACCATAAAGTGGCACTTCTCCCAGTTCAAGACAAGATTAGTTTCTTCACATCTCTGCAAAACTCGATCAACGTTGCTTAAGCAATCATCAAAAGAAGTTCTGTAAACGGAGAAATCATCCATGAAAACCTCAACAATCTTTTCACAGAAGTCAGAGAATATAGTATTCATACATCTTTGAAGGTAGCAGGTGCATTGCATTAACCAAAAGGCATACGTCTGTAAGCAAAGGTACCGAAAGGGCAAGTGAAAGTGGTTTTCCCTTGATCCTCTTTTGACACAGGTATTTTGGAGAAACCAGAATAACCATCTAGAAAGCAAAAATGTGTATGTTTAGATAGTCTTTCTAGCATTTGATCAATAAAAGGCATAGGGTAATGATCTTTTCTAGTAGCTTTATTTAATTTGCAGAAATCAATTACCAATCTATAACCTGTAACAATTCTCTGTGGAATCAATTCATTCTTATCATTAGGAACAACAGTAATACCTCCTTCTTAGGGGCACAATGAACATGGCTTACCCATTGACTATCAGCAATAGGATAAATTATACCAGCCTCCTTAAGCTTTAGTATTTCATTTCTTACCACTTCTTTCATCTCAGGATTTAACCGTCATTGATGATCAACAACTGGTTTAGCATCTTTCTCCAATATAATTTTGTGCTTACATAGAGTGGGACTAATGCCCTTAAGATCATCAAGAGTATATGCAATAGTGGCACGGTGCTTCTTCAGAGTTTTCGATAATTTCTTTTCTTCATGCTCTATGTTCTTTTCATCAAGACAAGCATATTTCAGAGTATCAGGTAATTGTTTAAGCTCAAACACTGGATCACCATTAGGTGGAGGAGTATCTCCAAGGATTTCAACAGGCAAATTGTGTTTCCAAATAGGTCCTTGTTTAAAGACTACTTCATCGATTTCCCTTCCTTCATTCATAAACATATCATTTTCATGCTCTTGCAAATATTGTTCTAAGGGATCAGCCGGAGGCACGACAATAGAAGCAAGACCAATAATTTCATCCTTACTAGGTAATTCTTTATCATGGGGTTGTCTATGAAATTTAGAGAAATTAAAATCATGAGACATATCCCCTAAACCAACAGTAACAATATCTTTCTCGCAGTCTATCTTAGCATTAACAATATTCAAGAAGGGTCTACCAACTATAATGGGACAAAAATTATCTTGTGGGGAACCAAGAACAAGAAAATCAGTAGGGTATTTTATCTTCCCACCCAATACTTCAATATCTCTAACAATACCAATTGGTGATATAGTTTCTCTATTAGCAAGCTTAATAGTAACATCAATATCTTCTATCTCAGTAGGTGCAATATCATTCATAATTTCTTTATATAAGGTATAAGGAATTGCACTCACACTAGTACCCACATCACATAACCCATGATAACAATGATCTCCAATTTTAATAGAAACAATAGGCATGCCAACAATAGGTCTATGTTTATCTTTAGTATCAGGTTTAGCAATCCTAGCAGCTTCATCACAGAAGTAAAAACATGCCCATCAATATTATCAACCATGAGATCTTTAACCATAGCAATACTAGGTTAAACTTTAATTTGCTCAGAGGGTGTATGTGTTTTAGTATTACTTTTACGAACCACAGTTGAAGCTTTAGCATGATCCTTTATTCTAACAAGGAATGGTGGTTTCTCAATATAAGCAGTAGGAATAATAGGATCAACATTATAAGTAATAGTTTCTTCTTCAAGTTTAATAGGTTCAACTACTTTAACTTCAATGGACGATGATATTTAAACAACTTCTCCTTTGGGAGATCAACATGAGTAACAAATGATTCACAGAAAGAAGCTACTATCTCAGAGTCAAGTCCATATTTAGTGCTAAAATCACGAAAAGCATCGGTATCCATAAAAGATTTAACACAATCAAACTTAAGGTTTATGCCTGACTCCTTAACTTCGTCGAGATACCAATCTTCATTGTTGTGTTTAATTCTTTCCAATAAATCCATTTGAATCCAATATCCTTCTTCATATAGGAATCAATACAAGAAATATCGAGCATGGATCGATCATTATGAGAAAGCCGAGCATAAAATTTTTGAATAATAATTTCTCTTGAGAGCTCATGATTGGGGCATGAATATAACATTGACTTAAGCCTCCCCCAAGGTTGAGCGATACTTTCTCCTTCACGAGGCCAAAAATTATATATATAATTCCGATCACGATGAACCAGATGCATAGGATAAAACTTCTGATGAAATTCCAATGTCAATCTGTTGTAGTTTCATGATCAAATATCATCCAATAGCCTATACCATGTCAATGCCTTTACCTTCAAAGATAAAGGGAAGACCTTATTCTTGACAACGTCCTCGGGAATACCTGCAAGCTTAAATAATCCACAAACTTCATCCACATAGATTAGGTGCATATCGGGATGTAATGTTCCATCTCCTGCATAAGGATTAGCTAGCAGTTTCTCTATAATACCCGAAGGAATTTCATAATAAATATTTTCAGTAGCTGCAGTAGGTTGAGGAGCAACTAATTGTGGTTCTGGTTGAGGTGAAGATACTCCAAACAAACCCCTCAAAGGATTATTTTCCATAGTAACAAGTGACAGTAAACTTCAGCACACTATATAAATGTTTCCTTACCAAATTCCACTTGTGCTTCACTCCCCGGCAACGGTGCCAGAAAAGAGTCTTGATGACCCACAAGTATAGGGGATCTATCATAGTCCTTTCGATAAGTAAGAGTGTCGAACCCAATTAGGAGCAGAAGGAAATGACAAGTGGTTTTCAGCAAGGTATTCTCTGCAAGCACTGAAATTATCGATGAGAGATAGTTTTGTGATAGGAAAAATCGTAACGGGTAATAAGTATTAGAAGTAAACAAGGTGCAGCAAGGCGTCCCAATCCTTTTTTTGGGAAAAGGACAAGCCTGGGAAAATTCTTATATAAAGCAAAGCGCTCCCAAGGACACATGGGAATTGTTGTCAAGCGAGTTTTCATCATGCTCATATGGTTCGCGTTCGTTACTTTGATAATTTGATATGTGGGTGGATCGGTGCTTGGGTTCTGACCTTCCTTGGACAAGCCTCCCACTTATGATTAACCCCTCTCACAAGCATCCGCAACTACAAAAGAACTATTAAGGTAAACCTAACCATAGCATGAAACATATGGTCCAAATCAGCCCCTTACGAAGCAACGCATAAACTAGAGTTTAAGCTTATGTCACTCTAGCAACCCATCATCTACTTATTACTTCCCAATGCATTCCCCTAGGCCCAAATAATGGTGAAGTGTCATGTTGTCGATGTTCACATAACACCACTAGAGGAAATACAACATACATCTCATCAAAATATCGAACGAAGACAAAATTCACATGATTACTTATAACAAGACTTATCCCATGTCCTTAGGAAACAAACATACTTACTCACAAAGCATATTCATAATCATAATCAGAGGAGTATTAATTATCATTGAGGATCTGAACATATGACCTTCCACCGAATAAACCAACTAGCATCAACTACAAGGAGTGATCAACACTACTACAACCCACAGGTACCAATCTGAGGTTTTGGGACCAAAATCGAATACAAGAGATGAACTAGGGTTTGAGAGGAGATGGTGCTGGTGAAGATGTTGATGAGATTGACCCTCCCTTGATGAGAGGATCGATGGTGATGACGATGGCGATGATTTCCCCCTCCTAGAGGGATGTTTCCCCAGCAGAACAGCTTCGTCGGAGCCCTAGATTGGTTCTGCCCAGGTTCCTCCTCGAGACGGCGGCGCTTCATCCCGAAAGCTTCTCTATGTTTTTAGGGTAAAAGACACCATATAGCAGAAGATGGGCACCGGAGGCCTGCCAGGGGTCCCACAAGGTCGGGGGCGCGCCCAGGGGGTAGGGCGTGCCCTCCACCTTTGTGGATGGCTGGTGGCCCCCTCTGGTTCTTTCTTCGCCCAATATGTTTTATATATTCCAAAAATAAGCTCCGTGAAGTTTCAGGAATTTTGGAGTTGTGTAGAATAGGTCTCTAATATTTGCTCCTTTTCCAGTCCAGAATTCCAGCTGCCGGCATTCTCCCACTTCATGTAAACCTTGTAAAATAAGAGAGAATAGGCATAAGTATTGTGATATAATTTGGAATAACAGCTCGTAATGAAATAAATATCAACATAAAAACATGATGCAAAATGGGCGTATCATTCACCTAACAGATTGGCTACTAGACCATGGCAATCTACGTCACAATAAATATATGGCAGGATATTTTAGCAACTAATCGGGCATGGCATGCCATCTCAACTAAGCAGATTGAGTGCAGAACAGGGCAAGGAAGCTTCTTAAGCAGAGCATATTGACTTTAAACTATTTAGGCAAACAAAGGATATTAATAAAGGTCTATCACCAACATTCAGCGCCATCTCGACATGAACGGGGCCTCAGTCTAGAATGCGTGTACCATGGGACAAGTTGACCGCCGTGCGTCTCCACAAGAATGTCGCCAGCGGTGGCGGCGCGGGTAGAGGACGACAGTCTATGAGAGTGTACTGTGGGAGCGAGAGGATCGCCATGCGTCCCCTCGACAAACCACGGCGCAGACGTATCGACGCAACGGGGAGGGCTGCTTTGGTAGAGCGAATGGAGTGGAGGGGGCCGGGGGGAGGGGGGTTTGGGGAATATTATTGGCTAGTTGGCCGAAGGGCGGTTGAATTTGGGATTTTGGGGGTATTTTGGGGCGGGGGGGGGATTTTCGTGCGGTGGGCGGGGGAGTTTGGCGCATGGTCGGTTTCTCCAAGTGCGGTCCCACATGTCAGGGAAGAGGCAAGCCGAAGCGCGTTCCGTTCGCGTGAGCCGTGTGCAGGAGTGACCGTGTGAGGGGTGCAATGTGACCGCGACAGGCGTGCTGTGAGTGTACCGCCTTTTCCTTTTGAATTTGGTGCTTCGCGCGATCCATCGATACTACTACTAGTAATCCGGTAGTCCCGACTAAAACGACGCAGCCCGGTCTTTTTCCGGGCGATATGCTTGGGGTTGGCTTAGTTGGTTTTTTTAGGACGAGTAATGCTACACCTACGTAATCCCAGTTACGTAATTAACGTAATGTGAAACGTGTGGGTTGTTGATTGGAGATTGGGGGGGGGGGGGGGTAGGGGCTTACCATGATGAAAATTAGGGGGAAGAGAGAGAGGCAATTTATGTTAACCCTTTCGTAGGTTCCCGTAGATGTAGAAAGATGTGAAATGCGTGAATGTGTAGTGGACGTACTATTGGAGTGCCTAAGATAAATTGTGTATGTAGACCCTATGTGTTTATTTGCTTTGCATGTTAGCTTTGTCTCGGGTCAAACCTTCTAAGTTTATACACACAAAAATGAATCATCATTCCATATATTTTCATACTCCTACAATATATCTTACTATTATTGTGAAAGTTCATATACAGCGGACGAGATTCATGCAAACACAACAGATTTTCATTACATTTCGAACTTTTATAGGACAGGAAAATAAAACAAACCCCACCCTAAACCTATTCTATGGCGGCGACCGACGTCCTCCACTGCGATCTCCATTTACGGGTGTAGCGACCCGACCTCAGATGGTCAAGCCTCTGTGTTTCAGTGTCATCCCTGGATCAGTAATGCTTGACACACACAGTACTCGAAGGATTTACAACAGAGTAGCAATCACACACTTATTACATCGAATGTATCAAAAGAGAACTTATTACAATAATATGGCTTAAGGCCATCTAATGCGATAACAGCGGAAGGCTTGGAAGATAAGGTGAGTCCATCAACTCCAACGGCATAGATGAGCTGCATGGCAACGACCTATCGAACCTTACTCCTTGTCTGAAAAGTCTGCAACATAATTTGTTGCAGCCCGAGAACGGGTCAGCACATGGAATATGATGGCAATATAACACAGTAGAGCAGGAATAGAATAATGCTATCACTACATGCAATATTTGGCTGGTGGAAAGCTCTATGGTTATAGTTTTGCGAAAAGCCAATTGTTTCCCCTACATCAAAGGAATAAATTTTAATTTAACTATCATGGTTGTTGAAACATCATTGAGAAGGTATAACCCCAACACAATCCCAATTAAAGTAGTTAACAACCCAACAATATTAATTAAGAGTGATGAGATACATGTGAATACTCAAGTACTAGATACTCAGAATTTTCCATAACCGGGGACACGGCTAACCATGATTAGATTGTACACTCTGCAGAGGTTTGCGCACTTTTCCCCACAAGACTCGATCGCCTCCGTTGATTTCTCGTACTACATGGTGTTTGAGAAACGGATGACCGAGACATAGTCTTTCAGAAACATTAACTCTCTACTCCGGGTAGACCATACCAAACCTACAAAACCCACTACCTGCTGATCTACCTCTTCAAGAGCTTCACGTAACTTACTCAACTATGCTAGAGGCCATAGTAGCTTGTGGCTGCACACGGAAGTTTCTAGCATGAATAATCTCAGTTCCCTTTGAGCCTGGGTGGCGGTCCATAGGAAGATCACACGGGTACCCCGGGATTTCCAAAAAATAAAAAAGACAACACTGGGTTCCCCAGGTGCCTCAATCCACCCAGACGTGTATTAAAGTTTCCACCTTAAAGTAAACCATTAATTAACAATCTCACATCTGTGATGGATTCACTCAAACCCAACCACGTCTACGAGCATAGCATAGCCACATAAGCAACACGTAGAAGTAACTCCCAAGGGTTTGATAGTAAGAGGGCAATAGGCTCTACCTCAACTACTACTTCCCAACCCACAAGTTAATGACATCCTAATCATGCAATGTTTGAGGATTGGAACTAATGCATAAAAACTGGGTATGAAAAGAGTATGATCAATGTGTTACTCGCCTTGCTGACGATCCTCGAATCCTAGAGACTCGTAGTAACACGCTTCGCACTCCGGAAATTCTATCGCAAGCAAACAATAACGTACATAAGCAACAAGCAAAGATGCACAAGTAAAACTCCAATAAAGAGGCTGACTAGAAAGTTCGACTTAAGAACTCCGGTTCGCAAAAAGAATCAAACCAAACGAAGCAACGAAACTCAAACGGCAAAAGAAATAAGATCCGTTTACTAATCTGAACTAGGGTCAAATTTTACAGAGGCAAAAACTTGTTTGAGTTGGTTATTTGGAAAGAATGTTTCGAGACGAAACTCTAGGCGCTTGAATCGCCTGATTCTGATAAACGAGCGAAAAGTTATACTAGATCGAACATCGGATCAGAAATCGTGATCAGAAAAATCACGGAATAAATCCGATAAAAAGAAAAAAACGACGAACAGCTTAACGAACGGACGTTCGTTAACTGAACCTAAACGAAGAACGCGTTCGTTAAAACGAACGAACGAGCGGACGCTCGCTAAATAAATAAACCGGAGAAAAACCGATCTATTTAGAAAAAACGAGAACTAGGGTTTCGGAAAAAAAATAAACAGAACGGTTTTAAAACAAACTGGCGGTCTCGGATCCGGCGGATACCTCTGGCGAGAGGTCTGGCGAGACAGGAATCCGGCGGGCGTGGGGTGGCGGGCTCCGGCGACGACGGGAGGCGGCGACTCCGGGCGGCGGCGGCGGGATTCGGGCTCGGCACGGGCTCCGGCGGGCGGCGGTAGTGGTGGTGGGTGGTGGCGGGGGGGGGCGGTATTTAAGGGAGGGGGCTCGGCTTGTAGGAGGGGGCAAGGCGGCGGCAGAGGCGGAGTCCAACTCGGACTCTGGTCCGAGTGGCGGCGGCGGCTCGGCTGGGCCAGCTTGCTCGGCTGGGCCAGCCTGCTCGGCTGGGCCATAGGCCCGGTCGGTCGCGGGGATTTTTTTAAATAGTTTCACCGACAGAAAAACTCCTATAAAATAAAATAAAAAATCAAAAAATGCCAAAACAAATTTTCACCGTCTAAATGAAATATTTAGAACAAGATGAACATTTTCTTGGCCCTAAAATGCAATTTTAAAAACATGCAATTTTTCTAACGCAAATAAAATCCAAATAATGATTTTTAACATTTTTCCTCCAATATTTCAATTGTTTTGGAGAAGTCAAATTATTTCCTCTCATTTATATTTTTTATATGAAATATTTTTCCGGAAAGAAAAATAATTAAAATAAAAAATCCTCGTTTTCGCTATTTGATAAAAATCAAATACGAAAACCGGAAAATCCCCAACTCTCTCCGAGGGTCCTTCAGTTGCTTAAGATTTCGAGGATTGCGGAACGAAGATGCAATAAAATATGATATGCATGAATGACCTATGTATAACATTCCAAATTGAAAATTTGGGATGTTACAAACCTACCCCCCTTAAGATGAATCTCGTCCTCGAGATTCGGGTTCGCTAGAAAATAGGTGTGGGTGGTCCTTGCGGATGTCATCTTCTCGTTCCCATGTGGCTTCCTCCTCGGTATGGTGGCTCCACTGATCTTTGCAAAACTTGATAAAATTGCTGCGAGTGACTCGGCTGTCAAAGTCAAGAATCTTCATTGGCTTCTCTTCATAGGTCAAATTACTATCCAACTGAATCGCCTCTAGGGGCACTGTATCTCTTAACGGTATATCGGCCATCTCAGCATGACACTTCTTCAGCTGTGATACGTGGAACACATTGTGAACTCCTGACAATCCTTCAGGTAACTCCAGCTTGTAGGCAACTTCTCCCATCCGTTCCAAAACACGATACGGTCCTACAAATCTTGGAGCTAACTTTCCCTTAACTCCAAAACGTTTCACTCCTCGCAAGGGTGATACTCGCAGATAGGCTCGATCTCCAATTTCATAGGTTACCTCCTTGCGTTTTGGGTCTGCATAACTTTTCTGCCTGGACTGAGCAATCTTCAATCTGTCACGGATTAGTTCAACCTTCTCCTCCGACTCCTTGATCAAATCTGGTCCAAACAACTGACGGTCTCCTACCCCATCCCACATCAGAGGTGTTCTACATCTGCGTCCATACAGAGCTTCGAACGGTGCCATCTTCAAACTGGCCTGATAGCTATTGTTGTATGAGAACTCCGCGTAAGGTAAATTGTCATCCCAACTAGATCCATAATCTAGCGCACATGCTCTCAACATGTCCTCCAGAATCTGGTTGACTCTCTCTGTCTGTCCATCTGTCTGCGGGTGGAATGCTGTACTGAACTCCAATCTCGTACCCAAGGTCTGGTGTAACTGATGCCAAAACTTTGAAGTAAACTGTGTTCCTCTATCTGATACGATGGTCCTCGGAACTCCATGCAAACATACGATCCTGGACATGTATACCTTGGCCAACTTTGCACTTGTATAGGTTGTTTTAACTGGGATGAAGTGAGCTACTTTGGTCAAGCGATCCACTACTACCCATATTGAGTCATATCCTACTTTGGTTCTGGGCAATCCGGTGATAAAGTCCATGCCAAGCTTATCCCACTTCCATTCGGGTATCGGCATAGGCTGTAACAGTCCTGCTGGCTTCTGATGCTCTGCCTTCACTCTCTGACATACATCACATACAGCTACATACTCGACAATATCCTTCTTCATACCAGTCCACCAGAAACGTTCTTTCAAATCCAAATACATCTTGGTGTTTCCGGGGTGTATCGAGTATGGTGAGTCATGAGCCTCCTGAAGTATTAACTTCACGATCTACGGGTTATTGGGCACATAAACACGGTCCTCAAACCACAAGGTATCGTGCTCATCCTCGCGAAAACCTTTGGCCTTTCCTTTGCTCATCTTCTCCTTTATCTCAGCAATCTCTTTGTCTTCCTTCTGAGCTTCTCGAATCTTGTCCAACAATGTAGGCTGAACCTCCATTGTTGCAATGAAACCTCTTGGAACAATCTCCAACCGGAGTTCCATGATATCTTCAGCTAACTCCTTTGGCAATCCCTTACTATCAAGGATATTAGCGTAACTCTTCCGGCTCAAAGCGTCTGCTACGACATTGGCCTTTCCTGGATGATAGTGTAGCTTCATATCGTAATCCTTCATAAGTTCCAACCATCCCCTTTGTCCAAGGTTCAACTCCTTCTGTGTGAAAATGTACTTCAAACTCTTATGATCCGTGTACACATCACAACGGTTTCCAATAAGATAATGTCTCCAAGTCTTCAATGCATACACTACGGCTGCTAGCTCCAAATTATGTGTGGCATAGTTCAACTCATGAGGCTTACGAAACAACCTTTCCGTCCTGCATAAGCACACATCTAAGTCCCAAGCGAGAGGCGTCACAATACACTTGAAACTCCTTATGTATATCTGGCAATGTTAGCACTGGGGCTGGAGTCAAACGTTTCTTCAATTCCGGAAAACTTTCCTCGCAATCCTCTGTCCATTTAAACTTAGTATCCTTCTTCAGCAATTCAGTCATTGGCTTAGCAATCTAGGAAAAATTCTCAATGAATCTCCGATAATATCCAGCGAGTCCAAGGAAACTGCGGATCTCGCCAACTGAAGTGGGTGCCAACCATTCAAAGGATCGACCACTTTTGTCAGGGGTCCACTGCTATACCCTCTCCTGATATAACATGCCCAAGAAATCCAAGTTCCTTCAACCAGAACTCGCACTTGCTGAATTTGGCGTATGAGTTTCTCGAGAACCAAACACATGTGCTCTTTGTGCTCCTCTTCGTTCTTCGAGTATACCATAATATCATCAATGAACACCACAACAAACTTCTCCAAATACTCCATGAACACCTTGCTCATCATACTCATGAAATAGGCAGGGGCGTTAGTCAGTCAAAACGACATGACCGTATACTCATATAATCCATACCGCGTGGTAAACGCTGTCTTTGGTATATCCTACTCTCGGATCTTCAAGTGATGGTATCCTGATCGTAGATCGATCTTTGAAAACACCTTAGCTCCTTGCAGCTGATCAAACAGATCATTGATCATCGGCAGTGGGTACTTGTTCTTTATCTTTACTTCATTCAAGGCTCGGTAATCAACAACCATCCTCAGGGATTTATCATTCTTCTCGACCAAAAGTACTGGTGCTCCCCAAGGTGATGAACTCCTTCGAATATAACCTTTCTCCAATAACTCCTTGATCTGTTTCTTAATTTCCTCAAGATCATTCCCGGGCATCCGATAGGGTCTCTTGGATATTGGCCCTGTACCTGGCAATAGCTCTATCAGGAAGTCGATGTCTCGATCCGGTGGCATGCCTGGTAACTCCTCTGGGAAAACATACGTAAAATCCTTTACTACAAGCACTTCCTCCTGTACAACTCCCGTGAGGGCATTCACTTGGCTCCTCCTAGGCACATGCCTGGATACATACTTAATCCTTTTTCCCTCCGGGTTGGTAAGATAAATTGATTTGCTAGCACAGTCAATGCTTCCTCCATACTTTGACATCCAGTACATACCTAATATCACATCCAATCCTTGCGACTCCAAGATAATTAGGTCAGACGGAAAAACATGCGTGCCAATGGTTAGTGGTATCTGGTTGCACCATCAGCTAGCCATGTACTCTGCTCCAGGCGAGCTCACTAAAAGAGGGGTCCTAAGGGTTTGGGTTGGTAGCTTAAATTTATCCACAAATCCCCTTGATATGTATCAATGCGATGCACCAGTATCGAAAATAATAAGAGCGGTAAATGACTTAACCAAAAACTTACCTATTACCGCCTCCGGCTGTTCTTCAACTTCCTCCACGTTAACGTGGTTCACTTGTCCTTTGTTGAATGGATTGGGCTTCTTCCCAGCGCTCCCATTTCCGTTTCCATTCCTTCCTTCAGGGCAATCATTGGCATAGTGCCCTGCTTCCCGCACTTAAAGCAAGTAACTTGACTTAGGTCCCTTTTGGCGGGTGTAGAGGGGTTGGAGCGGTTCTGATTGTTATTAACTCTGTTCCCATTCCCATTCTTCGCACCATTGTGGTTATGCGATCCTCCTCCAGTATGGTTGTGACCTCCATGATTATGAACGAGTCCTCCCTAGTTCGGGGTCAAGCGGGGCTTCTGTTGAGCTCCTGAATTATACTTCCCTTGTCCATACTTCCTCTTACAGCTCTCAATCTGCTGCTGCTTTCCTTCTATCATAAGGGCCTTTTCTACCAACTCCTGGTAGTTGTTGAAGGTTGCCACCATCAACTGCATGCTCATCTCATCATTCAGCCCTTCCATAAACTTCTCCTGCTTCGCGGCATCTGTGGCCACATCATCAGGGGCATAGCGTGATAACTTGCTAAAATCATCCACGTACTGAGCTACAGTACGGCTCCCCTGGCGTAAGTTGCGAAACTCACGCTTCTTCATCTGCATGGCTCCAGTTGAGACATGGGCTGTGTGAAAAGCTTGCTGAAACTGGTCCCAAGTGACATTGGCTATAGGAAAAGTAGTCGTGTAATTCTCGCACCATGCGGCTGCTGGTCCATCCAATTGATGTGCGGCAAAGCGCACCTTCTCAGCATCTGTGCATCCTGCGGTGGTTAACTCCCTTCCAATACAGCGTAACAAATCATCAGCAACTATTGGCTCGGTGCTACTGGAAAACACCGGCGGTTGTAACCTCAAGAAACGGGCTAAGTTGTCCACTGGCGGTGGGTTATTGTTGTTGTTGTTGTTGTTGTTGTTGCCACAGTTACGAACTAGCAATTGCATCAAGGCATTTTGCTGCTGGATCAACTGGGTGAGCTCCGGTGGGAAAACAAAACCGGTGTCACGTCTTGGAGGCATCTGAGGGTTTAGATGGAAGAGATTAGAATAGAAAGAGGTCTAATGAGAAAACACTACCCATAATATGCATATGAGGAAAACACAATCATTTCACTCAATCAATCAAGCAAGGGCATACAAACGATCTAGGACTATCGCAAAAGTGCTCAACTGCTAGTAATTACATGGGGAAATACTACTAATATATGGTGGTCATCTAGAAATTTTGATCGGTGGAAGACTCCATGATGTCTGCTCCAGCTTCGTCTTCGTAGTCATCATCACTTGGATCGAATCGGTGTAAATGCCGATGATGATGTAGTTGTCCGGCAAGTGGGATCTTCCTCCTCTTCTTCCGGTCTTTGATCCTCCCATGAATACTCCGATCTTCTTGACTAGGTCGTCGTTCTTCTCCAGTAGTGTCTTGATTTCCTCCTCATACCCGTCGCGTGTAAACTTGAGTTGTTCCTCCAGCTCTATGATCCTGGTCTTCGCCTTCTTCATCTCCATCATATCGGCGCACATCTGGTTCTCTTGACGTCGAATGTGCTGGTTTAGCTCCTGGATGAAAGCTGCAATGGATCTATCCTTCTTGGTGCTGATTACTTCCCATTGCTCGTCTCAGCACCCACATATTTGATAGATGGTGTCTTTAAGCTCCTAGTTGTAGACTTCTCCAATACGTCCCATGGTAATGTGAGCTGCCATACTCTTGCCTAGACTCCAGGTGGGTGCTTTGAAAGAAAACTCTATGGGCTTAGAAGTTGGCGAGAACGTCCTTCCTGGAACTTGTACTTGAATCATCCAGCGCTCCTCTTCTGGTAAAGTGGCGTTGTACGTCCCGGTGAAGCTTGGTATTCCAATCTTCAAGTACTTAGTGACTTCCTTCAAGTGGCGTCCAAAAGGTGTGTCTTCATCTAGTTGTGCAAACTTGTTCTTCATCTCCGTCAACCTAAAGAGTGGAAAAATGGAGAGGAGTCAGAAATGAGTAGAGAAGAGTGACCTATGGTTTATCTTAGTGGTCATGTCCTACACTCAACAGGTGCTCGATACCATCTTGTAGCGACCCGACCTCGAGATGGTCAAGTCTACGTGTTTCAGTGTCATCCTGGATCAGTAATGTCTTGACACACACGATTACTCGAAGGATTTACAATAGAGTAGCAATCACACACTTATTACATCGAATGTCTCAAAAGAGAACTTATTACAATAATATGGCTTAAAGCCATCTAATGCGATAACAACGGAAGGCTTGGAAGATAAAGTGAGTCCATCAACTCCAACGGCATAGCCGATTTGAGCCTGACAGCGACCTATCGACCCTTACTCCTCGTTCGAAAAAGTCTGCAACATAATACGTTGCAGCCCGAGAACGGGTCAGCACATGGAATATGCTGGCAATATAACACAGTAGAGCAGGAATAGAATAATGCTATCACTACATGCAATATTTGGCTGGTGGAAAGCTCTATGGTTATAGTTTTGCAAAAAGCCAATTTTTTTCCCTACAACAAAGGAATAAATTTTAATTTAACTATCATGGTGGTTGAAACATCATTGAGAAGGTATAACCCCAACTCAATCCCAATTAAAGTAGTTAACAACCCAACAATATTAATTAAGAGTGATGAGATACATGTGAATACTCAAGTACTAGATACTCAGAATTGTCCATAACCGGGGACACGGCTAACCATGATTAGATTGTACACTCTGCAGAGGTTTGCGCACTTTTCCCCACAAGACTCAATCGCCTCCATTGATTTCTAGCACTACATGGTGTTTGAGAAATGGATGACCGAGACATAGTCTTTCAGAAACATTAACTCTCTACTCCGGGTAGACCATACCAAACCTACAAAACCCACTACCTGCTGATCTACCTCTTCAAGAGCTTCATGTAACTTACTCAACTATGCTAGAGCCCATAGTAGCTTGTGGCTGCACACGGAAGTTTCTAGCATGAATAATCTCAGTTCCCTTTGAGCCTGGGTGGCGGTCCATAGGAAGATCACACGGGTACCCTGGGATTTCCAAAAAATAAAACAGACAACACTGGGTTCCCCAGGTGCCTCAGTCCACCTATATGTGTATTAAAGTTGCCACCTTAAAGTAAACCATTAATTAATGTCGGTGTACTAGAGTAGGGGTACCCTAGTATCCCGTACTCGTGCACGGGCAGTTGCAGCACCCCGCGGCAGGGCTTGCCTGGTCACCGCCAAGATCCTCCGTGGTTCCTTTGGAGCCATTCAAGAACAAAGTATTTGACCAAGAAGACAAGGCCCCGGCAAGAGGAGCTTGCCGGGAAGGCCACTCAAGGCACGCAGAAGACAAGGCCCCGGCAAGAGGAGCTTGCCGGGAAGGCCACTCAAGGCACGCAGAAGACAAGGCCCCGGCAAGAGGAGCTTGCCGGGAAGGCTCGGAGCGCGACAAGCCTCCGGACGCGACAAGGATTCAGCCGTGGCAAGGCACTTGCCGCGGCAGGCAACCTCTCTTCATCTCCGCTCCAGCTCATCTACCAACGTGTCGCCATGGGATCATTCCATGCGCGCGTGTCAAGAGGCTGTGCAGCCAGCGGGGAGCAGCGATAAGCGGCGCTGACAAGCCCACCATCGTGGCAAACGGAGGCGCACCTGACGGTCCCTGTTGCACTGTTTAGGCGACAGGGACGGGCATTTAATGCTTTTGTCCCTTGCCGTCAGAGTTAGGTATTTTGCACTGTACACTGTTCAAGTAGGTGTACCAACTACTGTTTTTCCATTTGTACCCTCCTCTACGTTGCCACCTGTCGGAGACCCCTTGAGCATATAAAAGGAGGCCCATGCGCAACGTAGAGGGGTTCGCCTACCGATTCCAACGCATGCCAGAGAACACTCACGCTAGGTTTTGTAGCTCTCATCGCTCCCTAGCAAGAACACAATACAACCAGACAAGCAGCAGTAGGAGTTTTATCTCTCCGGAGAGCTCCGAAGCTGGGTAAAACTGCTCGTGTGCTTCGCCTTGATCCGCTCTTTGTACGATCTCCGCCCCCAATCCGAACCACAAGGGGCCTGGTCCGCCGGCCCCATAGGTGTTCGTGGGTCCGATCAGCCTCCCCGACATCCCTGGCAGGCGCAGTGGAGCCGTCCGCGTCGTACCCACCATCACCAGAGCAGACGAGTGGTGGAGCAGAGGCTGGCGGAAGAACGGGCGCCGGCGAAGGAGTTCGTGATGCTGCCAAGTCCAAGGACAAGGCCGCGCAAACCTCGGCGTCCGCACATGCCCCGCGCCCATCTCAGGAGACGCGGGACCAACAGCGTCATGGTACTCTCAACACCATACGCTCGTTGGATCGAGACCCTCAAGACCAGCGTGCACGCCAACACGCTGGCACGAGCGAGATACGGTCGCCTAGACGGGATGCTGCTCCTTCTAACATAGTTAGAAGTCCGAGCGTATCCCGCTCTTCGCACCGTTCACCATTGCCACCCACTACTCCAGCAGAAGCTCTGGCGAGAGCTCAGCTGCTCCTCAACTACCCTCCAACAGCCGACAAGGCCGACGAGTGGAGGGCCACCATACAGAGCCTCATCGGCTTCGCCAACGACGACGCTCCACGGCAACCGAGTGCGTCGTTGCCGCGGCAAGAACGCCAAGCGCGAGCCGGTGGCGACGAGACCGGTGGGGGTGCAACTACCATGCACTCCCCGCCCCGAAGGCCAAGGTCGCCGACTCGTCGGATCCACCTCGACAGCGACTCCACTACGTCGTCGGATCCACGAGTCCAGCGCGATCAGCACCAAGTTCTCCATGAATGACAACAAGAGGACGCTCGAACTCGAATCGAGCGCCGAAGAGAAGCGCGATGTCAATCCGACAAGCGCGCTGGGCCCTCTGTTGACATGCACGCACCAGAGGAACCAGGCGACTTGCCATACGCGGTAGGCTGCCCTGCGTTCACTCGTGAGCTGCGGCAAGTCCAGTGGCCCAGCCAGAAAAACTTCAAACCCGATGTGCCGGAGAAGTACGATGGCAGGACGCATCCGTCGGAGTTCCTCAGCATCTACACCATCGCGGTGCAAGCTGCAGGGGGACGAGACGACAAGATCCTTGCCAACTACTTCCCGCTCGTGCTCAAACCCAACGTCAGGTCTTGGCTCATGCACTTGCCAGACGGTTCCATATCCTCTTGGGCAGATTTATGCCATCAGTTTGTCGGCGCCTTCACAGGCGGCCACAAACCTCTTGGCCAAGAAAGTGACCTTCATCTGCTCGCCCAGAAGGAAGGAGAGTCCCTGCGCAAGTTCATTCAGAGATTCAGCCGTGTGCACTACAACATCCCAGATGTGCACCCTGCCGCGGTGATCAGCGTTTCATCGAACCTGCGGAACCGCGGGATGAGGGAGGATATGGCGATGTGCAAAGTAAAGGACGTCGATGAGCTGTATGCCTTGGCCGACAAGTGTGTGCGTCTTTGAGGAGGGGAGGAGACTCCCCGGAGAGAATGCAGAAGCAGGATCTGACAGTGAGGAGACCGCCCCGGCAAAGAAGAGCCGGCGGCGAGGTAACAGGAAGAAGAAAGGTAGAGAAGTGCTAATTGTTGAGCAGTCCGGAAATGGAGGTGGCGACAAGAATGCCAAGGCAGGTGGCTCCGGCAAGGAGGTTGCCGCTGGCGACAACCACCAGTCTGTGGCGGCCGCCGACAAGCGGGGCAGCTCCGACAAGCGATCTTGCAAGATCCACCGCACCAAGGGCCACGACCTCCAGAGCTTCAAGATGGTCGAGCAGCTCATTGAACTGCAGAAGGCTGAGTACGAGCGGCACGACAAGGAGAAGGCCCAAGAAGGTGCTGGAGGAGCCAGTAAGAAACGTCCCGGTCGGGGAGGGCGCCGCGGCAAGGCCAAGCAGCGGCAAGGAGACAGACCTCCCCGCGGCCGCGACAAGGATGAAGACGACGATGATGATGAAGATATGGAAGACGACGACGCCGATGAGCAGGAGTTTCAGAAAGCCACGGAGATCCTCTGCGTTGACGGAGGTGCTTCAGATACCTCCCGCCGCCAACTCAAGCAGTGGATGCGGGAGGTCAATGCAGCGGAACCATCCGTAGAGTCACGCAGGCCTCTGAAGTGGTCCAGCACGCCTATCATCTTTGATATTCAGGACCACCCTGATCGCATAACCGCGGTCGGGTGCTTGCCGATGTTGGTATCACCAACCATCCGCAACCTCAAGGTCACCAAGATGCTAGTTGACGGCGGGGCCGGCTTAAATCTGATCTCCTCCGCAGTGCTCCAGAAGCTTCAAATCCCTGACAGCGAGCTCGAAGAGACTGGCACGTTTCAAGGAATCAATCCAGGAAGGAGCAAGCCGAAGGGGAAGATCACGTTGCCGGTAACATTTGGCAGCGAACTGAACTTTAGGACTGAGAGGGTCACATTCGACGTTGCTGATTTCCCATTGCCTTACAATGGGATACTTGGCCGTCCAGCACTCGCCAAGTTCATGGCAGCCTCTCATTACGCCTACAACCTACTCAAGATGCCAGGCCCGATAAGCATCATCTCTGTCCATGGAGACAAGAGGGATGCTCTTATCTGCGCCGACAAGATATACCGGGATGCAGCAGCCACGACAGATAGGAAAACACTTGCCGCTGAAGCTCCCGGAGGGAAGAAGACCAAGTCCAAGTCCGGCAAGAGCTCTGATGCCCACTCCGGCAAGCGCACCTCTTCGGAGTGCTGCGCTGCCGTCGAGGACGCACCATCGAGCTCCACCGGCAAGTGCAAGAAAACAATGGCAACTCCGCCCAAGACCAAGAAGGTGTCCGCCAAGGAGGGCGGCACTGGTGGTACCTTCACCATCAGTGCCTCTCTCGACCCCAAATAGGAAAGGCGCTTCGTTGCTTTCCTGCGGGCGAATGTCGGCGTGTTTGCATGGCAACCGTCGACATCCCGGTGTTCGAGAAAGTGATTGAGCACCGTCGGCGTTTTGTCGTCATCTTGCGCCCGTCAAGCGAAAGTTAGGAAGCAAGCGGTGGAGCGCCAAGAGTTCATCGCAGAAGAGATCAAGAAACCGGAAGCAGCAGGCCTTGTCGAGGAGTGCTCCATCCTCGTGGTTGGCCAATCACGTAGTCGTCGCCAAGGCATATGGGAAATGGAGACTTTGTTTTGACTTCACGGATGTTAATAAAGCTTGTCCCAAAGATCCATTTCCCTTGCCGCGCATCGACCAGATTGTTGACTCCACGGCTGGATGTGATTAGCTTTCATTTCTTGATGCATACTCGAGATATCATCGGATCTTCATGGCGAAGAAGATGAAGAAAACCGCATTCATTACTCCATGTGGCACATCTTTGTTTCATACGGATGCCTTTTGGTTTGAAGAATGCTGGTTCAACGTTTGCAAGAGTAGTCCATGACGCTTTTGAACCACAAATGCACAGAAATGTAGAAGCCTACATGGATGACATAGTGGTCAAGAGCAAGGACAAAGCGACTCTGGTTCAAGATTTGGATGAGACCTTTGCAAATCTGCGCAAGATCAACCTCAAGCTCAACCCCGAGAAGTGCGTGTTTGGAGTGCCTTCCGGCAAGCTTCTCGGGTTCTTCGTGTCTCAGCGGGGAATTGAAGCCAATCCCGACAAGATCAAGGCCATTGAGCAGATTGGAGCACCAAAGCGCGTCAAGGATGTACGAAGACTTGCCGGTTGTGTGGCTGCTCTCAGCAGGTTTATCTCTAGGTCTGCTGAGCGCGCCCTGCCATTTTTCAATATTTTGAAAAAGGCAGGTCCAATGCAATGGACTCCGGAAGCGGAGGCAGCGCTGCAGGACTTAAAGAGATACCTGTCTTCCACTCCAACACTTGTGGCACCTAAGCCACAAGAGAAGTTGCTGCTGTACATAGCGGCAACCAATCAAGTGGTTAGTGCTGCGTTAGTAGCGGAGAGGGAGGCGGATGACGAGCTAGCAACCGCGGCAGACACATCCAGCGACAAGCAGGGGGCTTCGCCGGCATGCTCTGGTCCCGACAAGGACGGATCTGCGCAGACGCAAGAGCAGATAAAGAAAAGGATGGTGCAGCGCCCAGTTTACTTTGTCAGTTTCCACCTGCAGGGGGCTAGGTCAAGGTACTCTGGTGTGCAGAAATTGCTTTTCGGCCTCCTCATGGCCTCGAGAAAGCTGCGCCATTACTTCCAAGCACATGAGATCACAGTTTTCACTCGCTTTCATTGAAAAGGATACTGCAGAATCCAGAAGCGACAGGCAGGATTGTCGAGTGGGCACTGGAACTGTCAAGCTTTGGCCTCAAGTTTGAAAGCACTTCAACTATCCAAAGCAGAGCATTGGCAGAATTCCTAGCAGAGTGGACGCCAACACCAGATGAAGAAATTCCAGAGACGAGCATCCCCGTCAAGGAAGCAAGCAAGGAGTGGCTGATGTACTTCGATGGTGCCTTCTCGCTTCAAGGCGCGGGTGCTGGTGTGCTGCTTATAGCACCCACCGGAGAGCACCTCAAGTACGTAGTCCAGATGCACTTTCCCAAGGAGCAAGCAACAAACAATACTGCAGAGTATGAAGGTTTGCTTGCCGGTCTCAGGATCATGATGGACCTTGGGATCAAGAAGCTTATTGTCAGGGGTGACTCGCAGCTTGTCGTCCGCCAAGTGAACAAAGATTACCAGAGTCCATTGATGGAAGCATACGTTGATGAAGTGAGGAAGCTAGAAGAGCACTTTGACGGCCTACAAATGGAACATGTTCCAAGAGCTCAGAATGATATTGTTGATGGCCTGTCGAGGTGCGCTGCAGTTAAGTTGCCTGTGGAACCAAGGATTTTCGTGCTCAAGCTGACTCAACCAACCGTAACACCATCAACTGGACAGAACAAGAAGAGGAAGTTGATCTCTGGCGACTACTTTCCGGCTGAGCTTCCCGAACCCGCAGCCAAGATGGTCCCCATAATCGACACCAACAGAGCTGAGGGGCAGTCTGCTCCGACAAGCCCCAGGGTTTGTTTCGTTGAAGCAGACGCTCCCGACAAGTTTTGCTCCGGCAAGCTTGCCGGGGAACATCAAGCTCGGTGAGCCGCGGGTTCTTGCCGTGGAAGCTGATGTTCCCTTGATAGCAGATGTGCCTTTAGTCCTTGTTGTCGAGCCACAAGCTCCAGCATGGGCGCAGCAGATTGTCCATTTCCTTCAGACAGGAGAACTTCCCGAAGAGCAAGAAGAAGCTGAGAGAGTAGCCCGGCAGTCAAGTATGTACCAGTTTGTCGACAGCATACTGTACAGAAGAAGACTCAACGGTGTGAAATTGAAGTGTATTCCCCGGGAAGATGGACAAAAGCTGTTGGCAGAGATACACGGAGGCATATGTGGTCACCACATTGGCGCAAGAGCACTCGCCGCAAAGCTTTCCGGCAAGGTTTCTTCGGCCGACAGCCCTCCGGGATGCAATCGCACCGGTAACCAAGTGTGAAGCGTGCGAGTTCCATTCCAAACAGATACACCAATCTCAAGCTCTCCAGACGATCCCTTTATCACGGCCATTTTTGGTCTGGGGCTCGACATTCTCGGCCCCTTCCCCGAAGTCGTCGGGGCTTTGAGTACTTATGCGTTGCTATCGACAAGTTCACAAAGTGGCCGGAAGTGGAAGCGATGAGGAAGGTGACAGACACGGTCGGTGATGGGTTCCTCGGTCGGTCGTTTGTCGTTTCGAATCCCTAACAGGATCATCACCGACAACGGCACACAATTCTGATCGCACCTTCACCTTCATGCAATACGTCCAAGATCTTGGCGCCAAGGTCTGCTTTGCTTCTGTCGCTCATCCAAGAAGCAACGGTCAAGAAGAGAGGGCAAATGCTGAAGTGCTGCACGGACTCAAGACCAGAACTTTCGACAGGCTGCGCAAGTGCGGAAGAAACTGGATTGAGGAGCTGCCGGTGGTTCTTTGGTCGATCAGGACGACGCCAAATCGAGCCACTGGCTAGACACCCTTTGCTCTAGTCTATGGAGCAGAGGCAGTTCTCCCCACGGAACTCGTATACGGATCGCCTCGAGTGCTCGCTATGATGAGCTTGAGCAAGAGAAGCTGCGACAAGATGACGCTGCTCCTTGAGGAAGATCGTCTTCAGGCCGCTGTCACGAGCTGCTCGTTACCGACAAGCTTTGCGTCGCTATCATAACCGCAAAGTTAGTGCCAAGCCTCGAGGAAGGCGACCTTGTTCTTCGGCGCGTTCAGTCCGCCAAGAATTCAAACAAGTTGACTCCAAAGTGGGAAGGCCCTTATCGGGTGAAGCGAGTCACTAGGCCTGGCGCTGTCCATGCCTTTGAGACCGAAGATGGCATTCCGGTGAGCAACTCCTGGAACATTGAGCATCTTCGTAAGTTTTACCCATAGGGCGCGGTTGTCGGGACCTGTTCCGGCAACCACCTTTTGTACAAGTCTTGCCGCTGTTGCATGTAATCCTTTGTACAAAGCCGGGCGCAGACCCCGTGCATAAGTAAAGCTCATGTGTTGCGCACAACTTGTCAAATTCATGCTTTCATCATTTTATTGCATGTTTTGGCTAACACTTTGTGCAGCATCCACACCCGGTAAGCAATAACGAGCCACTAGGCTCCATGACTTTTTTTTCTCTTCTTTCTCTTTCTCAAAGAAAGGAAGGTTCCCTCGCACATAAGTTAACCAGGAGGGGGGGGGATAAGATAATACTATGGACCAAGCGTTGCTCGATGAAGTTTTGCCTTATCGGGAAGCAAACGACAGAAAAGCTAAGTTGCCAAAGTTTGAGCAATCAGTTCTTAAATTTTGAAGTTATCTTCCTCGAACGATTGTACTTTGTATGGAAAACCTGTCGCGGAAGGAACCAACTTCATGGCTAGTCGCGCCCTTACTTTGTTTCGAGTCCGCTCGACAACTTAAGTGAGCTGCAGCTAGTCGCGACAAGGTTGCTTGTCGGAGGCGGCACCGCCAGCAGGCTGCTGATGTTCCGCAGTCAGCGCTCGCGGCAAAGGTGCCTGCACCGACAAGTTCCCTAAAAGCATAGGGTAAAAGCGTACAAAGGAAAACCTGTGCGCAGAGGAACCAACTCGCGGCTAGTCACGACCTTACTTTGTTTCGAGTCCGCTCGACAACTTAAGTGAGCTGCAGCTAGTCGCGACAAGGTTGCTTGTCGGAGGCGGCACCGCCAGCAGGCTGCTGACGTTCCGCACTCAGCGCTCGCGGCAAAGGTGGCTGCACCGACAAGTTCCATAAAAGCATAGGGTAAAAGCGTACAAAGGAAGGAATCAAGTAGAGGAAATAACATTGCAATGATCGCCTAAGATAGAGTATATTACAAAATAACTTGTCGCTGATCTAACAAAGTGTTCTAAACATGATCAGCAGCGACAAGGGAAAGATAAAATTGGCGGCCTAGTCTACGCGGTCGCCGTCAATCCGCTTGATCTTGTTCACCTTGTCCACAATGGGTGCGACAAGGGCTTTGAGCGCCTCCACATCAGCATCTGCCGGCAAGGATCTGAGGACGCCGTTGAGGTTGAGGCCTGGATTGCGGAAGGCCACCTTCATCAACACCTTCTCGAGGGCGCCGGCACAGATCTGGCGCGACTCCTCGGCCAGCTGCTTTGGGACCTCTTCCCGGAGTCGCTGGAGGCCCGTCAACACGCCCTTGAAGAATAAACTAAGCTTGGCGCTGGGTTGGAGATGCTCGTCGGAGGTATGCAAGATCCACCATCCCAGCTCCATCAGCTCGTTGTGGATGTCGGCAGAAGATATCCACGAGACCTTCGGTCCAATGCTCCACACTCTCCCTCAAGGCGCTCTGGTATCAACAACATTCGCCATCTCCTCCTTGGCCTTGATCGTCTCCAACAGGCCCACCTCCCGCTCTCTGGCGCCGTCCAGCGTCTGCGTCAGAGTGGTCAGCTTCAGCTCAAGATCCGCCTTGGAATCCTTGGCGGCGTCGAGCTCCTTGCCCCTATCGGCGAGACGGCCCTGCAGCTCGCCAAGGGTGTAGGCGTCCTTCTCGCGCTCGTGCTTGAGCGCGGCAAGCTCTTCGCCGCTCTTCTGGAGACTGGCCTCCAGCTGCGCCACCTTCGCCTCCAACTCTTTCTTGGCGGCCTCGGCGGCTGCGGCGGCATCCTTCGCTTTCTTAAGCGCCCCTCCGAGTGACTCCTCGCGCGTGACAAGCTCTTCCTCGTGGCTGTCCAGGTTGACCTTCCGCTGCGCCAGCTCGCTCTCCTGCGCGGAGAGCTTCTCGGCGGCCAGCCGCTGCTCCTCCTCAGCTGCGGCCTTCTCAAGGATGAAGGCCATGCGCTCTTCTGCAAGTTGCTCCCGCGCTTCTACTACGTTCCGGAGAGTTTCTTGGTTGGCACTCCGGAGTTCTTCTGCGCGCTTCTCCATGTCCGCTCCCGCCCTCGCGACAAGTGCCTCCCAGGACTCCAACTTGGCTTGCCGTGCGCGGTAGAGCGACAGCAGCTTCTTCAACAGCTGCTCCTCCTCGGACTCGCCGCTGCTGCTGCTTGGCGCGTCCACCAGCGTCAGCCCAGCGGAGGCGAGCAGCTCTCCGTCGAAGGTCTCTCCTTCGACCGGCGCCCTGGAGCTCGACTCCCATGGGAGCTTGATGAAGACGCCGTCGCCGGCCTTCAAGTAGGCGCCGGGCTGGGGCTCTTCGGAGCCTGACGTTGCAGCAGCGACGGGGGAGTCGGCGGTCGGTGTAGCGCCTGGCGCTCCTGCGGCCTCAGGGCCGTCAGTGCGATCGCCAGACCCCTTGCCAGCTCCTGCGGCGGCAGCCTCGGCGGCCTCCTCGCCGACAGGCTCGTCCGCGACGACCTCTTCTTCCACGGCGGCGGCTTCGTCAGTGTTGCCGCGCGCGTCCTCCTCGCCGACGACCTCGGTCTCCATCGGCTCTATGGCGGACAAAGAAAGATCAGTCAAGCGAATATTCAAGGAAAAACAGAAGAAACCAAGCCCAAGGGAAATTTTCGCGTAAGGGGATTACCTGCAATGAGATCTGCAGCCATGGTCTCGACCACTGGAGGATCACTGGCGCTGTCCCTTGCCGGGGTAGCCTCCCTTGCCGGAGCAGCCTCCCTTGCCGGAGGACGCTCCCTTGCCGGAGAATCCTCCCTCGGCGGCATAGTTGAAGCAGACAGAATTTCGGGAGCGGCTTCCGGGCCCTCCTGATGAGGCTGCTCTGCTCCTACACAAACCAACAGTCAGATATCAACGAAGAAGGAGCACCCGCGCACACCTAACAGTAAGGAGAAAACCGCATACTTACTCAGGGGCTGTCTTTGGGGGCTGCTCTGAGGAAGGTTGCGGGCCCGGCAAGCGGGTCTCGACGAGCCTCCTGTTGCCTTGGTGGATCATCCTCAACAGCGACCACCGGGTCTTGGCCCTCTTCGACGCTCTCTGGGCTAAGCGTCACGAAAAGGAAAAGTTCGTAACGAAGCAAGTCAGATTCAAGATAAAGCAACAAAATTGAAGAAATACAAGCACAATATTGAAGCTTACTCTTCTTCTTCCTCCTCGGAGCTAAGCACGGAGAAGTCAAACTCGGCTCGCCTCCCGGTGCGACGAGGCGAGGAGTGGGCTCTCTTGGCCGCTTAAGCGGAGGCGGCGGCGCGGTGGCACAACAAGATCCCGCCCGGTTAGCCGCGGCAGTGTGGGGTGCTCCAGCGGCAACATCACTTGCCGGTAGAGCGTCATGCCATGGCGCTGCGGCTGTGGGCCCGTCTGTCGCCCGTCTCGTCTCCGGCCTTGCGGAGAGCGCCTCTTCAGCGGAGCCGGGGCTCCGTTAGCGGCAAAGTCGCTGGGTGGTGGAGAAGAAGCGCCCTCGACTGGTCCGCTCGACTCAGCCTCGGGTGCGGCAAGCTCTTCCTCGCCGGCGAACTCCCTTCGCTCGGCATGGCTTGCCGCCTCGGCTGCGTCGGCCTCCTCCACGGTGTACCCGAAGACGCCAGCGGCAGCAGCTGCTGCCGCCTCCTCCAGCCTGGTGGCAATGCGCACCATCTCCTCGTCGATGGTGTCGCGGGTGAGCCTCTTCTTCTCGTCGGAGCGGATCGGCACTTCTTCCAAGTTGTCGAAGAACTGCTGCACGATCTCGTCGGAAGGCTCTTGCCAGGTTGGAACGATCCCATGAGAATCGCTGCGGCATCATGGCCCGGATGCGGTCGAGTGCAGAGTTGTTGCACAATGGGACGACCTCCCTCGGCAACCTAAACCACTCGGGATGATCGGGGTCGTTCTTGAACAGCTCTAGCAGCATCGCATCCAACTCCAAGACAGTGAAATTCCAGTTCAGGCCCGGGCGCAACCTCATGATGTCAGCCGCATTTTGGAACTCCCAAGCAGGTCTCCTCCTCTCCTGCAAGGGAGCGATGCGGCAGCGAAGGAAATCTGCGCCAACTGCGCCTACGGTGAGTCCGGCAAGCCCGAGGCGCAAAATCCGGGTCACAGCTATCTTCGACCTAGCATCCTCCGGCGCCAAGTTACTCCAATTGTTGCCGCGCACTATTGGGGTTTGGCGCACGACAGTGAAGGGCTGCGGGTTCTCCTCTACGATCCAACACCAGTTGGCTCTCCACTCCTCCCACTTGCTGCGGAACTCTCCTTCCAGGTATGCTTCTTTCTTGCCGACCCTGGAGACCCAAGCTATCCCTCCGGCAAGTGGCTCCCCTCTCTCAACGCGGGGCATGAAGAAGTGGCGGAAGAGGGCTACATTGGGATAGATCCCGACAAAGTTTTACAAGGTGTGCGAAAACTGCCATGGTCGTAATGGCGTTGGGGGGAAATCAAGGAGGCGGAACCCGTATGTGTTCATAATATCGCAGAAGAATTCGAAAAAGGCGGGCAGAGCCTACAATAGAAGAAAAGGGCAAAGAAAGGATACCCGGTTGGGGCTAAATCCGGCGCTGGCGGGAGTACCTTCGTCTGCGGATGCGCCTGGCGTCTCCGTCGACCGGAAGAGGTAGAAGAGCTCCCTCAGCTCCTTTGCGTCGAGCTGAGGGGAGAAGATGGCCCGCTCCTTGCGCAGCGCCGCGAGCCGCTGCGCCTCGGCAGACTTCACGCCTTTCCCCTTGTCGGCCTTCGGAGCCATGGCGGAGGCGGTGGAGGAGGTCGACGGCGGTGAGTGTGCTTGTGGCGAAAGGGGGCGCTGCTCTCTTGCCTTTGGAGAAGAAGGGGGGAGCGGCGGTGGTTTTCTTGACAAGACAGCAATGGCGAGGTGGGCGGCCTGCCCCTGTTTCCCCTATTTATAAGGAGGGGGAGGGGGCGGACGTTCCGCTTCTCCTAATAAAGAAACCCCCACGACCGCGCCCACGATCTCTCGCACGACGCCACGCTCGGTGCGTGCCGTTAGTGGGGGACGTGGTGGGTCCGGGGCGAGTTACGGCGTGATCAAGGCCGCGTGTGACCGTGCACTGTTTTGGGCCTGGCCCGACAGCGCTCGGCGCCATGTGCGGCCCAGGCCCGGGGGCTCCTGTCGGTGTACTAGAGTAGGGGTACCCTAGTATCCTGTACTCGTGCACGTGCAGTTGCAGCACCCCGCGGCAGGGCTTGCCTGGTCACCGCCAAGATCCTCCGTGGTTCCTTTGGATCCATTCAAGAACAAAGTATTTGACCAAGAAGACAAGGCCCCGGCAAGAGGAGCTTGCCGGGAATGCCACTCAAGGCACGCAGAAGACAAGGCCCCGACAAGAGGAGCTTGCCGGGAAGGCCACTCAAGGCACGCAGAAGACAAGGCCCCGGCAAGAGGAGCTTGCCGGGAAGGCTCGGAGCGCGACAAGCCTTCGGACGCGACAAGGTTTCAGCCGCGGCAAGGCACTTGCCGCGGCAGGAAACCTCTCTTCATCTCCGCTCCAGCTCATCTACCAACGTGTCGACATGGGATCATTCCATGCGCGCGTGTCAAGAGGCTGTGCAGCTAGCGGGGAGCAGCGATAAGCGGCGCTCACAAGCCCACCATCGTGGCAAACGGAGGCGCACCTGACGGTCCCTATTGCACTGTTTAGGCGACAGGGACGGGCATTTAATGCTTTTGTCCCTTGCCGTCAGAGTTAGGTATTTTGCACTGTACACTGTTCAAGTAGGTGTACCAACTACTGTTTTTCCATTTGTACCCTCCTCTACGTTGCCACCTGTCGGAGACCCCTTGAGCATATAAAAGGAGGCCCATGCGCAACGTAGAGGGGGTTCAGCTCAGTTTGATTCCAACGTACCCAGAGAACACTCATGCTAGGTTTTGTAGCTCTCATCGCTCCGTAGCAAGAACACAATACAACCAGACAAGCAGCAGTAGGAGTTTTATCTCTCGGAGAGTTCCGAAGCTGGGTAAAACTGTTCGTGTGCTTCGCCTCGATCCGCTCTTTGTACGATCTCCGCCCCCCCTCCGAACCACAAGGGGCCTGGTCCGCCGGCCCCATAGGTGTTCGTGGGTTCGATCAGCCTCCCCGACAATTAACAATCTCACATCTGTCATGGATTCACTCAAACCCAACCACGTCTACAAGCATAGCATAGCAACGTAAGCAACACGTAGAAGTAACTCCCAAGGGTTTGATAGTAACAGGGCAATAGGCTCTACCTCAACTACTACTTCCCAACCCACAAGTTAATGACATCCTAATCGTGCAGTGTTTGAGGATTTGAACTAATGCATAAAAACTGGGTATGAAATGAGTATGATCAATGTGTTACTTGCCTTGCTGACGATCCGCGAATCCTAGAGACTCATAGTAACACGCTTCGCACTCCGGGAATTCTATCGCGAGCAAACAATAACATACATAAGCAACAAGCAAATATGCACAAGTAAAACTCAAATAAACGAGCGAAAAGTTATACTAGATCAAATAACGGATCAGAAATCGCGATCAGAAAAATCATGGAATAAATCCGATAAAAAGAAAAAACGACGAACAGCTTAACGAACGGACGTTCATAACTGAACCTAAATGAAGAACGCGTTCGTTAAAACGAACGAACGAGCGGACGCTCGCTAAATAAATAAACCGGAGAAAAACCGATCTATTTAAAAAAACGAGAACTATGGTTTCGAAAAAAATAAACAGAACGGTTTTTAAAAAACCGGCGGTCTCGGATCCGGCGGATACCTCCGGCGAGAGGTCTGGCGAGGCGGGGCTCCTGTGGGCGTGGGGTGGCGGGCCCCGGCGACGAGGGAGGCGGCGGCGGCGACTCCGGGCGACGGCGGGCTCGGGCTCGGCACGGCTCCCGTGGCGGCGCGGCGGTGGTGGTGGGTGGTGGCGGCGGGGGGGGGGGGGTATTTAAGAGAAGGGGGGCTCGGCTTGGAGGAGGGGCAAGCCGGCGGCGGAGGCGGAGTTCAACTCGGACTCTGGTCCGAGTGGCGGCGGCGGCGGCTCGGCTGGCCCTAGGTCCGGTCGGGCGCGGGGATTTTTTTAAGTAGTTCCGCCGACAGAAAAACTCCTATAAAATAAAATAAAAAATCTAAAAATGCCAAAACAAATTTTCACCCATCTAAATGAAATATTTAGAACAAGATGAACATTTTCTTGGCCCTAAAATGCTATTTGAAAAACGTGCAATTTTTCTAATGAAAATAAAATCCAAATAAAATCAAATAAAACCCAAATAATGATTTTTAACATTTTTCCTCCAATATTTCAATTGTTTTGGAGAAGTCATATTATCTCCTCTCATTTATATTTTTTTATATGAAATATTTATCCGGAGAGAAAAATAATTAAAATAAAAAATCATCGTTTTCGCTATTTGATAAAAATCAAATATGAAAACCCGAAAATCCCCAACTCTCTCCGAGGGTCCTTGAGTTGCTTAAGATTTCGAGGATTGCGGAATGAAGATGCAATAAAATATGATATGCATGAATGACCTATGTATAACATTCCAAAATGAAAATTTGGGATGTTACAACGGGGGCGGGGTTCAAGACCCATGAAGTTAAGGTGCGGTCTCCGGCGAGGAAGAGTAGAACATGGGAGACAGACCGGCTAGTTGGCACATCATGCCCTACCGCCTCCCATGCCCTACTCATCCTCGGAGGAGTCCTCGACCTCGGTGGTGCCGATGGACGTGAGGTCGATGATGATGGATGTGGACGGTCTGTCGCTTCACCTACCACACGTTGGAGGGCAGTAAGTAGAACACGTGGCTGGAGGTGCTCCCGTTGTCGGCCGCCAACGTGGCCACCGCTTGTGCGGTCGCATCCGCGTCTGGCTGCGCCGCTATTGCATTGCGAGCGGCGACTTGAGCAAGGGCGGCGACCTCGAGCTTCATCCCCGAAGACAAGCTCTCCCGCAGAGCGTTCGCACTTGCGGTCATGGTGGATGTGGTGCCAGGTAGCAGGAGGATGCGCTATGGTGTGGAGTTTAGCTGGGCGTTGCTGCATTAAGTAGCGCATTCTGGTGAGGCCAAGTGTCCGGGTGTGTCATGAAGTTGCCAGAGTTGGTTCCTCGGGCACCGAGCCTCTTAATGACGGCATACAGACGGACGGCGTGAATGCGGGCAACTGGCGCCGGCTGGGAATGCACCACACGACGGCACGAGGGACGTGGGTTTTTGGTGTGCTAGGGTAGTCAACTGCGGTCGTGGCAATGTTGGAGATGCCTTTTGCTCACATGCGATCCCCACATGTCATTGAAAAAGCAACACGACCCGGCATGGTCTTAGGTCCTGGGGATGCAGTTGGCCGCGCTAGAACACTTCGCAGACGTGTCGCGGCGCGCGCGCACTTTGGCACCCCGTGCATCCTCAACGAGCCGGGTGTTGATCTGCTGGTTGTGCCACAGCGCTAACGCCACCCTTGGCACCCTGAAGCCTACCGTGTCCAGCAGCGATGAGTGTGTCTCTCACCGCGTCGCCGTGTCCAGAGGCGGTGCGAGAACTACGCCACGTTGCTGGCCCCCACGATCCACATGAACGGTTGTTGGTGGCAAGGAGCTCGTGGGCCAGCTCCTCCATTGGACTAGTCCGCTCCATGTCGTCCCAGCAGGTGTGCCCCACATGTCGGTTTCCCTGTTTTCCCGGCCCAATTCGAGCGCCAGTGCTCCGCATTGCGCATTAGGCGTAGAACAGGTGGTTTTTGTGCCCTGGTTCAAATGTGGTACAGTATGAAGTTGTTACCCTAGCCCCAAGTGTGGTGGTTTTGGGTATGGTACCACCCTTTTCCTTTTCAACTAGTGAAGCATAACACTTGATTTAGTGGTCGGATGGTGTGCTAATGTAGGTGTCCGACTGTTTGAAGGAATAATTGAGGTGTGCTCGGTCCGTGCCCGCATTTAGCGGTCCAACTTACCATGTTCCGACAATAATAACTATACTAGTCCCTGCGTTCTCCCTCTGTTTTTATTTACTCCACATTTTAGCTTTGCTCAGAGTCAAACTTTGTAAACTTTGACAAAGTTTATAGATAGAAATAATAGCATATACAATAACAAATCAATACCATTAGATTCATTATTGAATATACTTTCACATCATATAGATTTGCTATTGTAAATGTTCATGTTTTTTCTGTAAATTTGGTCAAATTTTATGAAGTTTGACTCTAGTCAAACCTAATATGCAGAGTAAATAAAAACGGAGGGAGTATCTTACTCCATAACCAAGACGGAAGGGAAAACGAGACAACTTATTGTTTATTTTAGCCGTTCAGGTATAATCATGTGGCATTGCTTATTTCTCATTGCTCTCCAACCCTCTTCTCCATCGATCATGCTGCCCTCCGGCCGAGTCCATCCTCCTGCATGCCTCATTTGAACATTTCGCCGAGTATCATTCGCATGTGGGCCTAGACCATGCTTGTATTCCAATGTTGCAATTTGTCTGACATGCATACAGACAAACGGTTCGTTTAAAGTTTCACTTTGCCTCCACTACGTTTCGCTTCCCATCTTAGTTTTGACATCCCATTCGGTTCGTGCCTCGACACATATTGACGATATCGATTGATGTTGAGGGATCAAGTGCGTGTCGTGCAAGGATATAAAGGTTCGGTGTGTTTCTATGATAGAAATGACCCGGGGGGGGGTCTGTGGGGATCAGAGGGAGTATATTGTACGTTCAAAAGCAAAATGAACATACTGTACCCACCCTAGTCCTATTTCAATCAATCTCTGGACCCCGAGATGAAACCGAGAGAGAACGAGTGGGTGCATGTGTGATACCTAAGGCGGATTCAAAATTTTGAACCGGCGATCATAGCATCAGCAAATCATATATAAAGTGTATTCAATGTTCTTTTCTCTTTTGAACGTACAATATACTCCCCCCGATCCTTTCTAGTTTACATATAAGTTTTATGTGTAGTCAAAGTATCTCTACTTTGATCAAACTTACAGAAAAACATATCAACATTCAACAAAGCCCAATCAATATTGTTAGATTTGTATGTACTCCTAGATTTGTATTCAAACAGAGATGGTTTCCAATTTGTTTTCAAACATGTGAATGTTCTTGTTCTCGCGCATGCTCTTCGCCACGTATAGCCAGTCCAATAGTAACTTTTTTAAGCTCCCTGTCCAATAGTACTAGTGGAGTAGTGACAACATCTGTAGTAGAGTATGTAGTGCTCATAGTTTTTATTTACTCCGCATAAAACGGAGGAAGTACTAGTAACACTCGGCCGACTTTTCTCTCTTATAGTAGTACTAGCAAGATGCCCATGCATTGCACGGAACATGAAGATGCATTTTTTTACAAAACACATATTGTGATGGACCCATGCAGGAGTAACCCATGTGTAGAAACTAAAGATATCTCAAGAATTTTATCAAAAAATGGTATCTCAAAAATTTCATCGAAAAATTGATATCTCAGGAAAGATGAGAGATAAGGTGAGGAGGAGTGGGGTGTGGTGGTGACTGGTGGTCGGACTGGGCAGAGGTATGGGGATGGACGGCGCCGATAGCGGCCACCATGCCAGATTGTTCTAGAGACTTCCTTTTTTAATTGCTCAGCAATGAGGTTGTGGGAGATAAGGATGAACGAGGCAAGGCCTTATCTGTAAATGTGGAGAGAGGTGCGGGTATCATTTGTAAAATTTTCATAGTTTGCTTTCGATCTATCAAATATAGATCAAACAGTCTATATTACAAGATGGCAGGCACACCATCATCACTAACTCTGTTTTTTTATAAGAAGTAGAGAGTACAAATAGAGATAAATGAGACGGGCGGGGGAGGGGGAGGGACGTCAGTATGCTCTCAACTGCGGTCCCACAAGTGAGCGAAAACGCAAGACGAAGCGCGTTCCATTTGGTGAGTGACATGGAGGGTCTAGTGTGCGAGGGTGCAACGCGAACGCGACAAGAGCGACGTACAGTCAAAACCGATTGACCGGTCGTCACCGGAAACACTATTCACACCAGAACCTTCGCTGCTATGCCTGCACCAGCTACTTGCTAGCCGATCACAACTACCCCAAAACCACACCTCCTCTCCAACCCATTCCCCCACCTTTCGATCCCCTAGCCCGCATCAAGCGTCCCCTAGTTTGCCAGAAAGCCAAGGTGCGCCGCAAGATCACGTACTACAAGATGCTAACGCCGGAGCGCCACGAAGAAATCGCGGTGGCAGTCGGTGCCACAGACCTCCGTTCCCAAGCTCGCTTTGCGGTGGGCCAATTCGCGAGTTCTCTGGAGCCATGTTCCGAGGAGGAGGAAGCCGACCCAATGTTCATGGCGGAGGTCAAGGTGCAGAAGGCCCCCGATGCGTATGAGACGATGGACGTCGACTTCCTGCCGGTGTCCGGGTTCCCCATGGTGCATGGCGATCCTAAAGGAGGACCGAGAGGCGAAGGTCAACTCGACGCGGAGTGCGTGGATGCTGATGCCATCAAGGCCCTCCTGCAGGCGAAATCGGATGTCGTGGATGTGAACTGGGCGACGGAGGCTCAACTTGACGCGGAGCGCACGGATGCCGCTGCCATCGGGGCCCTCCTGGAGGCGGAACTGGACGTCCTGGACTTGAACCGGGCGGTGGAGGCTCAACTCGACGCGGAGCGCGCAGATGCAGCTGCCATCGAGGCCCTCCTGCAGGCGGAACCAGACGTCCTGGACTTGAACCAGGCGGTGCTCGCGTTCGTTGATACGTCTCCAACGTATCTATAATTTTCTAATGTTCCATGCAATTATATATTCTGTTTTGGATGTTTAATGGGCTTTATTATACACTTTTATATTATTTTTGGGACTAACCTATTAACCGGAGGCCCAGCCCAAATTGCTGTTTTTTTTCCTATTTCAGTGTTTCGAAGGAAAAGGATATCAGACGGAGTCCAAACGGAATGAAACCTTCAGGAACGTGATTTTCGGAACAAACGTGATCCAGAGGACTTGGAGTGGACGTCAAGAAATCAACGAGGAGGCCAAGAGGCAGGGGCGCGCCTACCCCCCTGGGCGCGCCCTCCACCCTCGTGGGCCCCTCGTAGCTCAACTGACCGACCTCCTTCGCCTATATATACTCATATACCCTAGAAACATCAGATACGGCGCAAAAACCCTATTTCCACCGCCGCAACCTTTTGTACCCGTGAGATCCCATCTTGGGGCCTTTTCCGGCGCTCCGCCGGAGGGGGCATTGATCACTGAGGGATTCTACATCAACACCATAGCCTCTCCGATGACGTGTGAGTAGTTAACCTCAGACCTTCAGGTCCATAGTTATTAGCTAGATGGCTTCTTCTCTCTCTTTGGATCTCAATACAAAGTTCTCCTCGATTCTCTTGGAGATTTATTTGTTGTAACTCTTCTTTTGCGGTGTGTTTGTCGAGATCCGATGAATTGTGGGCTTATGATCAAGATTATATATGAACAATATTTGAATCTCCTCTGAATTCTTTTATGTGTGATTGGTTATCTTTGCAAGTCTCTTCGAATTATCAGTTTGGTTTGGCCTACTAGAGTGATCTTTCTTGCAATGGGAGAAGTCTTTAGCTTTGGGTTCAATCTTGCGGTGCTCGATCCCAGTGACAGTAGGGGAAACGACACGTATTGTATTGTTGCCATCGAGGATAAAAAGATGGGGTTTATATCATATTGCATGAGTTTATCCCTCTACATCATGTCATCTTGCTTAAAGCGTTACTCTGTTCTTATGAACTTAATACTCTAGATGCATGCTGGATAGCGGTCGATGTGTGGAAGTAATAGTAGTAGATGCAGGCAGGAGTCGGTCTACATGTCACGGACTTGATGCCTATATACATGATTATACCTAGATATTCTCATAACTATGCTCAATTATGTCAATTGCTCGACAGTAATTCGTTTACCCACTGTAATACTTATGCTATCTTGAGAGAAGCCACTAGTGAAACCTATGGCCCCCGGGTCTAGCTTCCATCATATTAATCTCCCATTGCTACCATTACTGTTTACTTTGCTTTCTCTACTTTTAGTCTTTATCATAAAAATATCAAAAATATTATCTTATCATCTCTATCAGATCTCACTTTTGCAAGTGGCCATGAAGGGATTGACAACCCCTTTATCGCATTGGTTTCAAGGTTCTTATTTGTTTGTGTAGGTGCAAGGGACTTGAGCATGACCTCCTACTGGATTGATACATTGGTTCTCAAAAACTGAGGGAAATACTTACGCTACTTTGCTGCATCACCCTTTCATCTTTAAGGAAAAACCAACGCAGTGCTCAAGAGGTAGCAAGAAGGATTTCTGGCGCCATTGCCGGAGAGGCTTACACAAAGTCAAGTCAAGATTTGAACTCCCGACAACGAGCCATTTCTGGCGCCGTTGCCGGGGAGTCTATGCACAAGTCAAGACATACCAAGTACCCATCACAAACTCTTATCCCTCGCATTACATTATTTGCCATTTGCCTCTCGTTTTCCTCTCCCCCACTTCACCCTTGCCGTTTTATTCGCCCTCTTTTTCCGTTTGCCTCTTTTTCGCTTGCCTCTTGTTTGCTTGTGTGTTGGATTGCTTGTTTTTCAAGATGGCTCAAGACAATACTAAATTGTGTGACTTTACCAATACCAACAACAATGATTTTCTTAGCACTCCGATTTCTCCTCTTACCGATGCTGAATCTTGTGAAATTAATGTTGCTTTGCTAAATCTTGTCATGAAAGATCAATTCGCCGGCCTTCCTAGTGAAGATGCCGCTACCCATCTAAATAGCTTTGTTGATTTGTGTGATATGCAAAAGAAGAAAGATATGGACAATGATATTGTTAAATTGAAGCTATTTCCGTTTTCTCTTAGATATCGTGCTAAAACTTGGTTTTTGTCTTTGCCTAAAAATAGTATTGATTCTTGGAATAAGTGCAAAGATGCTTTTATCTCTAAGTATTTTCCTCCCGCTAAAATCATCTCCCTTAGAAACGATATTGTGAATTTTAAGAAACTTGATCATGAACATGTTTCACAAGCTTGGGAGAGGATGACATTAATGATACGTAATTGCCCTACTCATGGTTTGAATTTGTGGACGATTATACAATTTTTCATGCCGGATTGAATTTTGCTTCAAGAAATCTTTTAGATTCGGCCGCGATAGGCACTTTTATGGAAATCACTTTAGGGGAAGCTACTAAACTCCTAGATAATATTATGGTTAATTATTGTCAATGGCACACCAAAAGATCTACTAGTAAAAACGTTCATGCGATTGAAGAAATTAATGTTTTGAGTGGAAAGATGGAAACTTATGAAATTGTTTGCTAATAAGAGTGTTTCTTCTGATCCCAATGATATGCCTTTGTCTACTTTGATTGAGAATAATAATTAATCTATGGATGTGAACTTTGTTGGTAGGAACAAATTTGGTAACAATGCTTATAGAGGAAATTTTAATCCTAGGCCGTATCCTAGTAATTCCTCTAATAATTATGGTAATTCCTACAACAACTCTTATGGAAATTTTAATAAGATGCCCTCTGATTTTGAGACAAGTGTTAAAGAATTTATGATTTCTCAAAAGAATTTCAATCCCTTGCTTGAAGAAAAATTGCCTAAGATTGATGAATTGTCTAGAAACATGGATAGAATTTCTCTTGATGTTGATTCTTTGAAAATTAGATCTACTCCACCTAAGCATGATATCAAAGAGTCTCTCAAGGCCATGAGAATTTCCATTGATGAGTGCAAAGAAAGAACCGCTAGGATGCGTGCTGAGAAAGATTGCTTTGTAAAAGTGTGTTCTTCTAATTTTTATGATAATAAAGATGAAGATCTAAAAGTTATTGATGTGTCCCCTATTAAATCATTGTTTTGCAATATGAATCTTGATAATGTTGGGACTGGAGGTGAGTCAACTTTAGTTAGAAGGCATCCCAAAAATTCGGATTTTTTAGATCTTGATGCAAAAATTGGTAAAAGTGGGATTAAAGAGGTCAAAACTTTAGATATCAATGAACCCACTATCTTGGATTTCATGGAATTTAATTATGATAATTGCTCTTTAATAGATTGTATTTCCTTGTTGCAATCCGTGCTAAGTTCTCCTCATGCTTATAATCAAAATAAAGCTTTTACCAAACATATCGTTGATGCTTTAATGCAATCTTATAAGGAAAACTTGAGTTGGAAGTTTCTATCACTAGAAAACTTTATGATGATTGGGAACATACTATTAAAATTAAAATTAAAGATCATGAATGCTATGCTTTGTGTTATTTGGGTGCTAGTGTTTCCACGATTCCAAAAACTTTGTGTGATTTGCTAGGTTTCCGTGAATTTGATGATTGTTCTCTAAACTTGCATCTTGCAGATTCCACTATTAAGAAACCTATGGGAATAATTAATGATGTTCTTATTGCTACAAATAGGAACTATGTGCCCGTAGATTTCATTGTTCTTGATATAGATTGCAATCCTTCATGTCCTATTATTCTTGGTAGACCTTTCCTTAGAACGATTGGTGCAATTATTGATATGAAGGAAGGAAATATTAGATTCCAATTTCCGTTAAGGAAAGGCATGGAACACTTTCCTAGAAAGAAAATAAAATTACCTTATGAATCTATTATGAGAGCCACCTATAGATTGCCTACCAAAGATAGCAATACCTAGATAGGGGCGTTAAATTACCAAAGAAAATAAAATTATCCTTGTTTTTATGCCTAGCTAGGGGCGTTAAATGATAGCGCTTGTTGGGAGGCAACCCAATTTTATTTTAGTTTTTTGCTTTTTGCTCCTGTTTAGGAATAAATCTTAGATCTAGCCTATGGTTATATTTTTTTTTTGTGTTTTAATTAGTGTTTGTGCAAACCTATAGGATCTTCTTGGATGATACTTATTTGATCTTGCTGGAAATTCCAGAAACTTTCTATTCACGAAAACAGTTGTTTAAAATCAGAAGATCGTGATAAATACTGATTCCAATTGCACCAGATCAATAAACAAATTATTTAGGTCGTCCTATTTTGGTAGATTTTTCTAAGTTCCAGAAGTTTGCGTTAGTTACAGATTACTACAGACTGTTCTATTTTTGACATATTCTGTTTTTCATGTGTTGTTTGCTTATTTTGATGAATCTATGGCTAGTAAAATAGTTTAAAAACCATAGAGAAGTTGGAATACAGTAGGTTTAACACCAATACAACTAAATAATGAGTTCATTACAGTACCTTGAAGTGGTGTTTTATTTTCTTTCGCTTACGGAGCTCACGAGATTTTCTGTTAAGTTTTGTGTTGTGAAGTTTTCAAGTTTTGGGTAAGGATTTGATGGATTATGGAACAAGGAGTGGCAAGAGCCTAAGCTTGGGGATGCCCAAGGCACCCCCAAGGTAAATCCAAGGACACCAAAAGTCAAAGCTTGGGGATGCCCGGAAGGCATCCCCTCTTTAAATCTTCGGCCCATCGGTAACTTTACTTGGAGCTATATTCTTATTCACCACATGATATGTGTTTTGCTTGGAGCGTCTTATATGATTTGAGTCTTTGATTTTTATTTTACCACAATCATTCTCACTGATGTGATGCCCGTATGCTTAAGCTACAGTGAACCTCTGCTAATGATGCCATGTCACCTCGATTACTGTTGCTAATCTCACGTTAGTTCGAAACCGATTCGAATTCAAATTAAAAATCAGGCAAACAACAAAAGTTTTCAAATAATGAAACTAAAATGTGCGGGTCATGCCGGATAATGCATAGGTAATATTGGTTGATAAACCACACTTTTATAAAGTAACTAAATGCTCCAAAATAAATAAACAGTAGCTAAAGCAATTATGTAAATGCCCCTAAATAATTAAAATTGTTGTAAACTATTTAGTTAACTACCAAAATTTATTCTGGCAGTGGAATGTTTGGTGTTACTAGTTTAGGTGTAGTTCTTATAATTTAGAGAACTAAAAAAATGAAAAAGAAACTACAAAAGGATAAAACAAAAGGACCCCCCAACCCCACCGCTGGGCCTCGGCCCAGCTGGCCATCCAACCAGGCCTGCCCAGCTAACCCTTGCTTAACCCCCTGCCTCCCCCGTGACCTAGCCACTAGCCAGTCGCCCCCCCCGATCCCCTTCTCCCCTCCCCGCGCGACCTGGATCGGGCGCCGCCCCTGCCAAGCGCAGTGCGCCCGCCCTCGCCCGGAGCCTCCGTCAGTGCTCACTGCCGCCGCCTCGTCCCGCCACCACCTCGTCGGGTCGGTGCCCCCTCACCAGACCGCCACCTCGCCCTTGCCACCCCGCCCAGGGCTACATCGCCGCCATGCCGCCGTCCCCAATGCCCCAGCACTGCCTCGCAATCACCGTTCGCCGGAACCGCGTCCTCGACCTCCCCCTCGACGGACTCCGTCAACCCTCGCCGCCCGTACCCCTGCACCGGGGGTGAGCTCCTTCCCCCCGCTACTGTCCTCGCACACACACGTCGCCCGTGCGTGGCCACGCGCCCGCACTGTCCCCGTTGCAGTCACCTCAACGTCAAGCCCAGGCACCTCCGGAGTCAGCGGGACCACGGGGGCTGACTCACCTCCAGAGTGCCCCTGCTGGGCTCGCGAGGATGACCGGGCAGGGGAGGCGCGAGCCTCGCTGCCTCCTTTCCCCGCAGGCGGAGCCGCAGCCCCGGCACACGAACCCGCCTCGAGCAGGGCCGCAGAAGCCCCCTTCGGCCTCTTCGCTGCAGGTGCCGACCTAGCCAAGAGAAAAGCGGACGTCAAGCCTCGGGCGAAGCAAAGCAAAACACGGATCGAACACTTACTGGTGCGTCATCCGCCCGGCTCAAGCAGCCTCCGCCGAACTTGACGCCTTGAAAGCCTGCGGCTAGGGTCAGCCTTAGGAAGCCCGAGCGATGGCGCGCGTCGGGAAGGCCGGAGCTGGCCTCAGACTGCCCCGGAGTCAGAAGGACCCTGGGAGAACCAGCCCCGACCTGCCCTTCCTCGGGACCAGGGGAGAATCCTCCCCTCATCGCCTGGCGCCGGCCTCGTCGTCGTCCAGCATGGAGTGAATGGCGTGGGACCTGCACCGAGGGAAGGAGTCCCCGGACTCCTCGCCAGGCGCCTCGAAGTCAGAACCTTCTCCCTCCACCTCCTCTTCTCCCTCCTCGCTCCCGCTGGAGTTACTGGAGGAAACGTTCACCATTGTCAACATCGCCAGATCCTCGGGAGCCCCGGCGGCCACCAGCCCCTCACCATTGAAGGTGGGCATGGTGCTCACCACTTGCTCCTAGTCATCACGAAGGAACAAGGGGATGGGAGCGCCCTCCGGCATTGCCACGTCCCCCCCGACCAAGGAATGGAGAGCCGCGGCCAGATCTTCGTCGGAGAGGGCCTCGAAGGTCAGGTGAAGGTCATCGCCTGCCTCCCCCAGCCTCCAAAACGGAAGCGAATGTTCCCGGAGCGGAGCCACCCGATGTTCCAGGAACTCCCTCAGGAGCATGGCCCCGGTCAGCTTCGCCGCCCCCAAGTTAGCTGGCCTCAGGTCCGCGTCTATCCTCTTCAGCAACATCTTCGCGCGAGAATCGACGAGCTCCGCGCGAGAATCGACGAGCTCCGTGCGAGACCACGTGTCAACGGCCTCGGGCTGCCCCGACGGCAGTGCCAGTCGGGGATGGATGCGCCCGACATCCACCATGACCCACTTGCTCCTGAAGCCTTCAATCCTCTTCCCGGGCTTGGAGATGGAGTTGGAGCTGGAGTATGCGACGAAGCTCGCGCACGCAGTAATAGAGCCACGGGAGACCCGGAGGGAAAAGTAATGGCGCAGCAAAGCCACCGAGGGTTTTATCCCAACGTGAGCCTCGCAATAGTAGGCGAAAATCGCCAGGAGAAGAACAGAGTTGGGGTGGAGATGCAGAGCTTGCAAGTTGTATTGGCGGAGAACAGTGAAGAAGAACTCAGAAAAAGGAGGGATCAGACCGGCGATAATGTCGCTCACGAAGAACGGGTAGAAGGTGTTCCCCTGGCCTTCAGGCTGATCGGAGTCGGCCTTGAGCACAGTCGCTCCCTGGTTGCCCTGCGCCACCGTCCTCTAGTGCACAAGGACGAGATTCTTCGCCGACACAGTCGGAGGATCCAGAGTCGGGAGGTACCAGGCCTCAGTCGAGGTATTGCGAGGCGCCATGGCTTGCAGGACGGGAAGGATGGAGGTAGATCTGGAGGGTTTCGGAAGCAAGGAGGAGAAGGGCGAGAAAGGGGATCTGGAGCAAGACGAGCGAGAACAAGCACCGAGCCTGGCCCGGGCCTCCTTTTTGTCAGAATGGCAGTTGCCGAGGCATCGTGGGGAGGCGGAGACGCCCACGACCAATCACTCGCCATGCGGCGCCAAGGTCGCAGGCTGTTGGGGCCCGCGGCGCTTTGCACTTGCCCCTTCGCTTCTCTGCTAAGCCAAGTCTGGGCGCACCTTGGGCCCGGGGGCTATTGTCGGTGTTCTGGGAACGGGGGTCCCCAGACTTGCCTGCCTGCGGCCTGCGGCGTGGCTCAAGTGGGGGCCCAGCGCGGCCCGGCTTCATCAGCTCAAGCTCAAGACCCTCGCGAGGGGCCAAGCCTCGCGGGGCGGACGACAGGAACCTTCCTCAGGGACAGCCTCGTCAGGCAGGCTCACGAGGAGGTGGAGAGATCAAGGCAGGGTACCTCACGAGGGTGCCCTGTGACGCAATCCATGACGATCGAGGCCAGGCGGGCGCCAGGCAGGCGCCGGCCCGCGTAGTGTCCTCATTTCCCCTTTGGTGCAAAGGAGGCAAGCACTGGCCAAGGCATCAGGCAAAGGTTACTGCTTTGGTGCAACAAGACCAAGACCAGCAGAGCGGCAGGATGGAGGTCATCGTGGAGCCCAGGACGGCGTCACCGTCGAGCCTTTGGCGGCCAAGACCAACTTTAGTCAGGATAAGTGTACTAGATGTTCCCTTCAAAATGTCCAATTGTTGGCGCCCTTCCCGCTCATTATTTGGGAAGAGGCCCAGGGCCGCCCTCTATAAATAGGACTAGCCACCAAACGACAGACACATCGATTGATCGATCGGATAGAGCCCTAGCAGAGAGAGAGAGAGGCGACTGAACTCCCCCAAGCAGTTCATCGCACCAGCTCAAGAACACCCCTCGCGAGGATGTTCTTCCTTTGTACTGTTCATCATCAGCCCCTGAGGCAATCCACCACACCACACACTGGAGTAGGGTATTACACCACATCGGTGGCCCGAACCAGTATAAACCTCGTGTCTCTGCATTGTTCATCGTTCGTAGTTTAGATCCCTCGCTAACCGTTCACGCATGAGCTGGTAGGGGAAAGATCTCCGTGCGCACCCCAGTGTTTGAACCTCAAGGGTCTGCCGGAACCCGAAATCCGACAAAATCGACAATATAAGGTCTGAACTTATCACAAGCAAATACGACTGCTAAGAATTCTTTTTCAGTAGTAGCATAATTTCTCAGACCATTGTCTAGAGTTTTACTAGCATATTGAATAACATTTAATTCTTATCAACTCTTTGCCCTAGAACAGCACCTACAACATAATCACTAGCGTCACACATAATTTCAAAGGGTAGTTTCCAATCATGTGGCTGAACGATAGGTGCAGAAATCAATGCTTGCTTAAGTATTTCAAATGCTTCTACACAATCATCATCAAAGACAAATGGTATATCTTTTTTGTAATAAATTAGTCAGATGCCGAGAATTTTTTGAGAAGTTCAGAATGAACCTCCTATAAAAACCGGCGTGACCAAGGAAACTTCTTATACCTTTGATGTCCTTGGGACATGACATCTTTTCAATAGCATCAACCTTGGCTTTATGAACCTCAATACCTCTTTCAGAAACTTTATGCCCCAAGACAATACCTTCATTAACCATAAAGTGGCACTTTTCCCAATTCAAGACAAGATTAGTTTCTTCACATCTCTGCAAAACTCGATCAAGGATGCTCAAGCAATCATCAAAAGAGGATCCATAAACAGAGAAATCGTCCATGAAAACCTCACAAATCTTTTAACAAAAGTCAGAGAATATAGCCATCATGCATCTTTGAAAGGTAGCAGGTGCATTACATAAACCAAAAGGCATACGTCTATAAGCAAAAGTACCAAAAGGGCAAGTAAAAGTGGTCTTTGATTGATCATCGGCTGACACAAGTATTTGAGAGAAACCAGAATAACCAGCTAGAAAGAAAAACATGTGTATGTTTGGATAATCTTTCTAGCATTTGATCGATAAAAGGTAAGGGGTAATGATCCTTTTTAGTGGCTTTATTTAATTTGCGTAAATCAATTACCATCCTATAACCTAAAATAATTCTTTGTGGAATCAATTCATCTTTATAATTAGAAATGACAGTAATACCTCCCTTCTTAGGGACACAATGGACATGACTTACCCACTGACTATCAGCAGCGGGGTGAATTATACCTGCCTCAAGGAGCTTTAGTATTTCCTTTCTTACCACTTCTTTCATCTTAGGATTCAGCCGTCGTTTATGATCACGAACTGGTTTGGCATCTTTTTCCAAATTTATTTTGTGTTGACATAGAGTGGGACTAATGCCCTTAAGATCATCAAGAGTATATCCAATAGCAACACGGTGCTTCTTCAGTTCATGCTCTGAAAGGTTAGCACTAATAATAACAGGATATATCTTCTTTTCATCAAGATAAGCATATTTAAGAGTATCAGGTACTGGTTTAGGCTCAAACACGGGATCACCCTTGGGTGGAGGAGGATCCCCTAGGATTTCAACATGCAAATTGTGTTTCAGGATAGGTTCCTGTTTAAAGAATACTTCATCTATTTCCCTTCTTTCATTCATAAACATATCATTTTCATGGTCTAGCAAATATTGTTCTAAAGGATCACTAGGAGGTACGACAATAGAAGCAAGACCAATTATTTCATCCTTACTAGGCAATTCCTCTTCACGGTGTTTTCTACGAAATTTAGAGAAATTAAACTCATGAGACATATCACCCAAACCAATAGTAACAACATCCTTTTCGCAGTCTATCCTAGCATTAACAGTGTTCAAGAAGGGTCTACCAAATATAATGGGACAAAAGCTATCTTGTGGGGAACCAAGAACAAGAAAAAAAGCAGGATATTTAGTTTTCCCACACAAGACTTCAACATCTCTAACAATTCCCATTGGTGAAATAGTATCTCTATTGAGAAGTTTAATTGTGACATCAATATCTTCTATCTCAGCAGGTGCAATATCATGCATAATTTCTTTGTATAAGTCAAAAGTTATCGCACTAGCGCTAGCACCCATATCACATATGCCATGATAACAATGATCTCCTATTTTAACAGAAATAACAGGCATGCCTACCACAGGTCTATGTTTATCTTTAGCACAAGGTTTGGCAATTATAGCAGTTTCATCACAGAAATAAGTAACATGTCCATCAATATTATCAGACAAGAGATCTTTAACAATAGCAATATTAGGTTTAATTTTAATTTGCTCAAGAAGTGTATAAGTTCTAATATTGCTTTTACGGACCACAGTTGATGCTTTAGCATGATCCTTTATTCTAACAGGGAAAGGTGGTTTTTCAACATAAGCAGTAGGAACAATAGGATCATTAACTTTAATAGGTGCAGCTACTTTTACTTATATGGGAGGATGATATTTAAACCACTTCTCATTAGGGAGATCTATATGAGCAGCAAAAGATTCACAAAAAGAAGCTACTATCTCAGAGTCAAGTCCATATTTAGTGCTAAATTTACGGAAAACATCGGTATCCATAAAAGATTTAACACAATCAAACTTAGGTGTCATACCTGACTCCTTACCTTCTTCCAGATCCCAATATTTAGAGTTGTGTGTAATTCTTTCCAATAAATCCCATTTGAATTCAATAGTCTTCATCATAAAAGAGCCAGCACAAGAAGTATCGAGCATGGTGCGATTGTTATCAGAAAGTCGAGCATAAAAACTTTGGATAATTATTTCTCTTGGGAGCTCATGATTGGGGCATGAATATAACATTGATTTAAGCCTCCCCCAAGCTTGAGCGATGCTTTCTCCTTCGCGAGGCCAAAAATTATATTTATAATTGCCATCACGATGAACAAGATGCATAGGATAAAATTTCTGATGAAATTCCAATTTCAATCGTTTGTAGTTCCATGATCTCGTATCATCACATAGCCTATACCATGTCAATGCATCTCCCTTCAAAGATAAAGGGAAGACCTTCTTCTTAATAACATCACCGGGCACACCTGCTAGCTTAAATAATCCACAAACTTCATCCACATATATTAGGTGCTCATCAGGATGCTTTGTTCCGTCTCCTGCAAAAGGATTAGCTAGCAGTTTTTCTAACATACCCAAGGAATTTCAAAGTGGACATTCTCATCTTGATGAGTTCAGATGGGTTGAGGAGCAACTCTTTGCTCTCTTGGTCGGGGTGAAGATACTCCGAACAAGCCCCTCAGAGGATTACTTTCCATAGTAACAAGTGACAGTAAATTTCAGCACACTATAAATTTTTCCTTACCAAATTCCACCTACCAAAGGCGCTTCACTCCCTGGCAACGGTGCCAGAAAAGAGTTTTGATGACCCACAAGTATAGGGGATCTATCGTAGTCCTTTCGATAATTAAGAGTGTCAAACCCAACGAGGAGCAGAAGGAAATGATAAGCGGTTTTCAGCAAGGTATTCTCTGCAAGTACTGAAATAATAGGTAACAGATAGTTTTGTGATAGGATAATTTGTAACGAGCAACAAGTAACAAAAGTAAATAAAGTGCAGAAAGGTGGCCAATCCTTTTTGTAGCAAAGGACAAGCCTGGACAAACTCTTATATAGAGAAAAGCGCTCCCGAGGACACATGGGAATTATCGTCAAGCTAGTTTTCATCACGTTCAATGATTCGCGTTCGGTACTTTGATAATTTGATATGTGGGTGGACCGGTGCTTGGGTGCTGCCCTTACTTGGACAAGCATCCCACTTATGATTAACCTCTATTGCAAGCATCCACAACTACAACAAAAGTATTAAGGTAAACCTAACCATAGCATGAAACATATGGATCCAAATCAGCCCCTTACGAAGCATAAACTAGGGTTTAAGCTTCTGTCACTCTAGCAACCCATCATCTACTTATTACTTCCAGTGCCTTCCTCTAGGCCCAAATAATGGAGAAGTGCAGGTAGTCGACGTTCACATAACACCACTTGAGGATAGACAACATACATCTCATCAAAATATCGAACGAATACCAAATTCACATGACTACTAATAGCAAGACTTCTCCCATGTCCTCAGGAACAAACGTAACTACTCACAAAGCATATTCATGTTCATAATCAGAGGAGTATTAATATGCATATAGGATCTGAACATATGATATTCCACCAAATAAACCAACTAGCATCAACTACAAGGAGTAATCAACACTACTAGCAACCTACAGGTACCAATCCTAGACTTGGAGACAAGAATTGGATACAAGAGATGAACTAGGGTTTGAGAGAAGATGGTGCTGGTGAAGATGTTGATGGATATTGCCCTCTCCCGATGAGAGCAGGGTGGTGATGACGATGGCGATGATGTCCCCCTCCCGGAGGGAAGTGTCCCCGACAGAATAGCTCTGCCAGAGCCCTAGATTGGTTCCGCCAAGGTTCCGCCTCGTGGCGGATGAGTCTCGTCCCGAAAGCTAGCTTATGATTTTTCTTCGGGCTAAAGACTTCATATAGCAGAAGATGGGCACCGGAGGGCCAACAGGGCCCACAAGGCAGGGGCGCGCCCAGGGGGTAGGGCGCGCCCCCCACCCTCGTGGACAGGTGGAGGCCCCCCTGACGTATTTCTTCCGCTTAGTATTTTTTATTATTTCCAAAAATATCTTTCGTGGAGTTTCAGGACTTTTGGAGTTGTGCAGAATAGCTCTATAATATTTTCTCCTTTTCTAGCCCAGAATTTCAGCTGCCAGCATTCTCCCTCCTTATGTAAACCTTGTAAAATAAGAGAGAATAGGCACAGGTATTGTGACATAATGTTTAATAACAGCCCATAATACAATAAATATCAATATAAAAGCATGATGCAAAATGGACGTATCACCAGGCGGGCGCCAGCGCGCAGTGTCCTTGTTTCCCCTTTGGTGCTAAGGAAGCGAGCGCCGGCGCGGAGTACCAAGGCGTCAGGCAAAGGTTTCCATATCGGTGCAATGAGACCAAGACCAGCAGGACGGAAAGGTGGAGGTTACCATGGAGCCCGAGGCGGCTTCACCACCAGAGCCTTTGCAGGCGAAGACCGCTTTTGTTAGGATAAGCTGTACAAGCTGTCCCCTTTCAAATTGTCCGTTGTTGGCTCCCTTCCCGCTCAATATTTGGGAAGAGGACCAGGGCCTATATAAGTAGAACTAGACACCACCGTAGGGGGCATCTCATCTTGAGTGATCCTCACCCACACACAGAGCGCAAGAACACCTCAACCTCAGGAGGTTGTTCTTCCCCTTGTAACTGTTCATCCATAGCCCAACAGGCAATCCATCACCACCAAACTGGTGTATGGTATTACACCACAATGGTGACCCGAACAAGTATAAATCTTGCGTCCCTCGTCTTGTGAGTTCGTTGAGTTTTTCCCTTGAGATCTTAGCAAGCTAGGATGTGGATCGGCAGGGGGAGAACTTCGCGTGCACCCCAGAGTTTGAACCTTAAGGGTTTTTTCCAGAACCCGTGGTCCGACAACCTTCCACCCAAATGACCAACCCCTCCACCAAATAAGCGCCAGCCTAAGCCATGGTGCATGCAGTATAGCCAAGACCTCACGGAGCATTTGGCAGCGTAGAAGCAAATTGCGGCCGCACGCGCAGATGAGGTCGTCATGGCTGCCATTTGTGCCAACCCCCAGATCTTGGCGGAGCACCTCGCCGTCGAGGCCACCGTTGACACCTCGCACGCTGATGCCGCGATGCGGTTGGTTGCTTTAAATGATAGTTTGTGGTGTTTTCTCGAGGCCATCGTCGGTGCCTTCTATGAAGACTACGAGGTGTTTTCTCAGCGTGCACATGCTTACCTCATCTTGAGAGCTAGCAGGTTGGTGCCCGGAGCGGCTCAGGCAACTCACCACTACAACGAGGGCACCCACGATGTGGAGGCCTCGCCCTCTTCCATGTCCAAGGAACCAATCATCATCGATATCTCCGACAATGAGGAGTAGCTTGTCTTATTAGCTCACTATAAGGACCCATGTTCAGTTTGCTAGCTACTTCCTTTCCTTAACAAATTTTAGTGAATTGTGCTATCTACTTTTACCATGCAATCTTCTGCTATAGTGTATATGTTCTATATGTCGTGCAATGTGGTGTTCAATTAACTGCTCGGTTCAATTCTGCAAATGTGATGTGCAATTCTTCAGGGTGCAATATCTCCAAGTTTTTAAGCATGCTTGGTTTGGTCAACTGTCAGATCTTCTATTAGGAGTATGTTATATTGTTCAATTGGTGTTTAGTTAACTGCTTGGTTCATTTGTTGTGGCTTGGTTCACTTGTTGTGGTGCTTAGTTAACTGCTTGGTTCAGTTCTGCAATGCGATGTTCAATTGTTGTGGGTGCATTCTGTTATTTTATACCATGTGAGGAATAAATCGAATTTGGCTGTACTAAATACATGAGAAACAAATATAATTGCTATATTTCCATGTTGTTAAGCATGTTTGGTTTGGTTAACTGTCTGATCTTCTATTAGGAGTGTGTTATATTGTGCAATGTGGTGCTCAGTTAACGTTTGGTTCATTTGTTGTGGTGTTTAGTTAACTGCTTTGTTCAATTCTGCAATACGATGTTCAATTGTTGTGGCTGCATTCTCTTATTGCATACCATGTGAGGAATAAATCGAATTTAGCTGTACTAAATACATGAGAAACAAATACAATTTCTCTAGTTCCAAGTTGTTGCATGCTTGGTTTGGTTAACTGTCTGATCTTCTATTAGGAGTATGTTATATTGCAATGTGGTGCTCAGTTAATGTTTCGTTCATTTGTTGTGGTGTTTAGTTAACTGCTTGGTTCAATTCTGCAATGCGATGTTCAATTCTTTGTGGCTGCATTCTCGTTATTGTATACCATGTGAGGAATAAATCGACTTTGGCTGCACTTAATACATGAGAAACATATACAAGTGTTGTATTTCCTAGTTCTTAATCATGCTTGGTTTGGATAAATGGGTTTTCCATGTGGCTTGAATTAATCTGATTAATTTGATGAATTAATCTGATGAATCTGCAAAGGTTTACAAGATGGTACTAACTATTATACCTTACCTTTTTGTATTCCTTTGCCCCATTTCCAATATAGAGAAGATATTTATGCACATCCTTGTTTTCAGGCTTCACTGATGATTACCTCTCAAACCACCTCTGTGGTCGGAGGCGAGGAAAGTTTTCATACAACACCCACGGTTCAATATTGAAGTGTTCTGAGGAGGTCGAAGGATGGACAGTCAATCATCCACGAACCGCCTAAAGTTGCAAAGACCTTCAACATGAATGAAGGCTCAATATTCGCCTTCCGCTTGACGATTTTCCATATGAGATGCATCTCTCTATGTACCGTCTTTGATGCTAATTTCGAAAGGTTCTTGATGTTGCATGTGAAACTTGTGGTTCGTGCAGTTGTGTAATGGGGTAGCTGAGTGCTGAAGCTATATCATGTTGTACTCCGATGTATTTCAATTATGAAATCCTACTTCATTAATATGGAAATGGAATATATTATGTGCTTAATATGAATGTCAATTAGATTAGAAAATGGATTTTAATAATATGGCAATTAGCCTGCTAATTGGCCAAATAGCTTGCTAATTGGGTTTTCCTATTGCAAACGGTTAATGTGAAACCACCGTGGGCGATGACCTCAGGCAACGCACACAGTTTCTAGGAATAAACCGTGTTCGACCAATGAACAATCACACACGACATTCTCTTCAAAACTGTTTGTGTTACGTCACCTTGCGCAAACGTTTTCCTTGTAGTGACTTTGTGGGATGTATATACGAATGGAAACGTTTAGTGGTGACTGACAGTGTGGGATGTACTTACGACCGGAAATGATTTGGCATGTATACTTTTTTGAGCACTACTGTACGTATTTCTATATTTGAGTGCTCGCGATGCATTTACGACCTCATTTTGCCGAGCGTGTGTGCCAGGAGGGCATATCCCCAACGGTTTCTAGGTCGTGTGGGAAGGACCCCCCTATTGCCTACACTCACTCGGCGACGGTTCCGAATGCCGTCACGGAAAGGGGTTAAAAACCGTTTGTTTAGGACCGACGCGTACCCGTGATACTTCTACTTATAGCTGGAACACTCTAAAAACATTATTTAGGATTAATCTCTCTACTCACAACTACTTATAACTAGAGAACTCTAGAAACATCGGGTAGGGTAAAGAAAACAAAAGAAATACTACACTGGAGTGGAAGCATCTAGAAGTAGCCAAACAGATCTAGCATGTGTTTTCTTTCTTCTCATCTAGCGTTCCTCATCATTCTCCCCTGGTTGTTTGGAACTCGACCTCGAGTTATCTTCATAGAGCACTTCTTTTGGATGGTAGAGAGTCAAGTCCGCAACATTGAAAGTGTTGGAGATACCCGTGTCACTTTGAAGATCAATCACATAAGCATTATTATTTATCTTCCTCACAGTAGAGAAGGGCCTATACCTTCGTTGCCTAAGTTTCCCTTTAACACCTAAAGGCAACCTCTGTTTTCGGAGGTAGACCATCACCATATCACCGACTTGGAATGATTTTGGCCTCCTTTTGCAATCAACAAGTTGTTTATATTTCTAATTTTGTGCTTCCAAAGACCCGCAGATCCCTTTAGATAACTCAGTGTAATTATCAGCAAAGGACAATGGTTATTTTGAGGTTCCCCTTGATGGTAGCTTCACCAGGTCCACCACATGTGTTGGAACTTTAGTGTAGACAATGGAAAAAAGGCTCCTTCCGGTGGATCTTTGCATGGAGTTATAGAGAAGAGATCTGCAAGAGATAAAGCCAAATCCCATTGCCCCTTTCTTCGTCCACAAATGCAACGGATCAGATTACCCAAAAACTTGTTCACCACTTCTATTTGTCCATCTGTTTGTGGATGAGCAGTGCTAGAAAATTTCAATTCAGTGTTGAATTGCTTCCACAAAGTGAGCCAAAATGTAGCAAGAAACTCGCTATCACAGTCTGAGATGATGAACCTTGGAACTCCATGAAGTCTGACCACTTCTCGAAAGAATTGGTTTGCCACATGATGAGCATTTGTTGTCTTGCGGCATGGTATGAAATGAGCCATCTTAGAGAATCTGTCCACGACCAGAAACACAGCATCACTCCCTCGTCTTGTTGTTGGCAAGCCCAAGACGAAGTCCATAGAGATGTCCTCCCATGGAGCGACAGGAACAGGAAAAGGCATGAATAAACCTGTGTTCTGGACTTTGCCTTTCCAGGTTTGACACATAGGACACCACTGAACAAATTTTCCAGCATCTCTCTTAGTTGTGGCAAAAATAAGCGAGCTTCCAGGTTATCGACAGTCTTGTCCCGTCCAACATGTCCACTAAGATCACTTGAATGGAGTTCTCTAATTAGTTTGTCACGCAGAGAACTCCTTGGGATGCACAATCGATCATTTTTGAAGAGATAGCCATCCTGCACCAAATAGTCATCACCTAATGGTTGGCCCCTTTCATGCTTTCCCAAACATGGCCAAAGTCTTCGTCACCCTCATACAACTCCTTTATTTGATCCATGTCCGGAAGTTCAGCTTCAAAAGAAGTCAAGAGGCATGCACAATGATTCAAAGCATCGGCCACTCTGTTACTTATTCTAGATTCATGCACGATGAGATAGTTAAACCTCTCCAGATATGCTGCCCATCTTGCTAGCATGCGGTCAACATGCTTTTGATTTCTAAAATGCTTCAATAATTGATGGTCTCTATAAACAATGAACTCTTTAGGCAGCAAATAGACTTCCCAAATTTTCAACACTCTTGAAACAACATATAATTCTTGCTGATAGGTACTCCATTTCTGTCTAGCTTCACTTAACTTCTCACTACAGAAAGCAATGGGCTTCCTTTCTTGAGATAGGATAACTCCAATGCCTACTCCACTTGGATCACACTCCAACTCAAAAGTCTTGTTGAAATCAGGTAGCACCAAGACAGGAGCTTGTGATCGTTTTTGTTTAATATCATTGAAACTAGCTTCAGCAGCTTCTGTCCATTGGAACTTTCCTTTCTTCAAACACTCGGTAATTGGTGCTATGATAGTGCTGAAATTGTTCACAAATCGCCTATAGAAAGTTGCAAGGCCATGAAAACTTCTTACCTCAAAAATGGTCTTCAGAGTTGGCCTTTCTCGGATTGCTTCAACATTTGAATCATCAACACAAATACCCTCACATGTTATGACTAATCCTAGGAAAAGAAGTTGTGTTTGCAGGAAAACACATTTCTTCAAGTTGACGTAGAGCTCATTTTCCCTTGGTACTTCTAGCACCTTCCAAATGTGATCAAAGTGTTCATCCTCATCCGTGCTATAGATCAAGATGTCATCGAAATAGACCACAACAAAGTGGGACAAGAAGGGTCGAAGGACTTGATTCATTAAGCACATAAAGGTACTTGGTGCATTTGAGAGTCAAAATGGCATGACTAGCCATTCAAACAACCCTTCCTTTGTTTTGTAAGTGGTTTTCCATTCATCCCTTGGTCTGATACGGATTTGATGATATCCGCTTCTTAAATATAGCTTTGTGAACACTCTTGGTCCACTAAGTTGATCCAACATATCATCCAGACGGGGAATCGAGAATCTATACCTTACGGTGATCTTGTTAATGGCTCTACTATCCGTACACATGCGCCAAGATCCATCTTTGTTTGGCGCGAGTAGGGATGATACAACACATTGGCTAATGCTTTCTCAAATGTGCCCCTTTTGCAGAAATTCCCCCACTTTCTCCTTTAATATATCATGCTCTTTTGGGCTCATTCGATAGTGTGGAAGATTAGGAAGACTTGATCCTGAAATTAAGTCAATTCTATGTTAAATTCCTCTCATCGGTTGCAAGCCTTGTGGCTCTCCAAGTATGTTCTGAAATTCTGCCAATAAACCATGTACCTTTGCTGGAATTTCAACAGTCAGGTGGTCTTCTCCCTTTACAACAAGTGCAGCACACAAATTTTCCTTCTTCAAGTCTTCCATAAACTCATGAGAGGTATGGGAGGTAGTTAACATTGTTTCCCCCTCCTCCTTAGAGGTATTACCTTCGATTTTGTTTGGTAAGATAATGATCTTTCTCTTGTTCCAAATGAAAGAATAAGAGTTTTCCTTGCCCTTGTGTGTAGTATCCACATCAAATTGCTAAGGTCTCCCAAGAAGAACATGGCTAGCGTCCATCTCAACTACGTCACACAACACATTTGAGCAATAATGCTTGCCGAAGGAAAGTGGCAGGTTGCATTGTTTGATGATCCTCATATTCACTCCTTTCTTTAGCCACCCAATAGTGTAGGGGTTTGGATGATCATGAGTATCAAGCTTAAAATGGCTCACCAACTTCTGGGAGATAAGATTCTTGTAGCTGCAAGTATCAATCACTAACTTGCATACCTTGCCATTCACTATGCATTTGCTCTCAAATATTTTCTTCCGTTGTGTGTCGTCAGGTTGTGGTGTGGAACATCAGAGATCCTGAATCACACATACCACATCTTCACCTTCTTCTTGACAAACCTCTTGTCCCTCTACATCTTCAGATCCGTATTCTTCCTCATTACCTTCACATCATGGATAGTTGTGTTAACAAATTTCCTGAGTAGGCAACCGCTGGATATGTGTCCATCTTCACCACATTTATGGCATTTTGGGCCTTCCATGGACTTGCCCTTGCCTCTAGTTTGCTTCTGGATGGGTCGTTTTGCCTTTGGTGGAGCCGTCTTTTCTTCCACTCTATTAGGCTGACTCCTAGACAAGCCTTTAGTAGGAGGATATGGAGGATATGGAGCTTTAGTTGCCTTTCTTGTCCTCATAAACCTCTCGGTCTTTAAGGCTAGAGCTTGTTCTTGATCATCGGACCAGATTTGTTACATCATCAATCGATCTTGAATAGCATCATTGAGACCATTGATGTACCTTGAAACTTGTTGATCTTCAGTTTCAGCAAGGTTGCACCTCACTTGTAGCCTTAGAAACTCCTTCGTGTAATCTGAAATGGTCCTATTTCCTTGAGCAAAATTTTGAAATTGGATAAATAGGATCTTCTCATAATCAGCGGGCAAAAATCTCCCTTTCAAGAGACTTTTCATTTGCCACCAAGTTCTCACACAAGGTTCTCCTCTCAGCCTGCACTCTTCTTGAACGCGATGCCACCATGCACCGGCTCCTCCTTTTAGCTTGTATGCAACCAAAGGAACTCTACGATCTTCCAGAACCTCCATCACCTCAAAGAAAGTCTCCACTTCATATAACCAATCTAGGCACCCTTCAATATCAACATTTCCATTAAAATTTTTGATCTCAGCTTTCACCTTGTATGTATCCCTTCATATGTAGGGTTGGGTACTCTTCGATATGCATAGTGATCAGCTTCTTCAAGGGCTTCATCATATTCTTCACCTTCAGAAGTTTCAACGTATATTGGCCTTCTTGAAGCACGTTGAACATCACGTTGTTGTGGCGGTCTTGCTCCAAGATAACCTCTCCCTCTTCTTTGATGAACATCTTCTTCTTATTTAGATGAATCTCCTTCATTTGTAGTGGGGGGAACACCCTTTCTAATCATCACAACCAACAAATCTCTGATTAAGATCTTCACGCAGCTCTTTGATTTGTTGTTCTGTAGCATCCATCCTTTTCTCCAATTGCTCCATTTCTTGCTGCAGCTTGCTCTCGAAGAGGTCAATAAGAACTAGTATGGGACAACGAGGCTCTGATACCACCTGAAGTAGCACAAAGGTTTGGAGGAGCAACCCCACCTTGCTGCTACAATGTGTACAATAGAAGTGTTGAAGGAACAGCTTCAACGTGTTGTGCTAGATACCACTCTAGAGGCGAATGTAGGCTGATAGGGTAGCAAGAGTTCAATCCAGAACTCCTAGGGCACAAGATCTACTCCAAGATTTTAGATAAGGACAACAAGTTCTATTACAGGTCATGGGTACATAGTCCGGTCTACAAAGTAGAGGCAAGGACTTCTGTTTATAGGGCTTTGGGAAGCCTTCACATACTTCTACTTTTAGCTAGAACATTCTAGATAACATTATTTAGGATTCATCTCTCTACTCACAACTACTTATAATTAGAGAACTCTAGAAACAACGGGTAGGGTAAAGAAAACAAAAGAAATACTACACTAGAGTGGAAGCATCTAGAAGTAGCCAAACAGATCTGGCATGTGTTTTCTTTCTTCTCATCTAGTGTTCCTCATCAGCGCTCCACTCTTACAACGGAGGAGTACAGGACACGGCGGCCTAGTGAACTCTTACTTGTAGTGGAGTACTACTATAGTTTTGCTGTTTCGCACGATCCATCGATACAAACCCGATTAAACAAGCAAGGGCGGGATTTTTCCCGCGCGGTAGATGATACTAGCCATACATTTGAAAGGCAATTTTAATGTATGTAAACTGAATAATTAAGTAATAATATGAGATCTAGTAAAAGTAAAAACACATATGATTTATTTTGTTAGAGTGTAGTAGTTGTGCTGTATTGCATAGTTGTTCGATGTAACATGCGAGAACGTGTAGAGATGTACTTTTCGAGGGCCTACAGAGAGAAAATGGGCATAAAGTGGATTCAAATATTTGTATTTGTCTTCATAGCATTTTTAGCTCATATCTACAGTTTGTACAGTAGACGTGAATGCTTGTTCGCTCTTACGAAACAAGTACAACAATAATGGGGTGGCGTGCGCCAATTTAGGCAGTGGCATGTTGGCCTACTTGGCTCCACAGAGAGAGCGAGAGAGAAGAGATAAATACATAGGCGGTCACTATATTTCAAGCAAAAAGTGTAATACGGTCATCGAACTTTGGAATACGCTCATTACGGTCACTATATATGTTTTGCAATTATACGGTCACTTGCTCACCGTTTAGCATCAGATTGCACTATGTTGACCGGCCAAATAGTCTGCATGGCACTATGTTGACTAGGGTTTGAGAGGAGATGGTGTTGTTGAAGATGCTGATGGAGATTTCCCTCCCAAAGATGAGAGGATCGTTTGTTTGTTTGACTCATGAATACAGTAGGAGAGGCTCCTACTATGATATATTAACCAAGAGAACAGTTACACTTTACATGGTGGTATGTGTTACATTACCCAACCCATTTTGGGTGGGTAGCCCAGAGGGTAGTAAGAGATAATGTTCAAAACAACTAAGGGGGTACAAAGGAGAGTAAAAAAGGGGTTATAAAGTCCCTGTGCTTTTCTTTGGCTCTGTAGACAAGAAGGACAAAATCTTCCTTGAATCGTCTAGCCCATGACCCAACAGTGGGATCCATCCCCCTAAAGTGTTTGTTATTTCTTTCCTTACACAAACTCTAGGAGGCATATAGGAAAATTTCCATGAACATATGTCTATCCCAAGTGTTTCTTGCGGTCTCAATCCAATGCAGCATGTCACCATGATTGCTCCATTAAATATGCAGGGTGTTCCAATATGACACGATAATGGGGCAATGAAAAATCATATGTTCAAGGGTCTCCTCATCAGTTTGTCCACATAAGATACATCCATAGTTGCTCCCAATATTATAGTGTCTTTGCTTTAACATATTCCTCTTGTTTAGACGGTCTGATAGCAGCAGCCAGGCAAACACTTCAATTTTTGTGGTAGCTGAGGATTTCCAGAGCCATTTAAAGGTTCTATGAGCTTTGGCATCTCTGAAGTAGAACTGATAATATCTTTTTGTTGTGTATACGCCAGAGTCCTAGGCATACATCCATACATCATTAGCTTCTTCATAGTCCTCTGCCCATACATCATATGTTTGTCCACATAAGATGAGAGGGTTGTTGGTGATGACAATGACGATGATTTCCCCCTCCGGGAGGGAAATTCCCCCAGAGGATTCGCTCTGCAGGAGGGCAAAAGTGCTACTGTCGAAGTTCCGCCTCAAGATGGTGGCGCTCCATACCGAAAGTCCTCTCCTTATTTTTGTCTAGGTCAAAATAACTTATATACCAGAAGAGGGGCACCGGAGGTGGGCCGAGGAGGGCACAACCCACCAGGGCACGCCTGGGGAGCCTGGCACTCCAGGTGGGTTATGCCCACATGGTGGGCCTCCTTCGGTAATTATTTGCTCCAATATTTTTCATATATTCCAAAACAATTCTCCATAAATTTTCAGCTCATTTGGAGATGTGCAGAATAGGTAACTCTGACGTAGCTTTTTTAGGTCCAGAATTCCAGTTGTCGGTATTCTCCCTCTGTGTAGACCTTGCATATTATGAGAGAAAAGTCATTAGAATTACTCCAGAAAGTATTATTATGCTTAAGAACATAGTAAATAACAGTAGGTAATCATGATTCAAAATGGACATATCAACTCCCCCAAGCTTAGACCTCGCTTGTCCTCAAGCGAAAAACCAATATCGAAAAGCATGTCCACATGCTTAGAGAGAGAGAGAGAGAGGTGTCAATAAAAACAAAATACGGACATAGAAGCATCATGCATATTATTATAATAACAACAAACTTTATCATAAAACTTTTATCACTTTTATCATATAACTTCTCATGAACAAGTAACAATTCATCACAACATCGAAGTATAAAGCATAACCTCTATTGAAAACCAACAAACTATGTTCTTAGTCAACTTTGCAACTACAATTCATTATCTTTTCAGGAAGGGTCATGTATAGGAGCCTTTTGGCAAGTCCACATACTCAACCATCATATAGTCTTCTATGATTGCTAACACTCACCGCATACCCATGAGCAAAAAGTTCAACCAAGCACATAGGAAGATAGAGGCTTATAGTTTTGCCTCCCAACATATTGACCTCAAGGGTGATGTCAACAATAATAACTCATGCTCACTCACATCCAACTGAATATATGTGCCTAGATCTTTCCTCACCACATGATGCTTGCAAAAGAGAAAATAAAAGGAATTGTCAGGACCGGCTTTCCGGGATAATAATTTCCAGAAAGTGGCCCTTGTGCTCACCAGCCCCAGGATTACTGTTAGCTGATCAGGCACCAACTTGATACATAAATTCCAAACAAAATACAAAATATGTAGTACAAGACCATTCTAGCCTGTGAGTAAAACAAATGGTTTCTAGTGGTTGATGGCGGAAGCGGTTTGTGGATCATCAGCATTTATGGAACTCCATTTCCCACAGGAACAGCTGACCAGGTTAACTTCTATCTTCGCGAGGCTGTTATCACCATTGTGTAGGTTCCGGGGCTGTCATCGCTTCACTCCTCTCCATGCAAGAAATATGGCCAACACAATAGCCAGGGACAAGCAGTGAGTACTTTGAATGTACTCGCAAACATTATGAACATAGGTATAATATAACAAAACATGTTCTGAAATATTCTATGATCACAACATCAGTCATAAAATAAAAATCTCTGATGCATGCACGCCGGTTATTAATATGTAACAATGAATATGTAATGACAGAGTAGGAACAAAATGCACCATTCGGATGTCTGAAGCAACGTCTCGAATTGATGGTAAATAACGAGCATGCCACAGTCGGGCGTCTCAGCGACACCACATAAAGGGCTTATAAGGTAAATAAATAACAAGCATGCCATAGTCGGGCGTCTCAGCGACACCACATAAAGGGCTTATAAGGTAAATAAATAACAAGCGTGCCACAGTCGGGCGTCTCAGCGACACCACATAAAGGGCTTATAAAGTAAATAAATAACAAGCATTCCACAGTCGGGCATCTCAGCGACACCACATAAAGGGCTTATAAAGTAAATAAATAACAAGCATGCCACAGTCGGGCGTCTCAGCGACACCACATAAAGGGCTTATAAATAATCACAGGGAATATCCAGGAGGTAGAACCATCCCAGGGATACTCGATAATTCAAATAATATAACGGGTTAGTCCATAACAAAATAATAATCATGGTCCTCACAAGTCACAAGTCAGGCCCCAAGTTTGTTTTAACAGTTCCTCCTCCGAAGACCGACACAAAGACCAACACTTGACCCATCCCAGACTGTAGTCCTTCACCATGGACCCGGCTATTCAAATAGGTTTAACCTCTGCAGAGGGTGTACTCTTTACCCACGAGTAATGGATTCCTTTAGCCCGTCGGGACTAATTCCGTCTACGGCCTTTTAGTTGAAAACACACCTAACTTGCACACACCAGCTTAACTTACCGGTGTGCAGAATCACCCACGACGCCTTTGTCAAGCAAAACTCTAAGTGGGAGGCTACAACCTCGCGTAGCATGGGATCAAATTTATATCGCGCGCTCTAAGGGGTGGCCTCCCCTCTCGGTCCCAACCGGAAACACCCATGCCCCCGGACCAGGTGGCCTGCCTGCCGGCTACAACCGGTATCTTCCACCATGGCCTCTCTATACGATGTGTGATAGAAAGGGGTTGACGACTTACTGAACCGTACCCTACTTGTTGTAGAGACAAGTGGTAGTACGAAACAAGTATGGGGGTTATCGAGACAAGACTCGATCTATGGTCGACTCGGGAGGTTTAAGTATTCCCTGCATGATTAGCATAACGAATATATTTCATCCAACAGACATAATCACCACTCATCATACCCCCTCATGCCATGCCAAACACACTCGTCTCGACGAGGAACTAGGGACAAGCTCAGGTCTACCCAAGACAGCGACTTTCTCGGCTTCCTTCCGGCAGGCACGACAGGTATACGAGGATGATCACTATCCCAAGCCTGTCCATTTCCAACAGCAAGGAAATCTCCAATATGCATTCATGAAAAAGATCAAATCACCACATAAAATAACGAGTTCTACGTGTTATAATCGTGTCAAACGATGCATCAAATATATTACGCCAGGGTTCAGAATGCTTGCCTTCAAGTCGTGGGGAGGCAGGGTGCATTCCAAAACTCTTGAAAGCTTTCTCCTCTCTCCAAAAATCCTATTTACAATACTTTTGAATCAATATATAGTTTAAAAACAGTACCAAAAAGTTGTCTGAATTTTTTTGAAATAAATCTTAAAATAAACTAGACAATATTAGAGAGAGCTAGGAAAAAGAATCAACTCATTTTGAGTTTTATTTAAAAACTTATGGCCAGTCAAAGTTGTGGTCAAAATCTGTTTTTTAAATAAAACAGAATAAAAAGGAAAAACGTTTCGAACTGACCACGTCGAAGGCGTATTCCCATTTTACGCCTCCAATTATCCAGTGTGGACCGTGCGTGGGTCACTGACAAGGCCCGCCTGCCCATCGTCAGTTTGACTAGTCGACCTCCCCCCTCTTCCTCTGCCCGAGCGGGGGCGGGACTCCGGCGATGGGTGGTTCCTCGCGGGGTTCCGAGGGCGGGGATGGACCCGCCAGACCGGGGCGGTCCTCCCGGTGGTCGTTGGGTCGCCGGGGGTGGAGGGAGTCGCCGTCGACGAGTTTCGCGGCGGCCGGAAGCTTCGGGAGCAAAGTGAACTTGGGGCTACGGTGGCTCTCTGTCGCGGCCGAGGTGTTGGCTGCCTTCGCAAGACGAAGTGGAGTCGGTTGGTGGTGTTGGGAGGGCCGGGGAGGCTCTGGTTGTGACGAACGGAGCCGGGAGGCGGCAGTGGCCGAACTGGCCGGAGACGGGTAAGGAGGCCTTCCCGGGGCGATTGCTGGCTACGGGAGCCCTGATGGGTTGGCTTGGGGTCGCCTGAGGGCTCGGAGAGGTGCGGGGCTCCTTAAATAGGCGAGTCAAAGCGGTTCCGCGGCGACCGGGGATAAGATCACCGGCGAACCGTCGTTCTGTAGCTAGGGGCGATGTGGAGGCGGATGGAGCTGGTCGGCGCACTCCGACGGACTCCACACTGCTCAAGGGGCGAGCAGGCGCGCGCATGTGGCTCGGGCTGTGCCGTCCATGGCAGGAGCTCACTGCGGACGCCGGCGTTCCACCAAGGGGGCTCTGACGGCGGTGCTGTAGGGCACCAGGGGCTGCTTGGCGCGTTCTGGTGAGTGGTCGATGGTGTGGCGCGGCTCTGCAGAGCGGGCAAAAACCAGGGGCGCGACGCGGCGGCTCATTGCACGCGCGTGCAAAACGTGCGCTCTCGGCGCGCCCAGAGCGTGCACGCCAACTGCTCGGCAGAATGCGAACGAATGCTAGAGTGTTTAGATGAGGCTGGAGATTAACAGGCCTACGTTAGGGTTTGGTAGAAGATCAGTGGACTTGATGGTTGGGCAAAACAAGAAGGTCCATTGTGCAAACTAAAACTCATGTCAAAACTGATCATCCCCATAAGGTGTTTGACAAAATGCCAAGGGCACTAAGGCATTTCTTGGAGTGGCCAAAATCTCCAGATCAGGGTCTCTTTAGGTGTAGGAGGTGGTGGTCAGGTTCGTTTTCCAAATGCAGAAACTTGCTAGTGCAATTATTTGAGAAAAAACAAAATTGGGCAGGAAATAAAGGCTGTCATTACATGGACCAAAAATATCCCAACGGGTTCATGCTCCTGGACTTAAGGATTTTGTAGGAACGACTACAAGTAGGGAAAAGAACCATGGGTAAAAGAGCAAGTAAAAATATGGTTGCAGTACAAATCCTCAAGCTGGACCAGAATGGAAATGAGGTTGATACACTCAATTTTTTCAAAGGAGATCACTGGGTTTTTGCAAAAAGTTGAATAATACACTCCTATTAACACCCCATAATATTGGTAGAAGTTTTAAAGAAATATTTAAATAGGTTGTAGTGCAAAAGTGAGATTTGACCAGATTTGAAAACTTGGTGTAGAACTCAAAATATCCAAAGAATGAAATATATTTTTGCATAAAAGTGTTTTAAAAATATCACCTGACATCCCCAAATTTTGGTGGAATTTTTGAATGACTTTATAAAAGGGTTGCAGTGCAAATGGGACCCTAAACTTATGAAAAACCCCTTTGGAGAAATAAAGCTCAGGGAGAGATAATTATATAAATAATCCTACTGATAAAAGGATTGTTTTATTTGAGAGGGTAAATGAGTCCAATAATGATTGAAAAGTTTTAACTTGGGGTAAAAACTCCATAATAATAGAGAGAAGAATGGTTCTGAAATCAAGAGGGAATCCAGAAAATAAAATTTTAAGTTTCCTGGCAAAATTTTAATAAACAAAACATGGTTAAATTTTTGGGGCGTCACAACACTACCCCACTTAAGAGAAAATCTCATCCTCGAGATTTGTTAAGAGTTGTTTTGAAAAACAAATACTCCACGGTTACGTGTTTTTTTGCAAGCAGTGTATGTGTTCGAGTAGTTGTGGTGCTGCGTGAATAAAAATAATCCATGTCGTGAGAAGATATACGATGCAGCAACTCAGGGAAAAGAAATCTCACTCCAGGATTTTTCGTGAGAGAAAATCAGTAAATTAAGAGTCAAACCACAACAAAAACTACTCAAATTAATAGAATTCAAATAATTTACTCGCCGCACAAACTCGGGGTACCACGCATAAGTTACAACTTATAAATAAATGTTGCAATAATAAACACAGCAGCGACGTCTATAATGCAAGCAGTAATCGGGCGGGGTCCCGAGAAAACGCGTCTTTAATGTGGAACACACTCCTCCTCTATCGGGGAAGCGGATTGACCAGCCGATGAATGTGTCTCTCTGGTCGGGCCTCGTTAGTGCCGATGGCGATCTAAGGATTTAAATCCGCGAGACTCGAGATAACCCATTACTCGTTGGGTCAAACGTTCTTGGCGATGACGTCTTTGGACCAGGTTGGCGATCTTGGGTCTCTCTCAATCCGTCCACCGGAAAAGATGTTACTTCTCCGGGTCTTTGCGGCTCGGAAAGTAATAATATCCTCTTTCACTGGCATAGGGTACCGCAAATTGAAGGCGGGCAAGTGCTTCGTGTGCAGCCGCTTCTATGGCCATTAGTGGAGCTGGCATAGATTTCCCCATGAAGGAAACTTCCGTTGGGTCTTGGTTTGGGTTTACGGGAGGGATGTGTACTACTGCCCAATACTTCGAGGTGGATGGGGTGATTCTCGATTTGAGCAGCTCATATTGGGGTGGCTGGGTAGAACCCATGGTACTGCAGGTAAAGTCCCACAATATTTTGACAAAGCTACCCGGGGTTGCATCTGGGGTTCTCACATAAATACTAGGGCTCGGCATGGCAAGAAATGGTTGTGAGGGTGGTGCACAAGGTGAGGGGTGCTTGGCAAGGTCACGAGGTGGCCTTTTTATACAACATCTGGGCTGGGTTATAAGCCGCGGTGAGGGGCACTAGTTTGTCGGTCCTGATCTCACAGGGTCGGGGTCAAAGCCACAGATACACATATCTCACAAAAGCGACGTGTTACTGTGGGTGTCGTCGGGGTGGTTTTGGTAGCTGTGCCCGGAAAAATATGCAACTGCGTGCTGACATAATTATGCAAGGTTACTATCTAAAACAGAGGCACATCAACATGTTGCATTTATTTACAAGGCCGCACGACTATAAGGTGTGGATACACTGAGACTCGGTACTCCTCGAGTGATTCAGTCTACCTCGTTTATATCTAAACGAGCCTGCCTTGAGGATGTTGAGACTTCTCCACGGGTCTCACCGTCAGGGTTAGCTGGAGGTGGTTGAGGAATTGCAGGGTCGGGGTAGCGATGATGACCATCGCGGGGATTATTGGTCACAATCCCGTTGGAGTGTGCTCCCAAAAGGCGACGAAGCACTTCTGGGGTCATCAAAGCGCCTTGGTTGATGGCTGGGGCTGACCTCAAGGTCTCGATTGGTTGTCCGAACAGCATGACTGGGCTGTCGGCGTTGGGCTCATCTTCTCCTCTCGCCGGGGCTCGACGAACCAGCTCTCCACGAGCTGCGATCAGATCAATGGTGATTTGATCGAACAGTTCCTCTAGTGCACCTACATATCGCACTAGGTGCAACAATGCAGGATCCGTCTCGTGATCCCCGTTGGCAACTTGGGGTGGTCTACCATACCCTTACCGTCTGGGGTAGTAGTAGAACGAGCGACAGTTAACTCTGGGCGACAACTGCCGGAGTTGAACTATAGCCTCTCGAGCAGCTAGCTGGATGGCTTGTGGCTCGAAGGAAGTTGTCCTTCCGATGAACCTGTAGGGGCGTTCTGGCGACAGACCCCTACCATAGATGTGCACAGTGGCCCAGAATTGACGGCTCTCACCGCTCATGGGTCTTTGGTACACAACATATTCTGGGGGCTCTTCTAATGCATAGGCACGACGGGTGAGGTTTGCGAGTATAGTCACAAAACCTCCAAGTTTGGTTGATGTGGTCTCATTGTGCACTACGGGGCCAGGCATTATGGCTCGGTTTGGGGTAGAGGTTGTGTTGTGCTGGGTTGAGGCGAGCGTGCCCTTTTTATAGAAAAAGGGGACGAAGTCTTCCTTCGCACGCTTGCGAATGAGACATTATAGGCGTCGGTCACTAGCGCGTGATCGAGACGCTAGGTTGATAGGTTGGGCACCGACTGCCAAATGTGTCGGGGTCACTGTGTGGCTATCTTGCAAGAGAAGCTTGGTAGGGTTTAGGTTAAGGTCTGGTGGTTTGGCTTACCTAGGTTTTTCACCTGGCTAAGATAGGATTATCCAATGGTTAGCCTGACTCTCATACCAAGTTTGTCAGGACCGGCTTTCCGGGATAATAATTTCCAGAAAGTTGCCCTTGTGCTCACCAGCCCCAGGATTACTGTTAGCTGATGAGGCACCAACTTGATACAGAAATTAAAAAAAATACAAAATATTTAGTACAAGACCATTCTGGCCTGTGAGTACAACAAATGGTTTCTAGTGGTTGATGGCGGAAGCGGTTTGTGGATCATCAGCATTTATGGGACTCCATTTCCCACAGGAACAACTGACCAGGTTAACTCCTGTCTTCGCGAGGCTGCTATCACCATTGCGTAGGTTCCGGGGCTGTCATCGCTTCACTCCTCTCCATGCAAGAAATCTGGCCAAGACAATAGCCATGGACAAGCCAGTGAGTACTTTGAATGTACTCGCAAACATTATGAACACAGGTATAATATAACAAAACATGTTCTGAAATATTCTATGATCACAATGTCAGTCATAAAATAGAAATCTCTGATGCATGCACGCCGGTTATTAATATGTAACAATGAATATGTAATGACAGAGTAGGAATAAAATGCACCATTCGGATGTCTGAAGCGACGTCTCAAATTGATGGTAAATAACGAGCATGCCACGATCAAGGCGTCTCAAATGACACCACATAAAGGGCTTATAAGGTAAATAAATAACAAGCATGCCATAGTCAAGGCGTCTCGGTGACACCACATAAATGGCTTATAAGGTAAATAAATAACAAAGCGTGCCACGATCAGGCGTCTCGTGACACCACATAAAGGGCTTATAAAGTAAATAAATAACAAGCATGCCAATGCAAGGCGTCTCAGCGACACCACATAAAGGGCTTATAAAGTAAATAAATAACAAGCATGCCACAGTCGGGCATCTCAGCGACACCACATAAAGGGCTTATAAATAATCACAGGGAATATCCAGGAGGTAGAACCATCCCAGGGAGACTCGATAATTCAAATAATATAACGGATTAGTCCATAACAAAATAATAATCATGGTCCTCACAAGTCACAAGTCAGGCCCCAAGTTTGTTTTAACAGTTTCTCCTCCGAAGACCGACACTAAGACCAACACTTGACCCATTCCAGACTGTAGTCCTTAACCATGGACCCGGCTATTCTAATAGGTTTAACCTCTGCATAGGGTGTACTCTTTACCCACGAGTAACGGATTCCTTTAGCCCACCGGTACTAATTCCGTCTACGGCCTTTTAGTTGAAAACACACCTTACTTGCACACACCAGCTTAACTTACCGGTGTCTGGAATCACCCACGACGCCTGTCAAGCAAAACTCTAAGTGGGGAGGCTACAACCTAGCGTAGCATGGGATCAAATTTATATCGCACGCACTAAGGGGTGGCCTCCCCTCTCGGTCCCAACTGGAAACACCCATGCCCCTGGACCAGGTGGCCTCCCTACCGGCTACAACCGGTATCTTCCACCATGGCCTCTCTATACGGTGTGTGCTAGAAAGGGGTTGACGACTTACTGAACCGTACCCTACTTGTTGTAGAGACAAGTGGTAGTACGAAACAAGTATGGGGGTTACTGGAACAAGACTCGATCTATGGTCGACTCAGGAGGTTCAAGTATTCCCTGCATGATTAGCATAACGAATATATTTCATCCAACAGACAGAATCACCACTCATCATACCCCACATGCCATGCCGGACACACTCGTGTCGACGAGGAACTAGGGACAAGCTCAGGTCTACCCAAGACAACGACTTTCCCGGCTTCCTTCCGGCAGGCACGACAGTTATACGAGGATGATCACTATCCCAAGCCTGTCCATTTCCAACAGCAAGGAAATCTCCAATATGCATTCATGCAAAAGATCAAATCACCACATAAAATAATGAGTTCTACGTGTTATAATCGTGTGAAATGATGCATGAAATATATTACGCCAGGGTTCAGAATGCTTGCCTTCAAGTCCCCCGGAGGCAGGGTGCATTCCAAAACTCTTGAAAGCTTTCTCCTCTCTCGAAAAATCCTATTTACAATATTTTTGAATCAATATATAGTTTAAAAACAGTACCAAAAAGTTCTCTGAAATTTTTTGAAATAAATCTTAAAATAAACTAGACAATATTTGAGAGAGGTAGGAAAAAGAATCAACTCATTTGGAGATTTATTTAAAAAGTTATGGCCAATCAAAGTTGTGGTCAAAATATGTTTTTAAAATAAAACAGAATAAAAAGGAAAAACGTTTCGAACTGACCACGTCGAAGGCGTATTCTGATTTTACGCCTCCACTTATCCAGCGTGGACCGTGCGTGGGTCACTGACAGTGGCCCCGCCTGGCCCACTGGTCAGGTTTGACTAGTCGACCTCCCCCCTCTTCATCTGCCAGAGCGGGGGGCGGGACTCCGGCGATGGCCGCCGGCGATGGGTGGTTCCTCGCGGGGTTCCGAGGGCGGGGATGGACCCGCCAGACCGGGGCGGTCCTCCCGGTGGTCGTTGGGTCACCGGGGGTGGAGGGAGTCGCCGTCGATGAGTTTCGCGGCGGCCGGAAGCTTCGGAGCAAAGTGAACTTGGGGCTACGGTGGCTCTCCGTCGCGGCCGAGGTGTTGGCTGGCTTCGCAAGACGAAGTGGAGTCGGTTGGTGGTGTTGGGAGGGCCGGGGGGGCTCTGGTTGTGACGAACGGAGCCGGGAGGCGGTGGTGGCTGAACTTGCCGGAGACGGGGAAGGAGGCCTTCCCGGGGCGATTGCTGGCTACGAGAGCCCTGATGGGTTGGCTTGGGGTCGCCTGAGGGCTCGGAGAGGTGCAGGGCTCCTTAAATAGGCGAGTCAAGGCGGTTCCGCGGTGGCCAGGGATAAGATCAGCGGCGAACCATCATTCTGTAGCTAGGGGCGACGTGGAGGCGGTTGGAGCTGGTCGGCGCACTCCGACGGACTCCACACACTGCTCAAGGCGGCTGGCCAGCGTGTGGCTTGGGGGGTGCCGTCCGTGGCAGGAGCTCACTGCGGACGCCGGCGTGCCGCCAAGGGGGCTCTGACGGCGGTGCTGTAGGGCACCAGGGGCTGCTTGGCACGTTCTGGTGAGTGGTCAAGGGTGTGGCGTGGCTCTGCAGAGCGGGCAAAAACCAGGGGAGCGACGCGGAGGCTCGGTGCACGCGCGTGCAAAATGTGCACTCTGGGCTCGCCCAGAGCGTGCACGCCAACTGCTCGGCAAAATGCCAACGTATGCTAGAGTGTTTAGATGAGGCTGGATATTAACAGGCCTAGGTTAGGGTTTGGTAGAAGATCAGTGGACCTGATGGTTGGGCAGAACAAGAAGGTCCATTGTGCAAACTAAAACTCATGTCAAAACTTATCAAGCCCATAAGGTGTTTGACAAAATGCCAAGGGCACTAAGGCATTTCTTGGAGTGGCCAAAATCTCCAGATCAGGGTCTCTTTAGGTGTAAGAGGTGGTGGTCAGGTTAGGTTGCCAAATGCAGAAACTTGCTAGTGCAATTATTTGAGAAAAAACAAATATGGGCAGGAACTAAAGGCTGTCATTACATGGACCAAAAATATCCCAACGGGTTCATGCTCTTGGACTTAAGGGTTTTGTAGGAATGACTACAAGTAGGGAAAAGAACCATGGGTAAAAGAGCAAATAAAAATATGGTTGCAGTACAAATCCTCAAGTTGGACCAGAATGGAAATGAGGTTGATACACTCAATTTTTTCAAACAACATCACTGGGTTTTTGCAAAAAGTTGAATAATACACTCCTATTAACACCCCATAATATTGGTAGAAGTTTTAAAGAAATATTTAAATAGGTTGTAGTGCAAAAGTGAGATTTGACCAGATTTGTAAACTTGGTGTAGAACTCAAAATATCCAAAGAATGAAATATATTTTTGCATAAAAGTGTTTTAAAAATATCACCTGACATCCCCAAATTTTGGTAGAATTTTTGAATGACTTTATAAAAGGGTTGCAGTGCAAATGGGACCCTAAACATATGAAAAACCCCTTTGGAGAAATAAAGCTTAGGGAGAGATAATTATATAAATAATCCTACTGATAAAAGGATTGTTTTATTTGAGAGGGTAAATGAGTCCAATAATGATTGAAAAGTTTTCACTTGGGGTAAAAACTCCATAATAATAGAGAGAAGAATGGTTCTGAAATCAAGAGGGAATCCAGAAAATAAAATTTTAAGTTTCCTCGCAAAATTTTAATAAACAAAACATGGTTAAATTTTTGGGGCGTCACAGGAATAGGGAAGAATACTTTGACTCTTGCATAAAAGTAAATACATAAAAGTAAAAGATAGGCCCTTTGCAGAGGGAAGCAGAGGTTGTCATGCGCTTTTTCATTTGTATGCTCAATCTCTTAGTGCAAAAGAACGTCACGCTATATTGCCCCTTGTGATAGCAACCTTTATTATGCAGTCTATCACCTTTATTATTTTTCCATCAGAAGTTAGTACAATGCTCAATTTTCTCTTACACTAAATGATCCAACACATTTAGAAGCATTTTTTATTGCCTTATTGCACCGAAGACAACTTACTTGAAGGATCTTACTCAATACATAGGTAGGTATGGTGGACTCTCAAAACAAGATTTGGGTTTATAAGGGTTTTTGGATGCACAAGTAGTATCTCTACTTAGTGCGGAAAGTTTGGCTAGCAAAGATAGGGGCAAGCACCACATGTTAAAGGATCTATGACAATATGGTGTCTTCGTTGTCCAACATTAACAATTTGACATAAAATATTTTGATGGGGGCTCACAATCATAAAAGATGTCCAAGATAGTATATTTTCATGTGAATCTTCTCTTCCCTTATTAATTCTTTCATGAATTGCATCATTGACCAATGCTATGTTTGTCAATCTCCAATAAATTTTACCACTTACACTTTTCCTTATGTGATGGCACTACTTACCATAAGATTAGCATATGATCTTTTCCATTATTCTTTATATTTATTTTGATTGAAACATAAAGGTAAAGAAAGAAAAATCAAACTAAAATTTATTATATATCTCGCACACGATTACAAAGATAGATAGATCGCTAAGCGAAACTTTTGAAAAGGATCAAACTAAACTTTTATTCAACTAATTCAAAAGATAACTAAAGGTCGAACTAAGATAAATAAAGGCAAAAGAGGTGGTGTGATACGATACCGGGGCACCTCCCCCAACTTGGCACAAGCCAAGGGGAGTGCCCATATCCGATACTTAAGTCTCCTTTGGTGATGAAGAAGGTGATGGTGGTGGTGGTGATGTAGTAGCTTCACACTTCGTCCTCAGCTTACGCTTGAGGATGGAAATTTTCCTCCCTCAAGTCATCAATCTCCTGCTCCAACGTTAATATCTTTTTGCATAATTCTTGCTTGTTTTCCTGCAGAAGACGAAAAGGGATAAAATGGATCTTAGATTTCTTTGCTTTATTGGGGAGACTTGACTTCTTGAATTCCACGTGCATGCTCCCAGGTTGGGGCAGTGGAAATTCATCTTCATCTGAACTTGTCTCCTCCTCCCCTTTAGGATCATAGTCTTCTGCTTCCTCCTAGTCCAACCATAATGCTCCACATCTCCGTAAACCTTGGGGTTTGCAATATAATCAGCAACATAGCTCTCACCATCCGAGTCTTGAGATGACATATTTTCAGATCTGCCAGAAAAACAGCGAGAAAGAAGAACATAAGATTTATCCATGATACGGTGCTCAATAGGTTCAGGGGGTATACAAAGATTTTTTAACTTGGGAAACAAGCAAATGAGAGAAAAACGGAGTCCGGAAGGTACCCGAGGTCGGCACAACCCACCTGGGCGCGCCCTGGTGGGTTGTGCCCTCCTCGGTTGCCTTCCTGGTTGTTTATTATTTTCCTATTTTTTGTAATATTCCAAAACTGACAAAGAATATTTTTGCGGATTTTTCGGAGTCCATTTACTTACCGTATCACGTACCTCCTTTTATTCACGGTTCTGGAGTGTTCCAGAAGGTTTCTTTTATGTGTCCCTCTGGTGTCATAGTTTGGATAATATTGCTTTCAACATTAATAGGCGTACCTGAAATACAGTGTTTAAGTCTTTGTCCATTGACAACCTTTGGGTTAGTACCTTCGGCATTAATTATTTTGATAGCTCCAGAGTGGTAGAGCTCTTCGATAATATATGGTCCTTCCCACTTGGAGAGAATTTTGCCTGCAAAGAATCTGAAACAAGAGTTGTACAAAAGAACATATTCTCCAACTTTGAACTCCCGCTTTTGGATTCTTTTATAATGCCATCTTTTAACTTTTTCTTTAAATAGTTTGTGATTTTCATAAGCTTGGGTTCTCGATTCATCAAGTGAGCTAATATCAAATAACCTCTTTTCACTGGCAAGTTTAAATCATAGTTGAGTTCTTTAATTGCCAATATGCTTTAGGTTCTAACTCAAGAGGAAAATGACAAGCTTTTCCATAAACCATTTTATAAGGAGACATACCCATAGGATTTTTATATGTTGTTTTGTAGGCCCAAAGTGCATCATCTAATTTCTTATACCAATTCTTTCGGGACCTGCTGACAGTCTTTTGTAATGTTAGTTTTATTTCTCTATTGCTAGGTTCAGCTTTACCACTAGATTGGGGATGATAGGGTGATGCAATTCTATGGTTAACATCATACTTAGCAAGCGTTTTATGGAAAGCACCATGGATAAAGTGTGAACCACCATCAGTCATTAAATATCTAGGGACTCCAAACCTCGGGAAAATTACTTCTTTAAGCATTTTAATAGAGGTGTTGTGATCAACACTACTAGTTGGAATAGCTTCTACCCACTTAGTGACATAATCAACAGCAACCAAAATATGAGTATACCCATTAGAGGAAGGAAAATGTCCCATGTAATCAAAACCCCAAACATCAAATGGTTCAATAGCAAGTGAATAATTCATAGGCATTTCCTGATGCTTACTGATATTACCAATTCTTTGGCATTCATCACAAGATAAACATACTTACGGGAATCCTTGAAGAGAGTAGGCCAGTAAAAACTAGATTGCACTACCTTGTGAGTAGTTCTATCTCCCGCATGATGTCCTCCATAAGCTTCGGAGTGACATTTCCATAGGATTCGATCCTGTTCATGCTCAGGTACACAACGTCTAATATTACCATCTACCCCTTCTTTATAGAGTTGTGGGTTATCCCAAAAGTAATGTCTTAAATCATAGAAGGATTTTTTTTCTTTTGTTGGTAAGTGAAACTAGGTGGTATATATTTAGCAACAATGTAATTAGCATAGTCAGCATACCAAGGAGTGTTATGAGGGACATTTATTTTATCTAGTTGTTCATCAGGAAAACTATCATCAATGGGTAGTGGGTCATCAAGAACATTTTCTAAACTAGACAAGTTATCAGCTACGGGGTTCTCAGCTCCTTTTCTATCAGTAATACGTAAATCTAACTCTTGTAGCAAAATAACCCACCTAATGAGTCTAGGTTTAGCATCTTTCTTTTCCATGAGATATTTTATAGCAGCATGATCGATGTGAACAGTTACTTTAGAATCAACAATATAAGATCTGAATTTATCACAAGCAAACACAATTGCTAAAAATTCTTTTTCGGTAGTAGCATAATTTCGTTGAGCACTGTCTAGAGTTTTATTAGCATAATGGATAACATTTAATTTTTTATCATCTTTTTGTCCTAGAACAGCACCAACAGTATAATCACTAGCATCACACATAATTTCAAAAGGCAAGTTCCAATCAGGTGGTTGTACTATAGGTGCAGAAGTTGATGCTTTCGGAAGTGTTTCAAAGGCTTCTACACAGTCATCATCAAAAACAAATGGAACATCCTTTTATAAAAGATTAAGAGGCCTAGAAATTTTAGAGAAGCCTTTAATAAACCTCATATAGAAACCAGCATGATCATGGAAACTGCGAATACCTTTAATATCTTTAGGACATGGCATTTTCTCAATCACATCAACTTTAGCTTTATCCACCTCAATACCTCATTCAGAAATTTTATTTCCCAACACAATGCCTTCATTTACCATAAAGTGGCACTTCTCCCATTTTCAGACAAGATTATTTTGCTCACATCTCTTAAAAACTCGATCAAGGTTGCTTAAGCAATCATCAAAAGAAGTTCCATAATTAGAAAAATCATCCATGAAAACATCAACAATCTTTTCACAAAAATCAGAGAATATAGCAGTCATACATCTTTGAAAGGTAGCAGGTGCATTACATAAACCAAAAGGCATACATCTATAAGCATAACTTCCAAAAGGGCAACTAAAGGTGGTTTTCACCTGATCGGGTTGTGAAACAGGTATTTGAGAAAAACCAGAATATCCATCAAGAAAGCAAAAGTGTGTGTGCTTCGATAGTCTTTCTAGCATTTGATCAATAAAAGGCAAAGGGTAATGATCTTTTCTAGTTGCTTTATTTAATTTTCTAAAATCAATTACCATTCAATAGCCGGTGACAATTCTTTGTGGAATAAGTTCCTTTTTATCATTTGGAACAACAGTAATACCTCCTTTCTTAGGGACACAATGAATGGGACTTACCCATCTACTATCGGCTATGGGATAGATTATACCTGCTTCAAGAAGCTTTAATATTTCAGTTCTTACAACTTCTTTCATTCTATGATTCAAACATCGTTGATGATCAACAACGGGTTTAGCATCAGGTTCCATATTAATCTTGCACTGACATAGAGTGGGACTAATGCCCTTAAGATCATCAACAGTGTACCTAATAGAAGCTCGGTGCTTCTTCAGAATTTTCAATAATCTTAATTCTTCATGTTCTGAAAGGATAGCACTAATAATAACATGATATATCTTTTTCTCATCAAGATAAGCATATTTCGAAGTGTCAGGAAATTGTTTTAATTCAAAAACGGGATCACCCTTAGGTGGAGGAGGACCTCCTCGTGTTTCAATAGGAAAATTGTGTTTGAGCATAGGCCGTTGTTCGAAGAAAATTTCTTTGATGCATATGCATATCATTTTCAAGGTCTAGCAAATGTTGTTCTAGTGGATTAGTTGGGGCACGACAATAGAAGAAAGACCAATTGTTTCATCCTTACTAGGTAATTCTTTATTATGATGTTTTCTACTAAACTTAGAGAAATTAAACTCATGAGACTCATCACCAAAACTAACACCGGCAATTTGTTTTTCACAATCTATTTTAGCATTAACGGTGTTCAAGAAAGGTCTACCAGAAATAATGGGACAAAAATCATCTTGTGGGGAACCAAGAACTAGAAAATTAGTAAGGTATTTTACTTTCCCACACAAGACTTCAACATCTCTAACAATCCCAAGCGGTGTGATGGTGTCATTATTAGTAAGTTTGATAGTAATATCTATATCTTCTATTTCAACGGGTGTTATATCATCCATATTTTCTTGATATAAGGTAAAAGGAATAGCACTCACACTAGCACACAATTCACATAAACCATGATGACAATGATCTCCTATTTTCACTGAGACAACAGGCATGCCAACAACAGGTCTATGTTTATCTTTTTCATCGGATTTGGCAATTCTAGCAGCTTCATCACAGAAGTAAATAACATGCCCATAAATATTTTCTACCAGGAGATCTTTAACCATAGCAACACTAGGTTCTACTTTGATTTGTTCTGAAGGTCTAGGTGCTCTAATATTATTTTTGCGAACCACAGTTGAAACCTAAGCACGTTCTTATATCCTAACAGGGAAATGTGGTTTTTTCATTATAAGCAGTAGGCACAACTGGATCAACATTGTAAATAATAGTTTCTTCTTTATCTATTACCGGTTCTTTAATTCCCTCTTTAATATGGGGATGATATTTAAACCACTTCTCCTTAGGGGGATCAACATGACTAGCAAATGATTCAGATAAAGAGGCTAAAATCTCAGAGTCAAGTCCATATTTAGTGCTAAACTTGTGGCAGGCATCAGTATTCATAATAGATTAACACAATCAAACTTAAGCTTAATACCTGACTCTTTACCTTCGTCGAGTTCCCAATCTTTAGAGTTACATTTAATTCTTTCAAAAAGATCCAACCTGAATTCAATAGTCTTCTTCATAAAAGAACCAGCACATGAAGTATCAAGCATGGATCGATCATCATGGGAAAGTCGAGCATAAAAATTCTGAATAATAGGTTCTCTTCAGAACTGATTGGGGCATGAATATAACATTGAATTAAGCCTTCCCCAAGCTAGAGCAATACTTTCTCCTTCACGAGGCCGAAAACTATATATATAATTCCAATCATGATGAACTAGATGCATAGGATAAGTTTTTTGTGAAATTTCAATTTCAATCGATTCCAATTCCAAGATTCAATATCATCGCATAGCCTATACATGCCAATGCTTTTCCCTTCAAAAATAAAGGGAAAAGCTTCTGCTTAGCTTCATCTTCGAGTAAACCTGCAAGCTTAAAGAATCCACAAATTTCATCCACATATATCAAGTGCATATCAGGATGTTCAGTTCCATCTCCTGCATAAGGATTAGCTAGCAGCTGTTCTATCATACCCGAAGGAATTTCATGACCAATATTTTCAGTAGGTGTGCAGTAGGTTGAGGGGCAACTAATTGTGGTTCCGGTCAAGTGAAGATACCCCAAACAAATCCCTCAAAGGATTGTTTTCCATAGTAGCAAGTGACAATAAATTTCAGCATGTAATAATAATTTTTTCTTACCAATTTCCACTTACCAAGAGCGCTTCACTCCCCGGCAATGGCGCCAGAAAAGAGACTTGATGACCCTCAAGTATAGGGGTCCAATCATAGTCCTTTCGATAAGTAAGAGTGTCGAACCCAACAAGGAGCAGAAGGAAATGACAAGTGGTTTTTAGCAAGGTAATTTCTGCAAGCACTGAAATTGTCGGTCACAAATAGTTTCATAGCAAGATAATTTGTAACGAGCAAGTAATGGTAATGGTAAGTAAAGTGCAGCAAGGTAGCCCAATCCTATTGTGGCAAAGGACAGGACAAAATGGTTTCTTATAATAGGCAAAGCGTGCTTGAGGTACACGGGAATTTCATCTGGTCACTTTCATCATGTTGGTTCAATTCGTGTTCGCTACTTCGAAAATTTGATATGTGGGTGGACCAGTGCTTAGGTGCTATTTTTACTTGAACAAATCTCCACTTATGATTAACCCCCTCGCAAGCATCCGCAACTATGAGAAAAGTATTAAGATAAAATCTAACCATAGCATTAAACTTTTGGATCCAAATCGGTCCCTTACGAAGTAGCGCATAAACTAGGGTTTAAAATTTTGTCACTCTAGCAACCCATCGTCTAATAACTACTCCACTATGCATTCCCTAAGGCCCAAATATGGTGAAGTGCCATTTAGTCGACATTCACAGGACACTGCTAAGGGAATCACAGCATACATATCAAAATATCAAACACATATCAAGTTCACATGATTACTTATAACAAGATTTCTCCCGTGACTTCAAGAACAAAAGTAACTACTCACAAGTGATAATCATGGTCAAGATAAGAGGGGTATTAAATAACATAATGGATCTGAACATATAATCTTCCACCAAATAAACCATATAGTAGTCAACGACAAGATACAATCAACACTACTAGTCACCTACACATACCAATCTGAGGTTCCTGTACAAAGATTGAACACAAGAGATGAACTAGGGTTTGAGAGGAGATGGTGCTATTGAAGATGTTGGCGGAGATTTCCCTCCCAAAGATTAGAGGATTGTTTGTGATGACGTTGATGATGATTTCCCCTCCGGGAGGGAAGTTCCCTCGGGGGAATCGCTCTGCCAGAGGGCAAAAGTGCTCCTGCCCAAGTTCCACCTCGTGACGGCCGTGCTCCGTCCCGAAGGTCCTCTCCTTACTTTTTTCTAGGTCAAAATTACTTATATACCAGAAGAGGGGCACCAGAGGTGGGCCGAGTAGGGCACAACCCACTAGGGCACGCCCAGGTGGGTTGTTCCCACCTGGTGGGCCTCCTCCGGTAATTATTTGCCCCAATATTTTTCATATATTCCTAAAAATTCTCCGTAAATTTTTAGCTCATTTGGAGATGTCCAGAATAGGTAACTTTGACGTAGTTTTTTCAGGTCCAAAATTCCAGCTACCGGTATTCTCCCTCTTTGTGTAAACCGTGCAGATTATGAGAGAAAAGGCATTAGAATTACTCCAAAAAGCATTATTATGTATAAAAACATAGTAAATAACAGTAGGTAATCATGATGAAAAATGGACATATCACTCCTCCATTTACAATGTAAAGAGAAAAAAAGAGCAACAACAAACCCACGCATGCACGATCCCCTCATACGAGGCTCCCACGATCCTCTCCATACGTCTGTCCCGGTCGTCATGACCCCCTTCCTCCGCCTTCTCTACCCTTTCATGTGGTTGCTCCCCCACCCCCATGCATGATGCGTCCGGAGGAGATGGTGGATAAAGAGAGGGAGGAAGAGTATGTACAGGCCGCCGACGGCGGGAATCAGACCTCTTCAAGAGTGGGCGTCCACGTGCGCCTCAACATGCTTCAAGCCATGTAGGTCGCCAACATCGAGCGCCTCATGGTCGTCGTGCCCTAGGGCGTGAGCAAGAACGATCCTGATCTCCGCGTGGCACTGATCGTCTTTGGGCATCATGAACATCGTGCCAATGATGACGCCGCCGAGGAAGATGCCGCCAATGAAGACAGGAAGTAGGTGTTACCCGACACTACTAGGAAAAGGCCTACTAATGGCGCACCTAATTTGGCCATTAATGGCGCATTAGTGGTGCGCCATTAGTGCCACGCCATTAGTATATTTTACTAATGGCGCACCACTGGTGCGCCATTAGTATCGATATACTAATGGCGCACCACCGGATGCGCCATTAGTATATACAACGATCGCCATTAGTATGCCTCCCGAGGGCCATGTATACCAGGTGCTTTGGCATACTAATGGCGCACAACGACATGATGCGCCATTAGTAACTTCGGCATACTAATGGCGCACTGTTTAATGATGCGCCATTAGTATCCTTTGGCATACTAATGGCGCACTATGATGTGATGCACCATTAGTCTGAATATTAGGTTTTTTTATTTTTTTTATTTTCTGGTTTTTGCACAGGTTACAAAATGTATAACTGGACAAAATATAGACAGCACAGATCAACAACAGATTCATCGAATACAATAGAAGATTAGTCTCTGAATACAATTCATCAGATTAGTCTCTGAATACAATTCATCATATTAGTCTCCGAATTGAAAAGACCGAACAAAGATAGAACATTATATTACATGTCTCGAGACCGCGAGTAGCGAGTTGGTCTTCACATTACAAGTCGATATCGATCATCTAAACTACCATCACATAGAAGAGAGCTGCGGTCATCACGATGAGCATCATCACGATGAAACTCGTCTTCATCCGGTTCCTCCAATGCTCCCTCCCCTCTCCCGCTAGATAGCGGGCGTATCTAGATTCGGCCTCGGCCCTAGTGGTGTACCCTTTGTAACTGTTACCACTGAATCGGTGAACCTATCTCCGACACTCCTCCCAGTCGTCGTAGACTCCAGGAACCTTACCCTTGTACATGACATATGTCGGCATCGCTATGCACTAGCCAAACGAAACGTTAGTACCAATTCACAGACAATACATAAGCAATATATAAGTATGCAACAGAACGATCGGAAGAGAAAAGCAAGACATTAATAGCATCGATTACATCTAAGTTGAACAACTCTCGAAACCAAAGAGACATACTACAAGTTCATTAAAGTTTAATTACAACATGAGCCAATCGATGTTTCGTAACTAGACACAAGATCACTACTTTCGACTCGACTCAAGGGACCGGAGCGTGGATGAAGCCGCCGTCTATCGTGGGAGTCATGAAAGAACGGGCGTTGTCAGCCTGCATTTGTAGCATTGTGTCGATGTCACCGCTGGACGGTTGATTTCGAGGTAGAACTGCCCTGAGGTACGAAGGACATCTTGATGGATGATTTCCGCAAACTCCATTGGATGCGAAAGAATTCTGTCGGATGTCCGCGTCTGGATTGCCGACACGCCGCGGCCCAATCTTTGAGTTTACTCGGTAGCGAAGTTGATGATGGTCCCATACGATCGCCGCATGTGATGGATGGCGTAGTAGGCACCCTTCGACCGCCAGCGGTTGCTTGACGCAGCGTAACGTCAGATTGTGGGAGAACACGTGCTTGCCGTGCTTACGAATAGACCTGGTGAAGGTGCCTCCAGATTAGGCGTGGCAGGAGAACATCATCAAGAACCTTCTTGACATTTGTGTAGTCTACGTTCGACTGACGGTCCGGGTCGAAATACGTGGCCATGGAATATTTGGGGCTTAGGAGGATGAGCGTGCAATGTGTGTCACTGCAGAAAACACGGAATGTTAAAAGAAAAACGATCGAAATCTAAGAATTCATATGTTACGGGCCGATTGAGGGAAGGACTTACTCGGGAAAGTAAGGCACGAGGAAGTTATCCTTATCTTGGTTTGCCAGAATGACGCCTTCGAGGTAAGAACTCGCGACTTGCCGGTCCCCAGCGCTGCCCAAGATCTTGGCACGCATGTAGAAGGGATCTCCGGGGTCTTGTCGCGAATGATCCGCATCTCCATAGTCAGCGAAAATAGCCGAACGAAGGTGTAGTGCAGCGGATGAAGGTTCAACATAGCGTGGATGTCATAAAACCGCAGGACGATCGTACGCCCGATGGAGTTATCCACAAAGCCCTTGCCCTCTGGCACCTTGGCCACGAAAACCGTGTATGCCACATCCTTCTCTCTGAGACGCTGCTTCTCCAAAGAAAGAACACTGTCATGCAGACTCCGCATAGCACCGGTTGTAGCATTGAGCATATTTGTCGGTAGCATCGCCCTACCCGCCACATGCACCCTCCTCGAGATATCCTTAGGTGAAGGTGGCCCGTCCTGAGCACGGATCGTACTCGGTGCCGGCTGGCCCGCACCCTTGTTAGTCTTTCTTTTGCGTGCCTTCTTCTTCTCCTATAATGGGACCGAGTTCTGCTCACAGACCGCCTTCTTGAGTGTGTTGGGGCTGATAATATTTCGCACCTTGCCTATCCGAGGCTCGGTGAAGTCGGCAGCTGGAGGCGTCTCCTGAGAGCTGAACGGCAGACGACGCCTGTTGCAACTTGGCTTCTCCGCGGTACCAGCTGGATTGCGCACGTCTTTTGTTGGGTTGGGTTCTTGAGAAGGAGGCCCCATGAAGTCGCCACCGTACCCATGATCGGCAAAGTACTGATCGACGTTGGCAAATGTATCGTCGTCGTCGTCGTTCTGATCCTGTGCCATATGCATGTTTGGATCCGATGGCATAGGGAAGTCCGGCACCGTTCGCGGCGGTCTTGCCATGGGGCCGACTTAGCGGCGACACGACCGGGCGGTGTTGTCTTTGGGGTGGTGTCCCCGCCCCCAAAGCGAATCTGGCTCTTCGCCAAAGCGAGGGCCAGCTCAGGCAGGCGCTGAGGGTCATCACGTCATCATCGTCGGCCCCGACAAGTCGAATCGGAGGTAACAACTCGTCGCAGCCTGGCAGCACCCGAACCAGTTCAACCCTAAACAAGTTGGGTGGCATCTGGGTACCGTGGAACAAGGGGTTGCCCGGTTGAACGATTTTTCCCTTGGCGACATCGACCAACTCGTTGTTCACGAAGCGCGTGAGAGTGCACGGAACATCGGGCGCGCCTGCAAAAACATGTAGGGCGTCGAGGATGCCCGATCAAAAGGCAAGGAGACGAAGTCCTCGACCGAGAGAGGCTTATTTAGTTACCGTGATGATGGCGTCGAGCTCGGCTAATGTCGAGGCACCGCCAACGGGCGTCACGATTAACGGAGGGGCCGCTTGCTGCAGAGGTGCCGGCCGGCGTACACCCGGGTGCATTAAGCTCCCGTGCCGGCGTCGGAGACACCAATGTCGCCTTCGCTGGAGACACCCGGGTGCATTAAGCTCCCGTGCCGGCGTCGGAGACACCAATGTCGCCTTCGCTGGAGACACCAATGGCCCCGCCATCGCATTCTGCGAGTTGCTGGCCGTGAAGCTAGGAATTGAGGGCGGCCCCTGTTGGCCGCCCGCAATCCACGCACTCAACCCCTGGATCAAGGTAGGCACAATGGCGGTGATCGTCGTTCCGAGTTGTTGTTGCACTTGCTCTTGGACAATCTCTGGAATCCGCGCCACCTGTGCCTTGAGTTCTTGAACCTCGCGCGCCTGGCTTTCCGAGCTGGTCTTTTTCTCCTTCCGCACACCAGTGGTATAGTATGACCCCCATTTTGTGGACAAGCCTTTGCCGGCCACACGACCAGCTGTCGTCGACTTACTGAGCTTATCCTTGTTCTTCATTACATTCAACGCCCTATTTAGAGTGGTGTCCCAAGGGTTGCTCTTAGTCGACCCCGAGCTACTGCTTTCAGTCGCCTGCGGAATGAATGTGAACCATTTAGAAATTTGGCTTCATTAATTAGAATGCAACCATATGGAGCTAATTATCCCGGGGGTGGTATTCCTTACCAGAACAACCTCAAGCGCCCTGGTCTTCGGATCCGTGGTAAGCTCCTTTGTTTTCGGGTCCTTCTTGTACCGGGCCCTGACAAAGTTCCTGGTCTGCTTGTCACCGTATTTATCGAAGAGGCGGTAGGCCTTGCTCGGCACGCTCCGCGTCCTCCTTGTCACATATAGGCTCCGCCACTCAGTAACCGCCCGGGACCGAGTGTGTGTTCCCCTAAGTTCAGCTCCCGCATTTCTTTCCCCCACTGACTTGATTCGGAGTTTGCGGTGCTCGAGCAATTGATCTTGAAGTCGTTGTAGTCATCTTCGGTGATCGAAGGATTTTTCTCCTTGATCTTCTCATAACTTTCACCTTTCTCGATCATTTTCTTCACATTGCTTTTCCAAGTAGATGTGGCCTTGCTCATCTTCGTGAGGGCAGCATTGTTCACTTTATTACCTTTGAGGCTTGTGTTTTCAAATTCAGCGGGAACTTGTATCGTTCGTGCAGCTTCGTGAAGAGGAGGTTGCGCCAAATTCCCTCGGTCAGGATGCCTCGTGTTCTCGGTGTTGATCAAGACGGTGCTCGGAGAATGCACCCGAGCTGAAGGAGTACCCCTTGACTATTCGTTGGGCGCGTTGGATTCTCGTCGAGTCCACTTGATAACTTCCTCCTTGAGGGTGTGGAGCACGGTCGGGCGCCCGGTCCTTCCGTTGCCTCTTACATTGGCTGCCATTCAGGCGTGCGCCACCATCATCAGTGGTGGCATCCTCGGCGGCACCATCAGTGGTGGCATCAATGGGGTCATACTCGGCAGTACCATCAGTGGTCTCAGGATCGGTGGGGAAGGCGGCGTCCTCATACAAGTGAGGTTGTTCCTCCATCTCCTAGGACAGCTCCTGAATCGCCTTGCCGCCAACCCCGGCCTCATCGTTGTTGGCCATGTTTCTCTCTACATAGGAACAAAGTTTGGTCAAAAGTTGGTTATTGTCAAGGAACAAGATCATGGTCTCATCATTTAGGGTTTGTCGACAGAGGCATCCTAAAAGCTAAGCTTTTATCATTGAGGGTTTTTCGACGCCGAGGCACCCTAAAAGCCTAAGCTTTCATCATTAGTCACAAGTACCCCATATGTCCTATTTTTAGCAAAGTCATGCTAAAATTCACGGAAAATTTCAGCATGACCTTTGCTGAAAATAGGACATATGGAGTACCCGAATTTGCTGGAACGGAAGTTAATCGACATTCCAGCAAACTCAAGGGCCTCTCGGGTGGAAAAGGCAAAAAAGGCCTCCATCACAACATGGAAAATACATTGGCATGTGGACTGGAATGTGGCTTCATTTAACAACAACAGTTTCACACAGAAAATAGAGCTGAATTCATTGAGATATTTGCATTGCTAGCTACATTTCAGTGCCAAATTTCACCAATTTAAGCAAAACTACCGTTTAGCTAGCTACAGTTCAGTGCCATATTTCACTGGATTAAAATAAGCACATACACATAATCGACACACATACACATCACTGATTTAACGAAATTTGCACACAACTCAAGAGCACTTCATCATCATATAAAGTATATTAGCAGCAGTACAAATAAAGAGACATGATCAAAGTACTTCATAGTAAACCCAAGCAACTTCATAATAAATCACTAGTCCTACTTATTGATGGTTTCTAAATCATTTATTTGATCGATAAGAAATAGCCTTGTCCTGCACAAAATCTTTGTCCTCACCGTAAACTGAACGGTGTGTAGTAGTCATTTTCAATGTACATAAGTGTGTGGATTTCATATCAGACATTCACAACATGTCAACATGTATGTTGTTCATATAGTTAATCATCAATTACAAGTTGTCGATCCATTTGCACATGCCTGCTCGTAAATAAACTAAAGAAGGTGCTAACATTCATCATACAGGGATATACATGAAAAACCATCCATCTATATCGTAGTTCCTGGTTTTGTTGGGGTCTTTGGGGTCAATTATATTGTTTGGTTGCTCTTTGTCAACGTAGTTTGCCAAGTTGTTTTTTCACGAGAGTGCCAATTTTGTATTACTGTGTTTGTGAATGTATGTTGTTCATATAGGTAATCATCAATTACAAGATGTTGATGCATTTGCCCATGCCTGTTCTGTAAATAAACTAAAGAAGGTGCTAACCAAACTATTTAATTTGTAATGCCTGTTCTGTAAATAAACTAAAGAAAAATCACTATGGCACGTAGAAGCTGTTGCACTGAAACAAGACATACAACAACCTTGCCCAGGGCAAACATTATTTTGGTTATTACAATGACATGAAACAAGCAATAAAAACTGTGCACTACAAAAGAAACCTTCACTCATGATCTGGGTAGATAGGCACATGCTGCCCCAGGTTAAGTCATTTCCACCAGGTTTACACCAAAATCGAACAGATGGGACATTTGACTACGTGCTTTTAACTGCAAAAGGATGCATTGCATTTGGGCAGATTTTCATAGTTCCTACTTCACATCATTAAAAACACATGAGCTTGCACGATATAACTACATACAGCCTAATAACAGTAGAAAGTCCACAAAATGGCCACTGAATAGAAATGACCAATAATGGGATGGGCACTTCCACCTAAACATGCAGAATAAAGGCCCAACAAGCAGCAAAACCCTGTTTGCAACAAGTTGAAGAGCACAAGCAGACATATGCAATCACGGTAAACAGAAAGCACAGTGTCACTCACAAGAAATAAATCACAATGATTTCTTCTAAGCACATCTATCTATCATACTAAGAAAGAACACAAGCAAGAATGGTCCATGATCTTTCAGATCACCCAAATTATTCAGGCAGCATCATTATGCACATGAACAAAAAGGAAGGGTCTGGATCCTGTTTGATTGATTTGACTCACCTGGTTGATGAGGGCGGTGGTGGTGCTCCGGCGACGGTGGTGTGGACGGGGCGGCATCCGGGCCACCGGCGACGAGGGCGGCGGGGCGATGGCGAGTCGGCCGGGCCACCAGAGTCGGCCGGGCGAGGTCAACGGCGAGCGCCCCCTCTTCCTCCTCCTTCTCCGCGGGGAAAGCGGTGGGGCGGCAGCGTCGGGAGAGGAGAGGGCGGCGTCGCGGCGTCTCGCGGCGTTGGGCGTCGGGGCAGCGTCGAGGCGGCGGGGCAGCGGCGTCGGGAGAGGAGAGGAGAGGGGAAGGGGATCGAGGGCGAGGGCGAGAAGGGGATCGAGGGCCGGGGAGGAAAAATATGAATGGGGGCACAATACTAATGGCGCACCACCCCTCGGTGCGCCATAAGTATATCCACACTAATGGCGCACCTCACCCTGGTGCGCCATTAGTATTTTTTTTTATTTCTGCTCGAGCCAACAGGTTATCTCCCTCCTGACCTGATCCACACCAAGTTCCCTCTACTAGCTCGACTGGTCAGCAGCCAGTTCTCACACCAGGAGGTCCTGGGTTCGATTCCCAGGCTCCACAATTTTTTTATGCATTTAAAATGCTGTTTGATACTTATTTGTGTTTAAATATGTTCAAACTTGTTTAAATCATAACAGTAATATTTTTTTATAAGAAAGTAATAATTTTTTTTTAAATATCATCAAACAGTAATGCCGATGGAGGGGGGGAGGGTGCGCGGGGTGCGGGGGGTCGGCGGCGGTTGAGTAGGGGAGGGGTGCGGGGGTCACAAGGCAGTTGAGTAGGGAATCGAGGTGCAGGGGTCGACGGCGGCGGTGGACTGGGGTGCTTTCGGCGAGGGGACCGGATCTGGCGATGTGGGATAGCGATCGAGATGGAGGGGGATCGAGATCGAGTGTCCATGAAATTTAAAAATATTCATGATAGTTCAAAAAATTCCCATGAAATACAATCGAGAAATGAAGGCTACGATTTAAATACAATCGATCTTAGCTAGCTATCTGTTCACAATCTTCTTGCCCTTTAGGTAGGGTGGTCCTGCTTCTTCTTGTGGTGTATGCTGCTACTTCATCATCGTCGTCATGTTCAATCCTCGGGTCGCCGTACTTGTCGAAGTCTTGCTCATTGGCTACTCCATCCATTCCGATGATCTTCCTTTTGCCTCTGCTCACGACAACACGACTGGGCTTTGGCGGGTCGGTAATGAAGAAGCATTGGTCCAGTTGGGAAGCCAGTACCCATGGCTCATTTTTCGCGGTGACGTTTGCGCCCGCGGTCTTGGATTTGGCTTCAGGTATAACCATGGTGGTGAAATATCGGTCTTCTTTTAGGACGCTCTTGGCCCATCTGACACGGAACATCGGCACCTTCTCTCCAGCGTAGCCCAGCTCCCAGATCTCCTCGATCCTTCCGTGGTATCTGTCCTTGTCCTTACCGGTGTAGGATTCCATTGTTACCCTTCCTCATTTCTTGCCCGGCCCCCATGGACGACTTCGTAGTCATCTTCATCACCTTGCCACTGATAGCCATCCATGAAACCATGCAAGAGCAGGTGGTCCCTACCTGCCGGAATCGTGGTCCGCAATAAAGCTCTTGACTTGCATCTTCGACACGGACATCTTATCTCTATCTCGTTCTTTTGAAGCATCTCGGCCTTCAAGGACCTAAAAACCTATTCACGATGCCTTCGGTCATCGTATGCGGACCATGGTCGTCATGGGTAGAGCAAAAGCGATATTTTAGAACCAAGAAAAAATTTGGCATGACTTTCCCTAAAAATAGGACCAAAAAGAATGCTTAATGCCAAAATTCTCGCCAAAACGGAAATGAATCAACATTCCGGCAAAATATTGGCAACTATCGCATTTCAAATACCGGTACACCTCTAAACACAAACACATATGCAACACCACAAACATATGCAACACCACGAACATACATAGATCTAGCTAGGCCATAAAAAGTGCATGTGCACATTGTTGTAGGGAGAACAACATAAATATAGCTTCCCCCTTACTTACCTATTAAAACAAGGTAATTTAACCACTTAATTTGAATGAATCTATGGTGGAAATGAGGTGAAAAAGAGGAGGCACCCGAGACAAGGAGGAGGTGGAGAGAATGAAGTGGGGAGAAAGTGAGTGGGTAGGAGAGGTTGTCCAAAATATCTTGTTGCTGCCCACTTACAAATGGCGCACCAGAACTAAATGCGCCATTAGTAATCCAGGTTACTAATGGCACACCTTCTGGCGGTGCGCCATTAGTAGTTTTGCAAAAAAAATTAAAAAAAAATACTAATGGCGCACTGATCCACAGTGCGCCGTTACTAGTTTAAACTAGTAATGGCGCACGGTTGATCAGTCCGCCATTAGTAGTATTGCAAAAAAAGGAATAAAAAATATAATAAAAAAACAACATTAGTGGCGCACTTGCCGACGGGTGCGCCATTAGTACTTACAACTAGTAATGGCGCACTTTGCCCGGATGCGCCATTAGTATGTTTGGACAGGCGCACTAGTTCAAAATATTTTTTAATACTAATGGCACACTGTGGGCCTGGTGCGCCATTAGTAGTTTCAACTCTAATGGCGTATCAGCAGGTGGTGCGCCATTAGTATATACTAATGGCGCACCCACTCTCTGGTGCGCCATTAGTGTCAATCCCATCTATAGCCCTTTTTCTAGTAGTGCGACCTAGCTTCTCATATGACTTCATCTCTGTCACGGGATATCCGCGGCCACCTATGGGACCGGGCGGCCCCTTGCTGGTTTGGCGGGGGGACATCGTGTTGCACAAAGAGCAGATCAACGCATGGCAACACGACAGAGAGCACACAAGCAATTTACCAAGGTTTGGGCCGCCGCAAGGTGTAAGACCTACTTCGGTGGATTGATGGTGGAATGAGTGTAGTGGTGCATAGTACACATGCCCGGCAAGGTTTGCCTCAGGGCCGTAGTGACTAAGCCCTTATGGTGGCTTGGGTTCTTCAACTTTCCAACCTTCTAAACCCCCCCTACGAGTGCCATGGGCCCCCTTTTATATATTAAGGGGTCACCACAGTGGCAAAGTGGTCATTATCCATTATTATGATAGCAAACAGTGCTATCATACCTAACTCTGCGGGCTGACAGGGTGCATTAAATGCGCCACTTAGTGTCACATCACTGGTTTCCCGGCAAGGCCTGCCGGGCTATCCTGCCAGCTCCGCGCCTGTTCTCTTGACATGTTGCAGGACGGGTGTCGTCTGTGGGTTGCTCTTGTAGGAAATAGCCGCCATGTGGACAATGGCTGCCAATTAACCATCTTGCGGCTTGACACCGCACTGATTGACGACGTGGTCGTGCCTGAATGGTTGGCGGGGTGGTTCAGCTCCCGCGAGCCCCGGCAGGCTCTGCCGGGGAGTCTTGGTTGCTTGCTTCTGATGGTGGCCTCGCCCCTTGCCGGGCTCGCCTGCCTGGCAAGGGAGGCCCTTCTCTCGCCGATATCTTGCTCTTATGGCTTGATCTTGGCCCTTCAGATATCTTGGTTCTTCAATCTCTGACTTAAGCTGGTGCTTCAATCTTGATCTTGTGCCTGTGCACAGTTGGGAAGCAAACCCAGCGTTTGTTGCACCGACAGAAGCCCACGGGCCGGCCCCGAACGCGCTGCTGAGCATCGTCAGGGTAGGTCCTAATAAGTGCGCAGGTAGGATCGCTGAAGGGGTTTGCCCCTTTGAGGTTTCTATTGCTGTTTCATTAGTCTTGATCCCGCACGGGGTAGAAATTGCCAATTTACTCTTCCCACCATGTGCCCTTATCCTTTGGCCACGTATGTTGTATGCATCGCGCGGGGTAGGTCACAGAGGTGTGTGACACGGGAGAGCATCTTGGAGAGGGCCCGCCCACTTTGAATTGATGGAGGAGGGCGGTGGTCACCCGTTGATGGAGTAGCTGCCCCTCCCCGCCCGGCCTATAAAAGGGAGGGGGCAGAGGAGGGCAAAGTCATCCATTTCTACATTCATCTTCTTCTTCTTCTCTTGTTTTCTGCTTCTGCTAGTGATGCCGAAGAGAGGAGCCTGGGGCCATCCCCCGGGCCCTTGTTTGGGGTCTCTCTTGTTACCCCATGCTGGTGTGGGTGCTCGGGGAAGTGAGCCTGGTCCTCGGCGTGGTGAATTTCTTGGTCTCTTCGAGGCTCAGCCGGGAGGCGGTGCTGGAGGTCGTTGGTAATCCCAGCACTGCCCCTCCCAGAGGCCTTGGGGCTGTTGTCGACGAGAGGCGTACCTTCCGGTCCGCCGAGGCGATGGTAGCGTTGCATTCCCATTGTGGGTGATGCAGCTACCATCTCTGTGCCTCCCCCTTTTCTTCCCCTCTTTTCTTGTTTGGGGAGGGGCAACGGGCCTTGCTCATCAACTTGCGCAACTCCTGGGTGCATGCTATCTGCGGACCGCGGCGGATGACCGCTCCACCGGTTCCTTCGTCGCCGCCCTCTCCCAACTACTCCTTTTATTCTCCTTTCCCTCTTGCTTGAGTATCCTGGGGAGGAGGAGCAGAGAAAGGAAAAGAGGGCTTATTGTGTTTTTATATTTTTTTCAATCTTAAACTGGCAGGCAATTGCCAAATTTTAATTCAAATAATGTAATCTCTCAAGTCCATCTTTGTGTTGTGTAATTCTTGTACTTTTATCAGCATATGAATGAAAAAGATGAACCTTGCCGGTAGCCCGTGCACGTGTATGTCCATGTAGAGGGGGAGTGCCTCTTTCATGTAAATAAATGAGTTTTTCCCGGCAGGATATCCTGCCAGCTCCCTCTTTGTCTGCTGGAGAGCTAAATCTGCCGAGGAATAGACAGAGGGGCCAGCCCCCCGCCAACTTCTTTTTATCAAAGGCCACTGCGACCATCCTGACCGAAGCAACGTTGGAGTCATGGATGTGAGCACCTAAGTTTCAAGAGAGAGAGAGAGAGAGAGGTGATGTTTTCTCGTGCAAAGTTATAGCTTTATAGAACACTAATGGACAAGAGGTAAACTTATCTGTTTGGCTTGTCCGGGGATCGCTGTGCCGTGCAATCTTCGCGTCCTTTGTCAAAGCCAAGTTCACGGCAGGAACCTGCAACTCCATGTAGATGAGAATGAATGGAGGATGCAATCCTATCTATATGCATATGCAAGTGCTCATGAAATTCTTATGCAGTGATCTGGGTGTGCTCGTGCATGCATGCAATCTTAGTTGGGGCCCCCTATAGCGCTTCTTTATTTTCTCTTGCACGGGGTCATCGCCCCGACTTTGTACAAGGGTTTACATGCAGCTGAGGCAAGGCCTGTACAAAAGGGTGGCTGCCGAGCAGTGTCCGGCAGCCTCGCGCCTTACGGGTAGTACTTACGGAGATGCTCAATATTCCATGAGTTTTGCAGCTGAGTGCCATTTCCGGTCTCCAGACGGGCTGCGCCAGGTCTGGTGACTTGTACCACCCGATAAGGGCCTTCCCACTTTGGTGATAGCTTGTTTGTACCCTTGGCGAACTGAACGCGCCTAAGGACAAGGTCACCTTCGTCAAAACACCAGGCATGAACCCTGCGGCTACGATAGCGCCGCGGGGCTTGCTGGTAGCGTGCAGCACGTGTAGCAACCCGGAGATGGTTCTCCTCGAGTAGCACAACGTCGTCACGCCGGTGCTGATCTTGCGCTACTTCATCGTAAGCAAGCACTCGAGGGGACCCGTAAATGAGTTCCGTTGGGATAACGGCTTCTTCCCTGTAGACCAGGGAGAAGGGAGTCTGCCCGAGCTCGGTTAGGTGTCGTTCTAATAGACCAGAGAACTACCGGCAGCTCCTCGATCAACCGCCTGCCGTGCTTCTGCAGCGTATCAAAAGTTCTTGTCTTGAGTCCGCAAAGAACTCCAACATTCGCCCTCTCAGCTTGTCCAATCCTCCGGGGGTGTGCCACAAAGGCGAATGAGATCTTGCATCTGAGGGCACGAACGTATTGCATGAAGGCGTGGCTCGTGAACTGGGTGCCGTTGTCAGTGATGATCCTTGCCGGAACTCCGAAACGACACACCAATTCTTTCAAGAACTTGATAGCTTACTGAGCAGTCACCTTTCTCATGGTAGTCACTTTCGGCCACTTTGTAAACTTGTCGATGGCAACAAACAAGAATTCAAAGCCCCCGATTGCTCGAGGGAAGGGGCCGAGGATATCGAGCCCCCAGATCGAAAATGGCCATGATAGAGGGATTGTCTGAAGGGCTTGGGCAGGCAGGTGTGTTCTCTTGGAATGGAACTGGCAGGCTTCACATGTCGTAACGAGCTCAACAACATCTTGGAGGGCTGTGGGACAATAAAATCCTTGCCGGAATGCTTTCCCAACTAATGCCCTTGATCCAATGTGTGAGTTGCACATTCCTCTGTGAATCTCAGCCAGCAATTCCTTTCCATCCTCTCGGCAGAAACACTTCAATTTCACAGCATTGGGCCTCCATCTGTATAGAGTGTCATCGAGAAACTGATACATACTGGCCCTTCGGGCTACTTTCTCTGCTTCATCTTGCTCGCCGGGAAGTTCTTCGGTTTGGAGGAAGCGGACGATGTGCCTTGCCCAAGTTGGAGTCTGGGCTCGACAACAAGGACTAGCGGCACCTCCTCTGCTGCGGGAGCACCAGCCTTGTTCGTGGGGTCCATAGGCCCGGCTGGAGGGGGTGGTCCGGCAAGCTGTGAGGAGTTGTTTCTGGCAGGGTCTCTGCCGGGGGCGGATGGCTCGACTGGGAGAGGCTTATCATAGTCCAAATTTCTCCTTTTCCGGGCCACTGTGGCTGGTGATACAGAGGGCTGAGAGAGACAGAGAACAAAAGTTCCTGGTTCCACAGGAAGCTTCTGCGCATCACACTTTGACAGGTGATCAGCTATGCTGTTTTCCGCACTGGGTACTTGCTCTGTTTGCAAACCATCAAAGTGCTCCTCCAATATCCTCACTTCCTCGACGTATGCTTCCATCAATGGGCTTGGAAAATCCTTGTGGACTTGTCTCACCACAAGCTGTGAATCTCCTCGAATGATCAACTCCTTGATTTCCAATTCTGCTGCAATCCTGAGCCTGGCAAGGAGCCCTTCATACTCAGCTCTATTGTTGGTGGCTTCTTCCCGGGAAAAGTGCATTTGGATGACGTACTTCAAGTGCTCCCCGGAGGGGGCAACAAGAAGCACGCCAGCCCCTACACCTTGTAGGGAAAAAGCACCATCAAAATACATAATCCATTCTTTGGGTGATTCCTTGCCGGGGAGAGTTGTTTCTGTCACTTCCTCATCAGGGGTTGGCGTCCATTCTGCAATAAACTCTGTTAGTGCCTTGCTCTAAATAGTTGACGTGCTCTCAAACTTCAAACCAAAGCTGGATAACTCCAAAGCGCAGTCCACTATTCTGCTGGTGGCCTCAGAGTTTTGGAGTATCCTTTGCAACGGAAAATGAGTGACAACCGTAATCTCATGGGCTTGGAAGTAGTGGCACAGTTTACTTAAGGCCATGACGAGGCCAAACATCAACTTTTGCGCACCAGGACACCTCGATCTAGCCCCTTATAACAAGGAGCTGACAAAGTATACAGGGCGCTGCACAACTTTCTTCCTTGCCGCGTCCTTGGGGTTGCTCTTGTTGTCGTGCTCACTGCTGTTCTGATCCTTATCTGACTCTGTCGTGATCTGGCCACTTTCTGTCTCATCCACCTCTCGCTGCGCTACCAAGGCCGCACTGACCACTTGGTTGGTTGCCGCTATGTAAAGCAATAACGGCTCTTCGGTGCAACCAAGGTACGCACATACGATAGGTAGACCTTCAATTCTTGCAGAGCTGCATCTGCTTCCAGGGTCCACTTCATGGGCCTTGCTTTGTTCAAAATTTTGAAGAACGGCAGGGCACATTCGGCAGACTTGGAAATGAATCTGCTTAGCGCGGCAACGCATCCCGTTAGATGCCTTACATCCGTAACTGTCCTTGGCGCTTGGATCTTCTCAATGGCCTTGATCATTTCGGGGTTGGCTTTAATCCCCCGATGGGATACGAAGAATCCAAGTAGCTTGCCGGAGGGAACACCGAATACGCACTTCTCTGGATTAAGCTTCAAGTTAATCTTGCGCAGATTAGCAAATGTCTCCTCCAAATCCTGGATAAGGGTGGTCTTATCCCTGGTTTTAACCATGATGTCATCCATATAGGCTTCTATGTTTCTGTGCAACTGTGGTTCAAAACCAATCTGAACTGCTCTTGCAAAAGTGGATCCGACACTCTTTAATCCAAAAGGCATGCGGACAAAGTAGTACGTACACTACTGCAGGATGCTGCTAACGCGACACTACGATCAGAGACCCTTCGACAAAACCATATGCGATGCCATAATCGCAAACGGTGGTGTAAAAAAACTATCAAAAAAGGTGCAAAACGTTTGTGATGGAGGATGCATCAATCACAGTTCAGATTTTAGTTGCGTGTGTGCTGCAAGGCATACGGTTCAATTCAATCAACTATTTGCGATGAGGAGGAACAAAAGAAATGGGCAGACAGATGAGGTGTGTGCGATGTACATCATACAGTTCACTCGGACGAACTGTTTGTGATTAGGCAACACAAAAGAAACGGTCAGACAGATCAAGGTGTCTGCGATGTACAACATACAGTTCACTCAGATGAAGTATTTGCGTTGAGACATGGGAATATAAACGGTTCAACTTAACAAGATGCGTGTGATACGCGGCAAACAGGACTGTAATCAGAAATGTGTGCGAAGACCGATAATAACACAAACGATTGCTTCTAATAAGATGTATGTGATATGCTCTGTCTACACAACATCTATTGGCCATTGCGGGACGGGCGGTCTGTTCCACCAGTAGCTCATGTAAGAGAACTCTCAAGTTAAGTGTGCTCAGGCTGGAGCATCCATCAGATGGGTGACTGGATGGGAAGTTCTGTTGATGTTAAATTAACTGATAGGATGGGACAAATACGACCCATCCTATCAGTTAATTTAACCTCGAGGTCCTTGTTTTTTTATTATTTAACACATGTTAAAGAAGGTCTACCGCATTACTTTTTGACAATGTATGATACGTGGCATAAAGTTGATCCATTTGACCTGTTTGTAATGGAATAAGCCGTGTGTTTTGTTGGAAAATGCTTGCTAGTATTCAACCGTTTGCGATTGATGAATTCATCACCGACGGGTTCCCTAGTGCGGTCCGTGTTCATCTGCTCACCATCTACTTCTTGTGCTAGCTCGATGTTCCTTCTATGCTAAGTTTCCATTAATTTATGGCGTTTTATGAACACGCCACCATTTCCCGCCATTTCCTCACCTGTTTCCCCGCCACCCAGCGGTATTGCGAATAAACCTAGGCGGCGCATGACGCACGGAGGCGACAAGCGCAGCCTATAGCACATCCACCTTTTCGAAGCATGCCAACCCACCAAAGCGCCGCCTAAGCCATCAACCTCGTCGACGAAGAAAACGAGAAGGTGCCATGGCCCATCGAGGCCGAGGCGCTCCCCGGCAACGCGATGGACAACGCCATGATGCGCGTCATCGCCAGGGTTGAGAAGACCTTTGGCGCATGGGGCTTGAGCGCCGCGGATCAAGATAGGCATGTCAGTAAAACATACATGATCGATGGCGCGCCGCAGAGCAAGCTAGGCGCGTCCGCGCCGATAAGTTGCGGCCCGCTACACGGCGAGACCGTTGGAGCGCCGCAGAGCGAGAGGTGCGGCGCGCCGCACAGGAAGAGCAGATCCATCGGTGCTTGCCTGCTGTCGACACGGCGTCACAGCTGTGTACATTTCCCGTCAGTACCCCCATTCCTCGCCAGGAGTGGGCAGAGGCCCTCAGCGCCATACTTGCACCAGAGGTCGGCCGCGCCGTACTTTCACCGGACGCCCGCCGCGCCGTTCGCATGGGTGCTGCCATTCACCTTGTCCGTGGCCAACTGGATGCCAATGCGTTGGTCCATAGGCTCGACCGCCTCCTTGGCCCAGGTGTCCACCTGGGTGCAGTAGAGAAACATGGCCGCCGATCCTCGAGCTGGTGATCTCCGTTGAAATAGCCAACTTGGAGCTCGACATCGCGCTCCAGATGTACCGCGAGCGTGTCGACCGCTTGGAAGAACGTCTGCACGTGTTCAGGCAGAACCAAGAGCAACCGTAGGCAAGGGATGCTGGTCATGGTCTCATGGACGCGTTTTATTTTGTTGAGTCATTTCGACGTGGATAGCTATGTATTCACAGCCATCATAGTATTGCTCTCTTTATTCCTCTGTTTCAATGTGTGTACTCTGTTTTCCGTTCTTATATGTTCTGTTTCAATGTGTGTACATACGCTTTCCATTCTGTATATGTGGATGATAACAGCTAGATTCAAATTAGTATACAAAAATAGATGGAAAATGGAATTCATAATATATATATATATGTATATATATATTAATTGTCCATTAATTCATCACAGAATATATATATATATATATATATATATATATATAATATAATCACATATACGTGATGATACTTAACTAATAGGTAAAATGCATAAAATTGAAACGAACAATACTAAAACTAATAATCCCTCACAGGCTAGCATTACATCGGCCCTCGCCAAGCAGCTCACAGTGCGTGGCGTCTTCCTATTGCGGAGGCAGTACTCCGCCTCCTCCGCCTAGCGGGCTTGACGTACCGATCTGCCTCTTGTTGGCGGACGCGCACGAACGATCTTGCCATTTCATTGGGCGCTCACCGGAGCTCCTCGTCGGTGGCACACTTGAGCTTATCGGCCCACCTCCACGCAGCGACGAGGCACCCAACGCCTATGACCTTCCTCGTGAAGTACCCGTCTTCGTACACCTCCTCGGCACGACGACGCGCCCGCCCCCAAAGCTCCGCCACCTCCTTTTTCTAGGCGGCATTATGGGCTTCACAGGCTGCCTGCTACCTGGCTTCCTCGTCCTCCATCTCCTTCTTGAACACCACTTGCTTGGCTTTCTCAGCCGGTGGCAGTGACTTCCACAGACAAAGATTGTACTGGCCCCAAAACTAATCCAAAGTTGGGGGGTCCGGCGCAACCTCGTCAGGCGGCGCATAGGGGTCCTCGTTGCTGCTATTTGAGTGAGCGTCCTCGGAAGGCGGCGACTCCTCGTCGACGCGTGGGCAAACCGGCGACTCCATGGCAGACATTTGTGTGAGAGAGAGAGGGCGAGCGAGGGGAGCATGTAAATGAGAATGCAGGCGGGACGACGTGAGCAAGGGAGTATTTATTGGAGGCCAGAATCTAGATCGATGGGGACAGTACACACGTCGGTCACCGGAATTTACGAAAATCAGAGTTTGAATTACACAGATTCCTGCAACAAAATCTGTGTGTGAACATAATAGTTGACGGTTTCCAATACAAAGCCATGTCTGATTAATGATCCCTGCCAATGACCTACCAAACCTCGAGCTACGAGATAGAGTGCCAATCGTCCGGGGGCCGGTTGTCTTGCCAGATCTTTACATTTTCTTTTTTGAACACCAGATATTTACATCGTCTGATGATTTTTTAACTCGCATACAAGTACACAAAAATATGATTTTTCAAACCGTTATGGTTAGGCGTTGCATGTAGATGTAGTTCAAATTTGAATTACGGTCATTAAATGGCTAGAAAATCACTTAAATGTCTTTAAAAGGTCAAATGATCCCTAGAATTTTCCAAAATTTCACACTACAATTGTAGTAGTGCACGTTAGACGTAGAAAAAAATTGAAGGCCGTAAGATTAAGCTATCTCTCGTTCGTCATCAAACATGCATTGTTCCCTTTCGGAACCAGGAGCCCTTCTAGTGAGTTGGTCCGGTTTGTGAGGTGTGTGTGTCCAAACTTTCGTCAAACATGCCAATTTCTTTACCGCATCAACTTGGTGGCATGACAATACATCAACCAAGGTTTCATGTGTTTCTGATCATTTTTCATTTTTTGGAATTAAAATGCCATGTCACTCCATGCATACGTATGCATGTGTCCATGTCATGAGACAAATATGTTTGAAAATTCCTTCTAATTTACTACACATGGAATTAACTCGCACACAAGTGCACAAATATGATTTTTCAAACCGTTTTGGTTAGGCATTGCATGTATATGTAGTTCAAATTTGAATTACGGTCATTAAATGGTAGAAATCACTTAAATGTCTTTAAAAGGTCAAATGACCCCTAGCATTTTTGAAAATTTCACATTATACTTGTAGTAGTGCATGTTAGACGTAGAAAAAAATTGAAGGCCGTAAGAGGAAGCTATCTCCTGTTCGTCATCAAACATGCATTGTTCCCTCTCGGAACCACGAGCATTCTAGTGAGTTGCTCCGGTTTGTGAGGGGTGTGTGTCCAAACTTTCGTCAAACATGCCAATTTCTTTACCACATCATATTGGTGGCATGCCATTACATGAACCAAAGTTTCATGTGTTTCTGTTCATTTTTTAATTTTTTGGAATTAAAATGCCATGTCACTCCATGCATACGTATGCATGTGTCCATGTCGTGAGACAAATATGTTTAAAATTCCTTCTCATTTATTGCACATGGAATTAACTCGCACACACGTACGCAAACATGATTTTTCAAACCGTTTTGGTTAGGCGTTGCATGTAGATGCAGTACCAATTTGAATTAGGTCATTAAATGGGTAGAAAATCACTTAAATGTCTTTAAAAGGTCAAATGACCCCTCGAATTTTCCAAAATTTCACATTACAGTTGTAGTAGTGCATGTTAGACGTAGAAAAAAATTGAAGGCCGTAAGAGGAAGCTATCTCCCGTTCGTCATCAAACATGCATTGTTCTCTCTCGGAACCACGAGCCTTCTAGTGAGTTGCTCCATTTTGTGAAGGCTATGTATCCAAACTTTCGTCAAACATGGCATTTTTTACCACATCATCTTGGTGGCATGACATTACATCAACCAAGGTTTCATGTGTTTCTGATTTTTTGACTATTTTGTAATTAAAATGCAATGTCACTCCAAGCTGAATTGTGTCATAGCCGTTAGACCAATATGTTTGAAAATTTCTCAATTTACTGCACATGGAATTAAATCGCACACTAGTACACAAAATATTAGTTTTCAAACCGTTATGGTTAGCTATTGCCTGTACATATAGTTCAAATTTCAATTACGGTCATTAAATGGCTAGAAAATCACTTCAATGTCTTAAAAGGTCAAATGACCCCTGAAATTTTCCAAAAGTCGACATGACAGTTGTATTAGTACTAAATTGTTTTTCGTTCATTTAAAACACCATCTATTGCCACTTTACTCCAAATTCGTTTTTCACAGCTAATAAAAAATATCTACAACATCACACACACTTGTTTTCTAGGAACCGTTTGCAATGAAACTATCCGGGTCTATTGAAGTCTCCCCCTTAAGCTTTGCCGGCTCGTCTGCTCCAGTGCTGGCAACCCCTGAATCCACGAATCCTGATCAGTGGCAAGCTAATGAGTACTTTGAATGTACTCGCAAGCAACCCATGATCTGGTTCAATGTAACAATGCAATGGCACAATGAGTAAGCAACCTAGCATCAAGCTAGTTAAGATGTCCTATCAACTTGTGAGATATGCATCAATGAAACATGGGTAACCTCGAGAACAGGTTACGGATATCAACATAAATAGAGTTGAATCGATGTCATGTTATTTCAACATGTCAAGTCTCCACCTTGACACAACTAGCTCCTTTCCACACACACATGCATCATGATTTGTAAAATTTCTGGACATAGTTTAAGTAGCACCTCCCACCTGTCCATGACCATGGACACGGCTATTCGAATAGTTTGACACTCTGCAGAGGTTGCGCACTTTACCCACAAGATCCGGGAAGCTTTCGTGTCATCCACGATCCCGCAATACCTCAAGTACTCGGGGGAAGCACCCGATCACTATCTTTCCCTAGACGACACTAACATAGGGTCCACTCGTTGATACACGGCCCTCGTGTATAAGCAAAAGGTCGTGGGACTCTGCCCTTCACATTACTTCGCATACACGAAGGGACCAAAGGTGTGTCCGGTGCTCGGTGAAAACAGTCATGGCCGCCTATCCAAGCACGACCCCGTCCCAAGAGTGACCTCAAGTCACCCCCGTCACTAGTAATGTGGGCACCATGCTAGTATCAGCCTTAGTAATCAATAATGCCCCGTCTCATAAGGGGTAGAGTGGTTGCACATGTTTGGTTGGGACGGTAATCACACCTAAATCTAATCCATCACTTTACACACACACCAAAAGCTCTCTTTGATACACCACTTCTTCCTCAAGTGATGACCTTAGTTCAACATCTCCCAAGGGCATTAGGGGCACCCGATGGGGTTTTCAAAAGAACGTAACCATGAAGAGTTCATGGTACACATGCATACTTATGCATCAACTAGTTTCTTGAAAATGCAATCACGAACAATGTAAAGTCATGAGTAGGGGTATGCATCATGTGGTGGTTCACAACAAGTTTACCATCGTCACATCTCATCATCACGCAATCGGGTAAAAGGGTACCGATGAACAAGAGGGGTGTCATGGTCAAAGGGCTGCTTGCCTTGATTGGCTTGTTCTTCGAGGTCTTCAAATCCTTCTCCTCCTTCTCCTTGACAACTTCACAAATCTGGGATCTAAACTTCGCAAGAAAATAACGGAAAAATAAGACAATAATGAAAACAGAAAAGTCAAAGTGCTCAGAAAAATGTCAACTTATTTTTGTAAAATACTAGGGTGAAAACTAAGACGGGAAAATTTCTTAGTTTTGGTTTTGGAGTAGCAGAATAGGAGAAATGGATTTACAAAGGCATATTTAAATGCTTAAAATCACATTTAAATATTTACAGTGAAGAAAAGGTTGTTGGATTTGAATGAAAGTTGCACAATTAAATAGGTTGCAATATTCTAGGCATTTAGGAATTGGAATTAATTCATTTGGACAAGTATTTAATCCTGTGGAATATTTGGAAAATGACAGAAAAAGAAAAAGGAAAAGCAAGACTGCGTAACCGGGCCGGAAGGACCACAAGGCAGCGACCCGAATGGGTTTCAGCCCTTGAGGCTGCCACGTCGAAGTCGTAAAGGCAAAATACGCCTTCGGCCAACGCAGCGAACCGGTGCGAGCGCGTGCGTGTTTAAACCTGACGGGTGGGGCCCACCCGCCAGAGTGTGAGGCTGACCGACGGGCCCCACGGCCGTCGTCTTCAACCTCGGCCTAGAGAGGGTGGCGAGCTCACCGGCGACGTTTCCGGGCACGGCGGGGTGAGCTGATGGCACCGCTGGACTCCTCGTCTTGTCGCCGTTCGGGTGGTGCCGGAGTTGGCCGGAGGGGAGCAGTGGGTCGCCGGCGACGAGGTTCGCGGCGGAGGAGCGTCGGGCGACGATGGCTCCGGCCGTTCCCGACTGCAAAAGAGGGGGAGACAGAGGGGAAATGATCAGGGAGGTGTGGAGAGTCCAGATCGAGAGAGAGGAGGAGCAGAGGGAGCCGTGCACTCGAGATCGACGACGACCGAGGCGGCGAGCTCGAGCTCGATCTCGAGCTCGGGTGCTCTGGAGGAGAGTGGAGGGCACAGGGGCCTTTTGGAGTAGGTAGAAGCGAGTGGTGGTGATAGGGAGGCTCGGGAGGCCTTTAAATAGGCGAACGGCGAGGTCCAGAGAACCCGTCTTGGCGAGCTCACGCTCGTCAGCTGCAGGGCTCGGGGGAAGCAGGCGTGGTGTCTGGGGTGTTCCGAGACGTCGACCACGTCGGGTGAGATAGAGAGAGGAAGTGGGGAGAGGTCAGGGGTGCGCGCGTGCGAGCCGCTCCATTAGCGCGCTCAGGCGGCCTTTGTTCGCAAGCGCAGAGGTGCGGGGAGGAGGAGAGAGAAGGGGGCCGACCGCGTAGCGTGCTGCGGACGCCGAGGCGCATCGGCAGGCGCGCGGGGGAGGCCCGAGGTGGCCGGAGCTGCTTGGCAGGGGGCGGCTACAGTGCGGGAGCGCACTGTAGCGCGCGTCTATGGCTGCCATGGCATTGTTTAAGGGGCAGGGGGCGTGCCCACTCGTGTCTGGTAGTGCTAGGGGAAAGCAAACAAGTGGGTAGGGGCATTGGATGCCATGGATGGCCACTGGAGTGACGAGGGAGGTGAGGAAGAGAGAGAAAGGGGCTGTCCAGAGAGAGAAAGTGGGGTTTTACCCATCCCATAATTGAGCTATGGACTTGCCATTGTTACTGGAGGTAGAGGAGGTCTAGGAGGGGCTGTGGTAAAAAGGGGAGCTCAAGGAGAATAGTTTTAATGGTCAAAATGAGGATTTTTGAAAAGTGGCAGAAGGTGTTTGGTAAAGGTTTTGGCAAGCAAATGAATTCCAAATGCCATGATACTCCACAGGGTGGAATGACACATACAAATATGGCCTTCCACCAATTTGGAGCTTATTTGGGAAAAGTTGCGAATGCAACTTTTGTAAACCCTAGAAATGAGCAGAAACAGACTTGTGTAGATCTAGTTGAGCATATCACTTCTCCTTGATGCACTACTTGGTGTAGTGGTCTCATTTGGTCATGTGAACATGCTCACAAAAGTTGGGGTTAAGGGGAGAAAGTTGGTAGTACAAACTTGCTCAAATTTGATTCTGGTCAGAGACGGTTTTGGGGCATTTTGGTGAACCAAAATGACCTTGATTGAAGTGAGGATTTGCAAGACCATCACAATATGAATTTGTGACTTGCTAGATTTTTCTTGGATTTTTATGAAAATATTTCCTGTAGAAATATTTCAAATCTTTGAAATGGGCAGAAATGGTTTTGGGAGGTTTTGTCCAATATTTTGATCATGACCATATGTTGAAACTCTTATATATGGAAAATATATGTCCATTGAGTTTCCCTGATTTTTGTCAAATATTTTTGAAACAATAAAATAATTTTTCCCTATTAAAGACCATTTCTGGCCTTAAGAAAAAGCTTTTAAATAAAATAGGAAAATAGCTTTTAAAATTATATTTTTGTGTTTTACGGGAGTCCTGCATCTAATATGATACAAATATACTTTTTGAAATATTTTTCATACCCCAAATCAAGTACTTGTAGTGCAAACCTCAACTTAGGGGTTTTTGAAAAACTAATTTTAGAAAATACTTTTTGGGCCAAATTATTTTTGTAAGAAAATACTATATTGCACTATACACATGGCATGATCATTGGGCAGAAGTTTAGGGCAAGGAGATGAAGTATATAAGGTGTAGTTGTGTTGACTTTGAAGAGCACTTGAAAATCACAGAGAGAAAACCAACTCCAAAATAAAAAGCCAAATAATGCAAAAGTTTTTGTTGGTCCAAATTTTCAGGCTTTATTAAAGCAAATGAAATGTTACAAAATGCAGGGTGTGACATGATCCCCATTCCCGCACCCCCTTCTTGCAAAGATGACACCATGGAAATGCTTCGTGAAGGCCCGTACGACGGCCGCATCCCCCCGAGCGCCACCGCCTGCACCGAGAGCGTGGCCGGTGGGGCCAAGAGTGCTGCTGCATCCGCATTGAGCGTGGCCGCTTCCGCCGAGAGGACGTCTGCGACAGCCGACAGGGCAGCTGCAGCAGCCGAGACGGCTGCAGCTGCGGCTGCGACGGCGGCTGCAAACACCGAGAGCGCTCGAGCCGATGTCTCCCTGGCCCGGGTCGAGGCCATCCATGCCAACATCGAGGATGCACACGCCTAGATATTCCAGGCCACCTCGGAGTCCAGCATGCAACCCACGTCTGAAAAGGCGGTGGCGGCCATGGAGCACCTGCTTCCTCATGAGGTCGCCGAGAGCGAGCTGGAGATGCAGGAGGCGGCGGAGATCGAGGAGCACCGAGAGGAGGAGTTGCGTGTGGCCGAGGTCGAGGTAGAGAAGAGTCTGTCCGTGGAGGAATCGGCGGTGGAGTACCAACACGAGCTCTGGCACAACCACTACTATGAGTACTACAACCTTGAGGGCGGCGCCGAGGACGAGGACGAGGATGAGGACGCGGTCGACTTCAGCAGGGGGGACGCGGAGTCCACCAATGGCGGCATGTTGCCAGGACAAGTCATTGACGTCTTCATCTCACATCGGCGATGGATAGGCCAGCGCGGCGGCGGATTTGTTAAAATTATGCGTACCGATGGTTTGTTTTTAATAATGGTCTTTTGTTAGAGCAATGTTTAGGTCAACTGGCTCTTTTTAATTACTAAAATTTCTCGATTCAGTAAGTGTGGTCTGTCTGCTGTACACTCTTTTGTGTGCCCAAATTAGCAAGCGATGTTAAATTATGCAATGACGTACCTAGGGAAATTTCCACCAAAATTTGAATTATCAGACTCATCCCATGCGCGTAAAGCAGAAGAATCATTTGCAATGACACACAATCGTTCAAAGTGAATGGTCCGGCAAGACCGCTACAAGAAAGTTTCCTCCACATTTCCAAAATTTTGGCCTACCGCCAAAATATCTACTCCCGCCCCATTCCCCCCTACCCCACCCCCTTTTCTCCCCGACCACAAGTCACATTTCCCATGTTTCCTCCTCCCTTCATTCCTAAGCTATAGCCGCTTCCTCGCTCTCGCCGTCTCGCATCCTACCATCGGGGTCACCAAGGTCTTCTTCAAAGACCTCTCCAGCGGTTCCTCCACCGGCCACGACTCCTTCACCACCCGGGTATGCCTCTCTCCTCTCTCAAGGGCTATGACTTGGAATGAAGATTTTTACCGGGCGGTCGATTTGAGTCATTTCTTCCTCTTGTAGCTCCCTAGGACCATCAGTGGCAACGAATGGAGCGGGGTGGCTGAAGATCTATCTGCTCGTTGTCACCATCAATCTCCATGCGTGAAGCTAGTTGCGTTTGAATCTCTGGACAATAGGAGGAAGTTTCTGGCATGTGGAGAGAAGGTTAGACCCTCTTTCGTTGTTACAAATCATTTGTTAGATGTGATTCATACACTGTCACGGTCCCAACCCATTCATACCACACATTCAGCCAAACGCATCCTAAGACAGTGTCACAATTTGTACCTAGTATCTTAAATTGTGTCGGTGTACAAAAGTAGGGGCACACCTTTGTACCCCTTTACTTGTGCACGGGCAGTCGGAGTCACGTGCCACGGCCTCACTAAGCAGGGCAAAGGAGGGAGCCGGAGAGAAGCCGAAGCACAAGATGGCCAAGGCAACGCCAAGAGCAAAGATACCAAAGAGTGAGAGGGCAAGGTGGACTCCCCCGGCAAGGCCCTTGCCAGGGCAGCCTCTGCGGCCACGGCAAGAGCCTTGCCGGGGCAACAACCCGATGCTAACAGAGCGAGCCACCCTTGAGCCCTCGGGTTCCAACTCAACCAACCACATTGGAACTAGGGCTCAGGAGGCACCTCCGTGGTAGCATGCAAATCTTTGTCAAGACCATAGAGATATGAGATAAGATGAGAACCAGAAGACGAGGAGATCCTTGCCGAGGAGATCCAAAATACCCCCGGCAAGCGCCTTGCTGGGGACGACTGCAAAGCCACAGCAAGACCCTTGCCAGGCCCCCGGCAAGGCCCTTGCCGAGGGCGTCAGCGGGGCCACAGCCAGGCCCGCATCGACCAAGACTCCACCGCCGTCCCCAAGCAGCTGCTAGCTCAACCAGCTGGGAAGGCACCTGCATGGCGACGGGCGGCCTCTACGCCAACTCAGCAAGCACCTGCGTGGTGGCACGGCATGCAGATCTTCGTGAAGACCCTACCACCGCACCACCTCAGTTGCCTGCCTGCCTACATGGCGCCACATGCATCGCTGGCCTGAGCGCGTGTCAAAGCAAGGCGAGGCGGCAACGGACGGGACGGGCCTCGTTCCCGTCCCCAATAAAGCTAAGGGACACCTAAGCTACGCATTAAATGCGTCTTGTCCTATAACACAAGCGATAAGCTCGCAGAACTGTAGGCCTTTCCACCTCATGTGTGCCACTGTGGCAGCCCCTTCCAACTATAAAGGGAGGCCCTTGGCATACTGGAGAGGGATTCGACTCTTTTGAACTACGCAGCCACCATAGCTAGTTCGAGAGCTCAAGAACTCTCTCAAATACACAGCAAAGAAAGACTAGGGTATTACGCATCCTCGCGGTCCAAACCTGGGTAAATGATCCTTGTGTTGACTGCTAATCCTGCTCTTCTCACAACCCCGCGCCCCGGCAACCGTAGTAGGGATTCTTGTGATCCCATAGGTGTCGTTTCCCACCGACATCTTTGGCGCGCCAGGTAGGGGCGCAATTGTGAGAACCTGGTCTAGTAGTTAACCTAGCAATTCTTCATCGCCATGGCCTCTAAAGAAGAAGACGACCAGGAGAAAACTACGCCGCCTGCAAGCGCGAAGGGCGCTAGCGTGGCAACAGAAAAGCTAAGTCATCCAGAGCCTTGAGCTATTTCCTTTTATACATGAGTTTATTGTCCTCGGAGGTCCTGCCTATGTATGGAAAACCCGCACGTAAAGGGGCCCTCCTGCAATTGGCAACACCCTTGTTCTATTTCTAGTCCGCTCAACAGCTCACGCGGCCGCGTCGAGAGTGGCAGGGTAGCCTTCCGCACTAGGCAACACTCTCGATTCTGACTAGAGTCAAGCTCGATAGGTCAAGCGGCCGCGTTAAGGGCGGTGGGGTGGTTTTCCTGGCAGCAAGTGCACCCGCAGGCCAATGGGGATCCGTCCTCAAGACGCCGCCCTGGGTTTACATGCCGGCAAGCCCACCCGGTTAACGTAGGGTGGACATACAAAGGGAAATAGAACAGGAAAATAACATGCATTGTATCCAGAGTACTGCAGAGTTATATTACATCAAATTGTTGTCGCGGTTCTAACTAAAGATAGAAATTGTCTTGGTCATGAACCTGCAGCGGCGATAAGAAACAGGGTGCCTAATCTCGGCACTGGCCCTCCACCCTTCGAATTCCGTCGATGAGGCTGATGATGGGCTCGATACGCTCCTTGAGCAGCACGAGGTCAGTACCCTCCGGCAAGCTCTCCAGCGCGTCGTCGAAGTCAAGGGAGGGATTCCAGTACGCCACCTTAGTGAGGACCTTGGTCATGGCACCCCGGCAAAGCCTTCGGTTCTCATGGGCCAGCCAAGTCGCCCTGTTGGAGTGGAACTGCTCCAGGGCCCTGAGAACACCCTCGAAGAACAGGGTCAGCTTGGCGTTGGTAGTCCCGCTGCGCTCTTGGGCGTAACTCACATTTGGCATCCCCATGGTAGCCAGCTGCATGGTGATCCTGCCGGCGACGTCCTCGAGGCAGCTGATCCAACGATTCTCGCCCTCCACGAAATCCTTCTGGCTGGCGGCTTCGTTCCTCCGCTGCAGCTTCTCGGCCTCCAGATCCTTGGCCAGGGTCTCCTCCTGAGACTTGGCCTATGAGAGCATCTCCTCGAGGCCCTCTAGCTTCAGCTTGAGGTCTTTGATGGAGTTGTTGGCCTCGGAGAGCTCCCCGGCCCTGCTAACGGCCGCGCCCTGCGCCTCGGTCAAGGCGTCGCTCAGCGTGTCCTTCTCCTGGGACAGCTTCAGGGCCTGCTTCTTCAGCCTGTCCCGCTACACCTCCAGCTCCTTCACCTTGCCGATGTGAACCAGAGCCTGGGCATCGAGCGTCTCCATGTGCCTCTGCTCCAGCACTTGTGTCCGCTGCGTGACAAGCTTCTCCACCTCCTCGTCCTTGGCGTGGAGTTTGGCGTCGAGGGCCGCCTCGCGTTTGGTGAGGTCCTCCTCCTGGGAGTTCAGCGTGGCCTGATGCTGGGTCTGAGCGGCCTCGGCTGCAGCGGCCAAGCCCTCCGCCATCTCCTGGGCCTTCTCGATGTCGGCCGGCTTCACGGTGAGCTCCACATCGCGCTTGGCCAGCTCGCCCTGGGCGGCCTTCAGCTCTTCGCTAGCTTGGCGGAACCAAGTCTGCGCCTCGGCGACGCGCACCTTGAGGTCCGACTCCGCCTTGTCCACCCTTGCCATCCTGGACTTCACCTTGTCCATGCGGGAGCGGTGGAGCGCATGGAGCTTCCGGAAATTGGCGCCCATGGCCTGGAGAAGCCACTCCTCCTGAGAGCCGTCACCACTGGCGCTCGGCTCGTCGACGACCTCGAGCCCAGTAGCGGCAAGTACCTCTTCATCAAACACCTCTCCCTCGACGGGTGCCCTGGAGCTGGACGCCCCTGGGAGGTGGACGAAGAGGTCGTCGGTCACCCTCAGATACCTGCTGGAGCCAGAGGCAGCAGAGGAGGAAGGCTGGTCATCGACCACCTCCTCCTCGGTGGCAGGCCCCTTGCCGGGCTCCCCGGCAGGCCCCTTGGCAGCGTCTTCGGTAGCACCCTTGGTGGACTCCTCGGCAGCGACCTTCTCAGCCTCTGCCATGGCGTCCTTGGCGACATCCTCGATGATGGTGTCTATGTCCTCCTGGTCCGCCGATGGAAGATCTGGACACCAAGAAGGGAATGAGACAAAGCCAAGACCAAGAATCAGCAAGAAAAGAAAAAGAACAGGGACGAAAGGCGAGCGGCTTACCAGTGCCGTGCTCGGGAGCAGAGGTCCCCTCACCGCCAACATTTGGCACCGAGGGAAAGCCACCGGCGCCTGAGTTCTCCTCCCCCCCTCTGTGTGCATGGGCTCGGTGCTTGGCGCCCTTGTCGGGGACGCCCCTCGGGGCGGCGTGGTCGATGGGGGCGGCGTGTTAGGGGTAGCCCTCTGTGTCTCCTCCTGCTCTTGTCCTCCTCCTGCGACTACGGCAAGGTCTGCACTAGGAGATCGTGCACCCCAACACATGTTGACGAGGGGTGAATGATGAACTCATGCTAGGGCTATGCCGGGGGCTGCTGTCCGGGCTGCTCAGCACCACAAGTGGTACCCTCGAAGTACCCGCCGGGGGCTGACCGCCCGCCGAGGCTTTAGCCCTCTTCACCTTCTAGTCCAGCGTCTCCGCATCCCTGCAAAGATGAAAACAAGTCAAGACAAGCGGTACAGTGTCAGGACCCCGATTCTAAGTCACACCGATCTCGCATGTAACACCTCATATCACTTTGCGGCATCACGCACGGTATTCCCACGGGTGTCGCCTTACCATGGCTCGGGACCGTTTGCGCCTTTTGGCTCACGTATATGATAGTGTCGCTGGCATCCATATGAAAGAGAACCCGGGCCGACATGACTAGTCGTGAACCCAAAGTGGCACTAACTTACGGGGACAGGCATACATGAAACAACATCGAGCATGTCGATTGGCAGACATGTGAATCCGGGCTGTAGCAACTGGCTAACAGGACTCGGGAACCCGGCTGTAGCAGGCTAGGCAGGACTCAGGATGTCACCAGCGTGACATTTCCCGAAGGGACAGTACGAGAACGAAGTGAATCACATGCCGGCCAGTCTAAGTGTTCCAGAGCAGTAGCGGTGGGCTAGCAGGACTCCGGTAAACCGGTCTGTAGCGGACTACCATGGCTCGGCGGAAGCACTAGACTACATTTCCCCATAAGGGAGGCTACCAAGGATAGACAACTAGGTTGTCGGATCCAACATATAGCAATACACATTACATGTACGCATAACATGCAAGTATGTGTTGTACAACATGGCATCCCAAAATAACGCAAACTCATATAGATAAAGGCCCATAAGAGCCATATAGCATTAAATACAAACAGGGGTCACATGACCCATCATTCAGAGCATACAAGCAACAAGCGGAAGCATTACATGTCTGAATACAAACAAGTACAAAAGATAAAGGCTGAGAAGCCTGACTATCTACAAGACCCTCCCAAGGGTACAAGATCGTAGCTGAGGTAACAAGCTATCCGTCGAAGTCCATGCAGAACTACTAGTGAGACAGATGTCTCATCTGCAAAACAAAAATAAAGCAAACGTGAGTACAAAGGTACTCAGCAAGACTTACATCAGATCCTATCATACATGCATTAGTATCAAGGAGGCAATGTGCAGTTCAGTTGCAGCAAGCCAGCTTTGACTCAGTGGCTAACCTATTCTACGACTACGAGTAACTTCTTTGAGGTAAGAAAGCGCACACGAGTCCACTAATCACCACCTCAATACACCACTATGGATTCATTCCCGTCTCACTACGAGAAGGCCATCCATAGCACTCACACTTATCTTGAGCATTTTAGAGTATCCACTTCAAGTTGTCTATGTACCACGTAAGCATCCAAGAGTCCATAACCAAGGACACGACTATTCGAATAGATCAAGATAACCCTACAGGGGTGTACTTCTTCACACACGCACTCACCACTTATCACCATGTACACGTCATGTATCTCGGCAACCTTCAAGCGGAAGCCTGGCGAGGGTGTCGGCCACGACCTGACTAACCACACAAGAATCTAGTCCAAGTTTATCGCCTATTCGGGTTCCATCCACAAGGAGATCCGGCCGGGGTGTCACTCACGGCCCCAAACGATGTGAGCAGGGTTCCCAAGCCCACCATCCGGGTGCCACTTGGTACACCTTCCCACTATGCCTAGTCTGTCCCAAGCCCACCTGGCCGGGTGCCACTTGGTAGACTACTAACACTACCTACAAACACCAGAAACTATTTGCAACTCCTAGACAGATATCAAGTTGGTTAATAAGTCGAGAGAGCTTGGAGCGCCCGGAGCCCAATGTGTGGTAGTAACTAGTCATTGGACAACATACACAGAACTCAGTACTTAAGGACGGTTCTAGTGGGACAACCCACCATGTACTCCTACATGGCCTCTCACTGCTACCTTTACCAAATCGTGTTCACACGTTTAATTCTCGGCATCAGAACATATCGTAACACTCCAATTCATTCCCGATGAATCAGACCTAACACAACTCTAAGCAATAGAAGGCATGGCATAGTAGGAACACAACATGGCTCAATCAACTCCTACACATGCTAGTGGGTTTTAACTATTTACTGTGGCAATGACAGGTCATGCAGAGCAATGGGTTCAACTACCGCAGCATAAAGTAGCAGTTGAATCGTTGTTGTCCTAATGCAATAAAAGAGAGCAAGAGCGAGAGAGTGGGATTGTATTGGAATGAACAAGGGGGGTTTTCTTGCCTGGTAGATCAACAGGGGGGCACTGCTCCACAGACAGGTACTCTGGAGCACTCTCCGGAGCAGAACCTATCGAGAAGGAACGGTGTCGACAATCAAGCACAAGCATATGAAACAATATGATGCATGAATATGGCATGAATATGTGATGTATTTTGAGCTAATGCATTTAGCATTCAACTTGGAAGAGGTCCATTTGAACCAAAGGTTCAAATGCAACTCTAATTTAACTCCCTTTAAATGCCATAAGTGTGTTTTCATACATACATCATGTATAGGTTGGTTTGTCATGCATCAAAATGGTACAAATGGATAGATTGAATTTTTCTGATAATTTTTCATATATAAATTATTTCAATCTGAGTTGTGGTTGAATTTCTATGAATTTTTGAAGTTTTGGCTATTTTCTGGAATTTCCAAAATAGAAATAATCCAGGAAAATGAATAATTACGTCAGCACTGCATCACACTTGTGTCAGCAAGTCGACGGTGCTGACCAGGTCAAATCTGACGCGTGGGGTCATCGCCCCGGCTTTGTACAAGGGGTTACATGCAGCTGAGGCAAGGCATGTACAAAAGGGTGGCTGCCGAGCAGTGCCCGGCGGCCTCGCGCCTTACGGGTAGTACTTATGGAGATGCAAAATATTCCATGAGTTTTGCAGCTGAGTGCCATTTCCGGTCTCCAGACGGACTGCGCCAGATCTAGTGGCTTGTACCACCCGGTAAGGGCCTTCCCACTTTGGTGATAGCTTGTTTGTACCCTTGGCGAACTGAACGCGCCTAAGGACAAGGTCACCTTCGTCAAAACACCGGGCACGAAGCCTGCGACTATGATAACGGCATGGGGCTCGCTGGTAGCGTGCAGCACGCGTAGCAGCCCGGAGATGGTTCTCCTTGAGTAGCACAATGTCGTCACGCCGGTGCTGATCTTGCGCTACTTCATCGTAAGCAAGCACTCGAGGGGACCCGTAAATGAGTTCCGTGGGGATAACAGCTTCTGCCCCGTAGACCAGGGAGAAGGGAGTCTACCCGAGCTCGGTTAGGTGTCATTCTAATAGACCAGAGAACTACCGGCAGTTCCTCGATCCACCGCCTGCCGTGCTTCTGCAGCGTATCGAAAGTTCTTGTCTTGAGTCCGCAAAGTACTTCAACGTTCGCCCTCTCAGCTTGTCCATTGCTCCGGGGGTGCGCCACAAAGGCGAATGAGATCTTGCATCCGAGGGCACGAACGTATTGCATGAAGGCGTGCCTCGTGAACTGGGTGCCTTTGTCAGTGATGATCCTTGCCGGAACTCCGAAACGACACACCAATTCTTTCAAGAACTTGATAGCTGACTGAGCAGTCACCTTTCTCATGGCAGTCACTTTCGGACATTTTGTAAATTTGTCGATGGCAACGAACAAGAATTCAAAGCCCCCAATTGCTTGGGGGAAGGGGCCGAGGATATCGATCCCCCAGACCGAAAATGGCCATGATAGAGGGATTGTCTGAAGGGCTTGGGCAGGCAGGTGTGTTCTCTTGGAATGGAACTGGCAGGCTTCACAAGTCGTAACGAGCTCAACTATATCTTGGAGGGTTGTGGGACAATAAAATCCTTGCCGGAATGCTTTCCCAACTAATGCCCTTGATCCAATGTGTGAGCTGCACATTCCTCTGTGAATCTCTGCCAGCCATTCCTTTCCACCCTCTCGGCAGACACACTTCAGTTTCACACCATTGGGCCTCCTTTTGTACAGAGTGTCATCGACAAACTGGATACATACTGGCCCTTCGGGCTACCTTCTTAGCTTCATCTTGGTAGCCGGGAAGTTCTCTGGTTTGGAGGAAGCGGACGATGTGCCTTGCCCAAGTTGGAGTCTGGGGCTCGGCAACAAGGACTAGCAGGACCTCCTCTGCTGCGGGAGCACCAGCCTCGTTCGTGGGGTCCATAGGCCCGTCTGGATGGGGTGGTCCGGCAAGCTGTGAGGAGTTGTTTCCGGCAGGGTCTCTGCCGGGGGCGGATGGCTCGACCGGGAGAGGCTTATCATAGTCCAACTTTCACCTTTTCCTGGCCAGTGTGGCTGGTGATACAGAGGGCTGAGAGAGACAGAGAACAAAAGTTCCTGGTTCCACAGTAAGCTTCTGCGCATCACACTTTGACAGGTGATCAGCTATGATGTTTTCCGCCTGGGGTACGTGCTCTGTTTGCAACCCATCAAAGTGCTCCTCCAATCTCCTCACTTCCTTGACGTATGCTTCCATCAATGGGCTTTTATAATCCTTGTGGACTTGTCTCACCACAAGCTGTGAATCTCGTCGAATGATCAACTTCTTGATTCCCAATTTTGCTGCAATCCTGAGCCTGGCAAGGAGCCCTTCATACTTAGCTCTATTGTTGGTGGCTTCTTCCCGGGAAAAGTGCATTTGGACGACGTGCTTCAAATGCTCCCCGGAGGGGGCAACAAGAAGCACGCCAGCCCCTACACCTTGTAGGGAAAAAGCACCATCAAAATACATAATCCATTCTTGGGGTGATTCCTTGCCGGGGAGAGCTGTTTCTGTCACTTCCTCATCAGGGGTTGGCGTCCATTATGCAATAAACTCTGCAAGTGCCCTGCTCTAAATAGTTGACGTGCTCTGAAACTTCAAACCAAAGCTGGATAACTCCAAAGAGCAGTCCACTATTCTGCCAGTGGCCACAGAGTTTTGGAGTATCCTTCGCAACGGAAAACGAGTGACAACCGTAATCTCATTGGCTTGGAAGTAGTGGCACAGTTTCCTTAAGGCCACGACGAGGCCAAAGATCAACTGTTGCGCACCAGAATACCTCGATCTAGCCCCTTGTAATAAGGAGCTGACGAAGTATAAAGGGCGCTGCACAACTTTCTTCCTTGCCGCGTCCTTGGGGTTGCTCTTGTTGCCATGCTCACTGTTGTTCTGGTCCTTTTCTGACTCTGTCATGATCTGGCCACTTTCTGTCTCGTCCACCTCTCGCTACGCTACCAAGGCCGCACTGACCACTTGGTTGGTTGCCGCTATGTAAAGAAATAACGGCTCTTGGGTGCAACCAAGGTACGCACAGACGATAGGTAGGCCTTCAATTCTTGCAGAGCTGCATCTACTTCTAGGGTCCACTTCATGGGCCTTGCTTGCTTCAAACTTTTGAAGAACGACAGGGCACACTCGGCAGACATGGAAATGAATCTGCTTAGCGCGGCAACGCATCCCGTTAGGCGCCTTACATCCTTAACTGTCCTTGGCGCTTGGATCTGCTCAATGGCCTTGATCTTTTCGGGGTTGGCTTCAATCCCCCGATGGGATACGAAGAATCCAAGTAGCTTGCCGGAGGGAACACCGAATTCGCACTTCTCTGGATTAAGCTCCAAGTTAATCTTGCGCAGATTAGCAAATGTCTCCTCCAAATCCTGGATAAGGGTGGTCCTATCCTTGGTTTTGACCATGATGTCATCCATATAAGCTTCTATGTTTCTGTGCAACTGTGGCTCAAAACCAATCTTAATTGCTCTTGCAAAAGTGGACCCGACACTCTTTAATCCAAAAGGCATGCAGAAAAAGTAGTCCGTACGCTACTGCAGGATGCTGCTAACGCGACACTACGATCAGAGACCCTTCGACAAAACTGTATGCGATGCCATAATCGCAAACGGTGGTGTAAAAAAACTGTCAAAAAAGGTGCAAAACGTTTGTGCTGGAGGATGCATCAAACACAATTCAGATTTTAGTTGCGTGTGTGATGCAGGGCATACGGTTCAATTCAATCAACTATTTGCGATGAGGATGAACAAAAGAAACGGGCAGACAGATGAAGGTGTGTGCGATGTACATCATACGTTCACTCGGACGAACTGTTTGTGATTAGGCAACACAAAAGAAACGGTCAGACAGATGAAGGTGTGTCCGATGTACAACATACGGTTCACTCAGATGAAGTATTTGCGCTGAGAGATGGGAATATAAACGGTTCAACTTAACAAGATGCGTGTGATACGCGGCAAACAGGTCTGTAATCAGAAATGTGTGCGAAGACCGATAATAACACAAATGATTGCTTCTAATAAGATGTATGTGATATGCTCTGTCTACACAACATCTATTGGCCATTGCGGGACGGGCGGTCTGTTCCACCAGTAGCTCATGTAAGAGAACTCTCAAGTTAAGTGTGCTCAGGCTGGAGCAGCCATCAGATGGGTGACTGGATGGGAAGTTCTGTTGATGTTAAATTAACTGATAGGATGGGTCGTATTTGTCAAATTAAATGCCTGATACGACCCATCCCATGAGTTAATTTAACCTCGAGGTCCTTGTTTTTTTTATTATTTAACACATGTTAAAGAAGGTCTACCGCATTACTTTTTGACAATGTATGATACATGGCATATAGTTGATCCATTCGACCTGTTTGTGATGGAATAAGCCGTGTGTGTTGTGGGAAAATGCTTGCTAGTATTCAACCGTTTGCGATTGATGAATTCATCACCGACGGGTTCCTTAGTGCGGTCCGTGTTCGTCTCCGCACCATCTACTTCTTGTGCTAGCTCGATGTTCCTTCTATGCTAACTTACCATTAATTGATGGCGTTTTATGAACACGCCGCCGTTTCCCGCCATTTCCTCACCTGTTTCCCGCCACCCAGCGATATTGCGCATAAACCTAGGCGGCGCGCGACGCACAGAGGCGACAAGCACAACCTATAGCACATCCACCTTTTCCAAGCATGCCAACCCACCAAAGCGTCGCCTCTGCCATCAACCTCATCGACGACGAAAACGAGCAGGTGCCATGGCCCAGCAAGGCCGAGGCGCTCCCCGGCAACGCGATGGACAATGCCGTGATGTGCGTCATCGCCAGGGTTGAGAAGACCTTTGGTGCATGGGGCTTGAGCGCCGCGGATCAAGATAGGCATGTCAGTAAAACATACATGATCGTTGGCGCGCCGCAGAGCAAGCTAGGTGTGTCCGCGCTGATAAGTTGCGGCTCGCTACACAGCAGGACCGTTGGAGCCCCACAGAGCGAGAGGCGCGGCGCGCCGCACAGGAAGAGCGGATCCATCGGTGCTTGCCTGCTATCGACACAACGTCGCAGCTATGTACATGTCCCGTCAGTACCCCCATTCCTCGCCAGGAGTGGGCACAGGCCCTCAGCGCCATATTTGCACCAGAGGCCGGCCGCGCCGTACTTTCACCAGACGCATGCCGTGCCGTTCGCATGGGTGTCGCCATTCACCTTGTCCGCAGCCAGCTGGATGCCAACGCGTTGTTCCGTAGGCTCGACCGCCTCCTTGGCCCAGGTGTCCACCTGGGTGCGGTAGAGGAACATGGCCGCCGATCCTCGAGCTGGTGATCTCCGTTGAAATAGCCAACTTGGAGCTTGAGATCGTGCTCCAGATGAACCGCGAGCGTGTCGACCGCTTGGACAAACGCCTGCACGAGTTCAGGCAGAACCAAGAGCAACCGTAGGTAAGGGCTGCTGGTCATGGTCTCATGGACGCATTTTATTTTGTTGAGTCATGTCGACGTGGATAGCTATGTATTCACAGCCATCATAGTATTGCTCTCTTTATTCCTCTGTTTCAATGTGTGTACTCTGTATTCCGTTCTTATATGTTCTGTTTCAATGTGTGTACATACGCTTTCCATTCTGTATATGTGGATGATAACAGCTAGATTCAAATTAGTATACAAAAATAGATGGAAAATGGAATTCATAATATACATATATGCATTAATTGTCCATTAGTTCATCACAGAATATATATATATATATATATATATATAGATATATATAATATCATCACATATACGTGATGATACTTAACTACTAGGTACAATGCATAAAATTGAAAACGAACAATACTAAAACTAATAATCCCTCCTGGGGCCAGTATTCTGTCAGCCCCTCGCCAGCAGCTCCCTGGTGCGTGGCGTCTTCCCAGTGCGGAGGCAGTACTCCGCCTCCTCCGCCTAGCCGGGCTTGACGTACCGATCTGCCTCTTGTTGGCGGGCGCACACGAACGATCTTTCCATTTCGTTGGGAGCTCATCGGAGCTCCTTGTCGGTGGCACGCTGGAGCTTATCGGCCCACTTGCACGCAGCGACGAGGCGCCGAGCGCCTATGACCTTCCTCGTGAAGTACCCGTCTTCGTACACCTCCTCGGCACGACGACGCGCCCGCCCCCAAAGCTCCGCCGCCTCCTTTTTCTAGGCGGCATCACGGGCTTCACAGGCCGCCTGGTACCTGGCTTCCTCCTCCGCCATCTCCTTCTTGAACGCCACTTGCCCTGCTTTCTCAGCCGGCGGCAGTGACTTCCACAGACAAAGATTGTACTGGCCCCAAAACCAATCAAAAGTTGGGGGGTCCGGCGCAACCTCGTCAGGCGGCGCAGAGGGGTCCTCGTTGCTGCTATTTGAGTGAGTGTCCTCGGAGGGCGGCGACTCCTCGTCGACGCGTGGGCAAACCGGCGACTCCATGGCAGAGATTTGTGTGTGAGAGAGAGGGCGAGCGAGGGGAGCATGTAAATGAGAATGCAGGCGGGACGACGTGAGCAAGGGAGTATTTATTGGAGGCCGGAATCTAGATTGATTGGGATAGTACACACGTCGGTCACCGGAATTTACGAGTACTGTAGTTTGAATTAAACAGATTCCTGCAGCAAAATCCGTGTGTGAACATAATAGCTGGCGGTTTCCAATACAAAGCCGTGTCTAATTAATGATCCCTACCAATCACCTACCAAACCTCGAGTTGCGAGATAGAGTGTCAATCGTGTGGGGGCCGGTTGTCTTGCTAGATCTTTACATTTTCTTTTTTGAACACAAGATATTTACATCGTCTGATGATTTTTTAACTCGCATACAAGTACACAAAAATATGATTTTTTATACCGTTATGGTTAGGCATTGCCTGTAGATATAGTTCAAATTTGGATTATGGTCATTAAATGGTTAGAAAATCACTTAAATGTCTTTAAAAGGTCAAATGACCCCTGTAATTTTCCAAATTTTCACATGACAGTTGTATTAGTGCATGTTAAACGTAGTAAAATTTGAAGGCATTAAGAGGAAGCTATCTCCCATTCGTCATCAAACATGCATTGTTCCCTCTCGGAACCACGAACCATGTAGTGAGTTGCTCCGGTTTGTGAGGGGTGTGTGTCCAAACTTTTGTCAAACATGCCAATTTCTTTACCACATCATCTTGATGGCATGCCATTACATCAACCAAGGTTTCATGTTTTTCTAATCATTTTTTAATTTTTTGGAATTAAAATGCCATGGCACTCCATGCATACATATGCATGTGCCCATGCCTTGAGACCAATATGTTTGAAAATTCCTTCTAATTTACTGCACATGGAATTAACTCGCACACAAGTACACAAAAATATGATCTTTTTCAAACCATTTTGGTTAGGCTTTGCATGTTGATGTAGTTCAAATTTGAATTACGGTCATTAAATGGTTAGAAAATCACTTAAATGTCTTTTAAAGGTCAAATGACCCCTGACATTTTCCAATTTTTCACATGACAGTTGTATTAGTGCACGTTAAACGTAGAAAAAATTTGAAGGCCGTAAGAGGAAGCTATATCCCGTTCGTCATCAAACATGCATTGTTCCCTCTCGGAACCACGAACCTTCTAGTGAGTTGCTCTGGTATTTGAGGGGTGTCTGTCCAAACTTTCGTCAAACATGTCAATTTCTTTACCACATCATCTTGGTGGCATGACACTAAATCAACCAAGGTTTCATGTTTTTCTGATCATTTTTTATTTTTTAGAATTAAAATTCCATGGCACTCCATGCATACGTATGCATGTGCCCATGCCTTGATACCAATATGTTTGAAAATTCTTCCTAATTTACTGCACATGGAATTAACTCGCACACAAGTACACATATATGATTTTTCAAACCGTTTTGGTTAGGCGTTACATGTAGATGTAGTTCAAATTTGAATTACAGTCATTAAATGGCTAGAAAATCACATAAATGTCTTTAAAAGGTCAAATGACCCCTAGAATTTTCCAAAATTTCACAGTACAATTGTAGTAGTGCACGTTAGACATAGAAAAAAATTGAAGGCCGTAAGAGGAAGCTATCTCTCTTTTGTCATCAAACATGCATTGTTCCCTTTCGGAACCACGAGCCCATCTAGTGAGTTGGTGGTGTGTGTGTCCAAACTTTCGTCAAACATGCCAATTTCTTTACCACATCAACTTGGTGGCATGACAATACATCAACCAAGGTTTGATGTGTTTCTGATCATTTTTTTATTTTTTGGAATTAAAATGCCATGTCACTCCATGCATACGTATGCATGTGTCCATGTCGTGAGACAAATATTTTTGAAAATTCCTTCTAATTTACTACACATGCAATTAACTCGCACACTAGTACACAAATATGATTTTCAAACCGTTTTGGTTAGGCATTGCATGTATATGTAGTTCAAATGTGAATTACGGTCATTAAATGGCTAGAAATAACTTAAATGTCTTTAAAAGGTCAAATGACCCCTAGAGTTTTTGAAAATTTCACATTACAGTCGTAGTAGTGCATGTTAGACGTAGAAAAAAATTGAAGGCTGTAAGAGGAAGCTATCTCCCGTTCGTCATCAAACATGCATTGTTCCCTCTCGGAACCACGAGTCTTCTAGTGAGTTGCTCCGGTTTGTGAGGGGTGTGTGTCCAAACTTTCATCAAACATGCCAATTTCTTTACCACATCATATTGGTGGCATGACATTACATGAACCAAGGTTTCATGTGTTTCTAATCTTTTTTTTATTTTTTGGAATTAAAATGCCATGTCACTCCATGCATACGTATGCACGTGTCCATGTCGTGAGACAAATATGTTTGAAAATTCCTTCTAATTTATTGCACATGGAATTAACTCGCACACAAGTACACAAACATGATTTTTCAAACCGTTTTGGTTAGGCGTTGCATGTAGATGTAGTTCAAATTTGAATTACGGTCATTAAATGGATAGAAAATATCTTAAATGTCTTTAAAAGGTCCAATGGCCCCTAGAATTTTCCACAATTTCACATTACAGTTGTAGTAGTGAACGTTAGACGTAGAAAAAAGTTGAAGGCCGTAACAGGAAGTTATCTCCCATTCGTCATCAAACATGCATTGTTCCCTCCCGGAACCACGAGCCTTCTAGTGTGTTGCTCCGGTTTGTGAGGAGTGTGTGTCCAAACTTTCTTCAAACATGCCAATTTCTTTACCACATAAACTTGGTGGCATGACATCACATCAACAAAGGTTTCATGTGTTTCTGATCATTTTTATATTTTTTGGAATTAAAATTCCATGTTAATCCATGCATACGTATGCATGTGTCCATGTCGTGAGACAAATATGTTTGAAAATTCCTTCTAATTTACTACACATGGAATTAAGTCGCACACAAGTTCACAAATATGATTTTTTCAAACCGTTTTGGTTAGGAGTTGCATGTAGATGTAGTTCAAATTTTAATTACGGTCATTAAATGGCTAGAAAATCACTTAAATGTCTTTAAAAGGTCAAATGACCCCTAGAATGTTTGAATATTTCACATTACAGTTGCACTAGTGCATGTTAGATGTAGAATAAAATTGAAGCCGTAAGAGGAAGCTATCTCACGTTCGTCATCAAATATGCATTGTTTCATCTCGGAACCACGAGCCTTCTAGTGAGTTGCTTCGGTTTGTGAGGGGTGTGTGTCCAAACTTTCGTCAAACACGCCAATTTCTTTACCACTTCATATTGGTGGCATGACATTACATCAACCAAGGTTTCATGTGTTTCTGATCACTTTTTTATTTTTTGGAATTAAAATGCCAGGTCACTCCATGCATACATATGAATGTGTCCATGTCGTGAGACAAATATGTTTGAAAATTCCTTCTAATTTATTGCACATGGAATTAACTCGCACACAAGTTTTGGTTAGACGTTGCATGTAGATGTAGTTCCAATTCGAATTAGGTCATTAAATGGGTAGAAAATCACTTAAATGTCTTTAAAAGGTCAAATGACCCCTCGGATTTTCCAAAATTTCACATTACAGTTGTAGTAGTGCATGTTAGACGTAGAAAAAAAATTGAAGGCCGTAAGAGGAAGCTATCTCCCGTTCGTCATCAAACATGCATTGTTCTCTCTCGGAACGACGAGCCTTCTAGTGAGTTGCTCCATTTTTTGAGGGCTATGTGTCCAAACTTTTGTCAAACATGGCATTTTTTTACCACATCATCTTGGTGGCATGACATTACATCAACCAAGGTTTCATGTGTTTCTGATTTTTTTACTATTTTGGAATTAAAATGCAATGTCACTCCATGCTGAATTGTGTAATAGCCGTTAGATCAATATGTTTGAAAATTCCTCAATTTACTGCACATGGAATTAAATCGCACACAAGTACACAAAATAGTAGTTTTCAAACCGTTATGGTTAGCTGTTGCATGTACATATAGTTCAAATTTCAATTACGGTCATTAAATGGCTAGAAAATCACTTAAATGTCTTAAAAGGTCAAATGACCCCTGAAATTTTCCAAAAGTTGACATGACAGTTGTATTAGTACTAAATTGTTTTTCATTCATTTAAAACACCATCTATTGCCACTTTACTCCAAATTCGTTTTTCACAGCTAATAAAAAATATCTACAACATCACACATAGTTGTTTCCTAGGAACCGTTTGCGATGAAAATATCCGGGTCTATTTAAGTCTCCCCCTTAAGCTTTGCCGGCTCGTCTGCTCCAGTGCTGGCAACCCCCGAATCCACGAATCCTGATCCCCATTCCCGCACCCCCTTCTTGCAAAGATGACACCGTGGACATGCTTCGTGAAGGCCCGTACGACGGCCGCATCCCCCCGAGCGCCGCCGCCTACGCCGAGAGCGCCACCGCCAATGCTAAGAGTGCTGCCGCATCCGCATTGAGCACGGTCGCTTCCGCCGAGAGGGCGTTTGCGACAGCCGACAGGACAGCTAGCAGCCGAGACGGCTGCAGCTGCGGCTACGACGGCGGCTGCAAATGCCGAGAGCGCTCGAGCTACCGTCCCTGCCGCTGATGTCTCCCTGGCCCGGGTCGAGGCCATCCATGCCAAGATCGAGGATGCACACGCCTAGATATTCCAGGCCACCCCGAAGTCCAGCATGCAACCCATGTCTGAAAAGGCGGTGGCCATGGAGCACCTGCTTCCTCATGAGGTCGCCGAGCGGGAGCTGGAGATGCAAGAGGCGGCGGAGATCGAGAAGTGCCGACAGGAGGAGTTGCGTGTGGCCGAGGTCGAGGTAGAGAATAGTCTGTCCGTGGAGGAATCGGCGCCGACGACGAGGACGAGGACGAGGACGCGGTCGACTTCAGCAGGGGGGACGCGGAGTCCACCAACGGCAACATGTTGCCAGGACAATTCATTGACGTCTTCATCTCACACCAGCGATGGATAGGCCAGCGCGGCGGCGGATTTGTTAAAATTATGCATACTGAGGCTTTGTTTTTAATGCTGGTCTTTTGTTAGAGTAATGTTTAGGTCAACTGGCTCTGTTTAATTACTAAAATTGCTCGATTCAGTAAGTGTGGTATGTCTGTTGTATGCTCTTTTGTGTGCCCAAATTAGCAAGCGATGTTAAATAATGCAATGACGTACCTAGGGAAATTTCCACCAAAATTTGAATTATCAGACTCATCCCATGCGCGTAAAGTAGAAGAATCATTTGCGATGCACACAATCGTTCAAAGTGAATGGTCCGGCGGCGCCGCGCGCAAAGTTTCCCTCCACATTTCCAAAATTTTGGCCTACTGCCAAAATATCTACCACCGCCCCCTTCCCGCCTTCCCCACCCCCTTTTCTCCCCGACAACAAGTCACATTTCCCATGTTTCCTCCTTCCTTCATTCCTAAGCTATAGCCGCGTCCCCGCTCTCGCCGTCTTGCACCCTACCGTCGGGGTCACCATGGTCTTCTTCAAAGACCTCTCCAGCGGTTCCTCCACCGGCCACGACTCCTTCACCACCCGGGTATGCCTCTCTTCTCTCTCACGGGCTATGACTCGGAATGAAGGATTTTTACCCGACGGTCGATTTGAGTCATTTCTTCGTCTTGTAGCTCCCTAGGACCATCAGTGGCAATGAAAGGAGCGGGGTGGCTGAAGATCTATCTGCTCATTGTCACCATCAATCTCCATGCGTGAAGCTAGTTGCGTTTGAATCTCTGCACAATGGGAGGAAGTTTCTGGCATGTGCAGAGAAGGTTAGACCATCTTTCGTTGTTACAAATCATTTGTTAGATGTAATTCAGACACTGTCACGGTCCCAACCCATTCATACCACACATTCAGCCAAACACATCCTAAGACAGTGTCACAGTTTGTACCTAGTATCTTAAATTGTGTCGGTGTACAAAAGTAGGGGCACACCATTGTACCCCTTTACATGTGCACGGGCAGTCGGAGCCGTGCGCCACGGCCACACTAAGCAGGGCAGAGGAGGGGAGCCGGAGAGAAGCCGAAGCACAAGATGGCCAAGGCAATGCCAAGAGCAAAGATACCAAAGAGTGAGAGGGCAAGGTGGACTCCCCCGGCAAGGCCCTTGCCGGGGCAGCCTCTGCGGCAGCGGCAAGAGCCTTGACGGGGCAACTTGCCCGATGCTAACAGAGCGAGCCACCCTTGAGCCCTCGGGTTCCAACGCAACCAAACACATTGGAACTAGGGCTCGGGAGGCACCTCCGTGGTAGCATGCAAAACTTTTTCAAGACCATAGAGATATGAGATCAGATGAGAACCAGAAGACGACGACCCTCGGCGGGATCCTTGCCGAGGAGATCCACAAGACCCCCGGCAAGCGCCTTGCCCGGGACGACTGCAACGCCACAGCAAGACCCTTACCAGGCCCCCGGGAAGGCCCTTGCCGAGGGCGTCAGCGGGGCCACAGCCAGGCCCGCGTCAACCAAGACTCCACCGCCGTCTCCAAGCAGCTGCTAGCTCAACCAGCTGGGAAGGCACCTGCGTGGCGACGGGCGGCCTCTACGCCAACTCGGCAAGCATCTGCGTGGTGGCATGCAGATCTTCGTGAAGACCCTACCACCGCACCACCTCAGCTGCCTGCCTGCCTACATGGCGCCACATGCATCGCTGGCCTGGGCGCGTGTCAAAGCAAGGCAAGGCGGCAACGGACGGGACGGGCCTCGTTCCCGTCCCCAATAAAGCTAAGGGACACCTAAGCTACACATTAAATGCGTCTTATCCTATAGCACGAGCGAAAAGCTTGCAACACTGTAGGCCTTTCCACCTCCTGTGTGCCACTGTGGCAGCCCCTTCCAACTATAAAAGGAGGCCCTTGGCATACTGGAGAGGGATTCGGCTCTTTTGAACTACGCAGCCACCATAGCTAGTTCGAGAGCTCAAGAACTCTCTCAAATACACAGCAAAAAAGGACTAGGGTCTTAGGCATCCTTGCGGCCCAAACCTGGGTAAACGATCCTTGTGTTGACTGCTAATCCTGCTCTTCTCACAACCCCGCGCCCCGGCAACCGTAGTAGGGATTCTTGTGATCCCATAGGTGTCGTTTCCCACCGACATCTTTGGTGCGCCAGGTAGGGGGTGCAATTGTGAGAATCTGGTCTAGTAGTTAACCTAGCAGTTCTTCATCGCCATGGCCTCTAAAGAAGAAGACGACCAGGAGAAAACTACGCCGCCTGCAAGCGCGAAGGGCGCCAGCGCGGCAACAGAAAAGCTAAGTCATCCAGAGCCTTGAGCGATTTCCTTTTATACATGAGTTTAATATCCTAGGAGATCCTGCCTATGTATGGAAAACCCGCGTGTAAAGGGGCCCTCCCGCAATTGGCAACGCCCTTGTTTTGTTTCTAGTCCGCTCAACAGCTCAAGCGGCCGTGTCGGGAGTGGCAGGGTAGCCTTCCGCACTAGGCAACGCTCTCGATTCTGACTCGAGTCAAGCTCGATAGGTCGAGCGGCCGCGTTAAGGGCGGTGGGGTGGTTTGCCCAGCAGCAAGTGCACCCGGCAGGCCAATGGGGATCCGTACTCAAGACGCCGCCCTGGGTTTACGCGCCGGCAAGCCCACCCGGTTAACGTAGGGTGGACATACAAAGGGAAATCGAACAGGAAAATAACATGCATTGTATCCAGAGTACTGCAAAGTTATAGTACATCAAATTGTTGCCGCGGTTCTAACTAAAGATAGAAATTTTCTTGGTCATGAACCTGCAGCGGCGATAAGAAACAAGGTGCCTAATCCCGGTGCTGGCCCTCCACCCTTCGAATTCCGTCGATGAGGCTGATGATGGGCTTGATACGCTCCTTGAGCGGCGCGAGGTCAGTGCCCTCCAGTAAGCTCTCCGGCGCGTCGTCGAAGTCAAGGGTGGGATTCCAGTATGCCACCTTGGTGAGGACATTGGTCATGGCACCCCGGCAAAGCCATCGGTCCTCGTCGGCCAGCAAAGCCGCCCTGTTGGAGTGGAACTGCTCCAGGGCCCTGAGAACACCCTCGAAGAACAGGGTCAGCTTGGCGTTGGTAGTCCCGCTGCGCTCTGGGGCGTACCTTATATTTGGCATCCCCATGGTAGACAGCTGCATGGTGATCCTGCTGGCGACGTCCTGGAGGCAGCTGATCCAGCGATTCTCGCCCTCCACGAAATCCTTCTGGCTGGCGGCTTCGTTCCTCCGCTGCAGCTTCTCGGCCTCCAGATCCTTGGCCAGGGTCTCCTCCTGAGCCTTGGCCTCTGAGAGCATCTCCTCGAGGACCTCCAGCTTTAGCTTGAGGTCTTTGATGGAGTTGTTGGCCTCGGAGAGCTCCAGGCCCTGCTAACGGCCGCGCCCTGCGCCTCGGTCAAGGCATCGTTGAGCGTGTCCTTCTCCTGGGACAGCTTCATAGCCTGCTTCTTCAGCCCGTCCCGCTCCACCTCCAGCTCCTTCACCTTGCCGGTGTGAACCAGAGCCTAGGCATCGAGCATCTCCCTGTGCCTCTGCTCCAGCTCTTAGGTCTGCTGCGTGACAAGCTTCTCCACCTCCTCGTCCTTGGTGTGGAGTTTGGCGTCGAGGTCCACCTCGCGTTTGGTGAGGTCCTCCTACTGGGAGTTCTGCGCGGCCTGATGCTGGGTCTGAGCGGCCTCGGCTGCAACGGCCAAGCCCTCCGCCGTCTCCTAGGCCTTCTTGATGTCGGCCAGCTTCACGGTGAGCTCCATGTCGCGCTTGGCCAGCTCGCCCTGGGCGGCCTTCAGCTCTTCGCTAGCTTGGCGGAACTAAGTTCTGCGCCGGGCGACGCCAAGACCTTGAGGTCCGCCTCCGCCTTGTCCACCCTTGCCATCCTGGACTTCACCTTGTCCAGGCGGGCGCGGTGGAGTGCATGGAGCTTCCGGAAATTGGCGCCCATGGCCTGGAGAAGCCGCTCCTCCTGAGAGCCGTCGCCACCGGGCGCCGCTCGTCGGCCGACGACTCGAGCCCGGGCGGCTAGTACCTCTTCGAACACCTGTCCCTCGACGGGCGCCCCTGAGCTGGACGCCCGGGAGGTGGACGAAGAGGTCGCCGGTCACCCTCGAGATATTGCCGAGCTCGAGGCAGCAGAGGAGGAAGGCTGGTCATCGACCACCTCTTCCTCGGTGGCGGCCTTGCCTGCCTCTCCGGCAGGCCCCTTGCTGGGCTCCCCGGCAGGCCCCTTGGCGGCATCTTCGGCAACACCCTTGGTGGACTACTCGGCAGCGACCTTCTCAGCCTCTGCCATGGCGTCGTTGGCGACATCCTCGATGATGGCGTCTTTGTCCTCCTGGTCCGTCGATGGACGGTCTGGACACCGAGAAGGGAATGAGACAAAGCCAAGACCAAGAATCAGCAAGAAAAGAAAAAGAACATGGACGAAAGGCGAGCAGCTTACCAGTGCCGGACTCGGGAGCAGAGGTCCCTCCCCGCCAACATTTGGCACCGAGGGAAAGCCACCGGCTCCCGAGTACTCCTCCCCCCCCCTCCGTGTGCATGGGCTCGGTGCTTGGCGCGCTTGTCGGGGACGCCCCTCGGGACGGCGTGGTCGAGGGGGGCGGCGTGTTAGGGGTATCCCTCTGTGGCTCCTCCTGCTCCTGTCCTCCTCTTGCGACTACAGCAAGGTCTGCACCAGGATATCCTGCACCCCAACACATGTTGATGAGGGGTGAATGATGAACTCACGCTAGGGCTGTGCCGGGGGCTGCTGTCCGGGCTGCTCAGCTCCACAAGTGGTGCCCTCGAAGTACCCGCCGGGGGCTGACCGCCCGCCGAGGCTTTAGCCCTCTTCACCCTCTGGGCCAGCGTCTCCGCATCCCTGCAAAGACGAAAATAAGTAAAGACAAGCAGTACAGTGTTGGGACCCCGATTCTAAGTCACACCGATCTAGCATGTAACACCTCATATCACTTTGCGGCCTCACGCACTGTATTCCCACGGGTGTCGCTGTCGGATCACGGGTTCCGGCAGACCCTTAAGGTTCGAACTCTAGGGTGCACACCGAGATCCAACCCTCCACCGTCTCGTACCTTGCCAAATCGCAGGGACCTAAACTACTAACAAGAACAACATGAGGGACACAAGATTTATACTAGTTCGGGCCACCGTTGTGGTGTAATACCCTACTCTAGTTTGTGGTGTGTGGATTGCCTCTGGGGCTGACGAAGAACACATCTGAGGGAAGAACAGCCTCGCGAGGGTCTGTTCTTGGTGGGTGTGATGAACTGCTAAGTGGTGCCCCGTTGCTCTAGCTTGAGGAACGGGTTTCTCTCTCTCTCTGGATTCCGAATGCTCTGTCCAATCGTCCTCCGTCCCAGCACTCCGAGTGTGGCTACCCCTATTTATAGGCGAAGGCCCTGGGCCTCGTCCCAAATATTGAGCGGGAAGGGCGCCAACAATTGGCCATTTTGAAGGGGAACAGCGGGTACACTTATCCTGACTAAAGTTGGTCCTCGGCTGCCAAAGGCTCGTGATGACGCTCGCTTGGGCTCCACGATGATCGCATTCCAGCTGTTGGGGCTGGTCTTGGTCTTGTTGCACCAAACGGATGCCTTTGTCTCGATGCCCTTGCTCGCGCTTGCCCCCTTTGCACCAAAGAGGAAAGGAGGACGCTATGCGCTGGCCGGGCGCCTCGATCGGCGCCTCTTGGTCGTCATGGCTTACGCCACGGGCACCTCGCGAGGTACCCCGCCTTTGAGTTCACCGCTTCTCATGAGCCAGCCCGACGAGGCCGCCGCTCGAGGAAGCTCTTGGTTGTCCGCCTCATGAGGCTTGGCCCCTCGCGAGGGTCTTGAGCTTATGCTGATGAAGATGGGCCGCCCCTGGGCCTCCTTTGAGCCCACGCAGAAAGCCGCAGGTAGGCAAGTCTGGGGACCCCTGCTCCCGTAACGCCGACAACAGCCCCGGCCCATGGTGCGCCCGAACTTGGCCGAGCGTAGAGGCGAAGGGCAAGGCGAGCGTCAAGGGCCCTAACAGCCCGCGGCCTTGGGCGACGTGGTGGCGGTTGATTGGACGTGGGCGACACTGCCCCCACGGCCCTTATTTCGTGCCTTGCTAGGCGGACATGCCGCCGCACACATCTGCTCTCTCTCGCTGCTTGTGCGCCCAGTCCTTCCCCTCTCGAACTCCGGTTTCCATTTCCAATCCATCTCAAATCTCCTCCCCTTTCGATTGCCATGGTCTCACGAAGAAGGGGAAAGGGAAGAAACCTGCGCCGCTTCGCCCGCTGGCCGCGGCCTCCGCCGTCAATTCGCCGATCATAATCAATCTGGAGGCCTTGGGCAAGATCAGTTCGGCTCGCCCCTTCCTTTAATGAATGCGGAGGACGACGGCCTGGCCTGGCCCCACTTTTGCCATCGACAGGATGATCACCGAGGTCCGGTATTTTGTCGACGCCCTATGGGCGGGCTGGTTCCCCTTTGTCTGATTTCTTCAATGCCGTGCTTTCCCACCATCGTATCCACATGATGCATCCGGGTCCCGAGTCCATTACTCTTCTCTCGCCTTCGCTTCGCTTGTGAGGCAATGATGGGCATCCTTCCCTCGGTTGCCTTGCTGCACCACTTCTTCTCTTCGCGCTTTGTCGACCCGGCCAATGCTCGGCGTGGCGTGAGCTTCGTCGCCGCTACCAAGACCGCGCCTCGTGGATTGACTTCAGCCTGCCTTCCGCCCGGCTGGGTTCCGCCAGAGGTGGTTGCACGTGGATGCGGGGGTGCCCAGCCCCCTGCTATCGGAGCCAACTTCGCCTGCTGTCCCCAATTCTGGCTGGGGCCAGGAGACGCTTTCAAGCCCTCGGCTCTTCTTCGTCTGGCGTAGCTTCGCATTCCTGAGGTCGCTCGCAATGACAGCGCCCAAGGTGGTGAAGGAATTCCTGACGCGCCGCATTGCTCCTCTCCAACGCCATTCCCACCGGATGTGGGCCTTCGGCGGGCCTGGTGATCGTATGAGGCTCCAGGAAGAAGACCTGACGCCAGAAGCGCTAAGGAAGGTGCTCCTGGTCCTGACTGGCGATCCTAACCCCGGTGGCATCCAGCATGAAGGGGCCTTGCTGTACCGCTGCCGGAATAGGGGTGATCTGGTGAACCAGATGCCTATCTTCGATGAATGGGGGCTGCGCCCCGCTGGTCTCCAGGGGCCTCACGAGAATCCAGTGGTGGCGACAGCCCTTCCAGTCGGCCAAGGCGGCTCCTCCTCAAGTGGTGGAGCAGGGAGGTACGAGCCGCCAGAGACTGAAGGGACCCCATCCGGGGTGTCAGCGCCTGGCGATGCTCGCGAGGGGGCAACTCCCGAGGCTCATGCTGCTGGGCCGAGGGCGGCAGGCAGCCACTGCAGCCACTGGGCTGGAGCCCCCGAGGCCTCTGCTGCTTCTCTTGGCGAGGCGACTAGCAGCGCACGTTAGGCAGGCGCCCCTGACGCGAGCCGCCTCGATGCTTCTCCCTTGCCGCAGGCTGATCCCTGCGCCCAAATCTTGGGCCGTTTCCGCATGAACTTCGAGGCCCTCCGGAAGAGAAGGGAGGCCCTGGGCGATGATTACCCTTGTCTCCTGCTGAAGCGCAAGAAGTACTTCGCTACTGATGAGTAAGCCTTCCTCTTCTCCAACTCCTGATTCTTATGCTGCTTGTACTGATCCTTGCCCTGCAGGCCCCTTCCTGCCGAGCTCATGGAGACGGGTGAGGAGACGTCCTCCCCGGCTTCGCCCCCTCCCTAGTCCTCGAGGGCTCCAAGCAGCGGAGCTCTTGTGGTGAGGGCGACCGGGGAGGTGAGCTGTCCCGAGGCGCGTCGTGGCCCTGCTCGCCTCACGATCCTTCCTCGTGAGCCTTCCCGAGGCATAGCTAGCCTGCCGTGGGCTTCTCGCCTGGTCGTGGACGGCGATTGGCTGAGGCGCTCTCGCGCCTCGTCTGGGATGGGCTAGCTCTGTGTCGGGCTTCAAGGCGCGCGCGCCGCCGCCGCGAGGGTGCCAGCCCACTTCGTCCGGAGGGGAGTGTAGATTCGCTGGCCTCGCACCCGTCCGGGCGGTCGGTGGTGTGGAGGACGGCGCGAAGGCCGCCAGAGCGCCGCGCCTTCGCCAAGGATTTCTTCAAGGCGGCCGACGCAGTGAGCCTTCGGTGAAGAACTCACGACGAAGACGCTGCCGCTTTGAGGCCGAGGGCCTGCGCCTGGTTACAGAGAGGCGCGAGCTGGAGGACGCTGCCGCTTTGCGCTGCCGCCAGCGCGAGCTTGATGATGAAGAGGCCAGGGTGTCGCTGGCAGCCTCCCGAGAGGCCTGTTCTCGGGCCATCGAAGAGGCCCGGGCAGCTGATAGGCGGCGAGAGGCGGCGGAGGCGCGGGCACGGGAAGCCCTAGCCCGGTGCCACTCGTTGGAGGAGCAAGCGGAGCTGCGTGAGGCAGCCCTTGCATCGATGAAGGTGGCTTCTGGCAACTCGGCGGAGCTCCAGAAGCGTGAAGAGGCGCTGACGCTTGAGGCCGCCGAACGCGCGCGCGAGTACGAGCGCTTGGAGACGAGGGAGCGCTTGGCGACGTGGGCAGAGGATGAGGTTGCAGCCCGGGAAGCCCGCGTCATGGAGGAGGTCGGACGCCGAGTGGCGGCGGCGCGCCCGAACCTCGAGCGCGAAGTTTGAGGAGCGGTTGGGGTTGATCAAGGCCGAGGCCGAGGGCAGGACTGCTGCCTTGAGGACCAAACTGGAGGAGGCTATGCGGCGGGTCGATGCTCTTCAGACCGCCCTTGAGGTGGCGCAGAGGGAGTCCACCACCTCTCAGGCCGAGGCGCTCCTTCTTCGCCAGCGGGTGGAGGAGGCCGAGGTTGTTGCGCCGCTGCACGCGGACGAGATGCGTCGGGCCGCGAGTCTTGGAGCATGAGCACCGCCCCATGCTCTCCATGCTCCGGGAAAGAGCTAACGTGGCCTTGGATAACATCTGCGAGGCGACGGTAGGCCAGACGCACGCGGCCAATTACGCCGGCAACCTTCAGTTCTTCATCGACGTGGTGGCGCGGCTGGAGGCGCGGTCGGTTAGGGCCGACAGGTTGGTGGAGGAGAGGAGCCGCACGCTGCTCGGGCGCGCCTTTTCTCGTGTCTTCAGTCATCTCCAGGACATGGACCCCCACTTCGACTTCGACGCAGCCATCGCCCTAGTTCCCCAGGCCGTCCGGGGCGACTGCGTAATCGGGTGGAAGACAACATGGATGCCCTCGTCAGGGCCTTCGCTTCGGATGACGACGGCGTGGTCGTGGCCGCCGATGAGGGTGGCGTGGTGAATGGCCCAGACGCCGCCGACGATCACGCGGACAGCGATGGCGAGGCCAGCGATGCCAGCAACGGCTCGGGAGGTGCTCCTGAGGATGCATTGGGGGATTTATCCGACTGATCATGTATTGTCCTTGTTCCATTACCCTGCATGGATAGAACCTGTGGTTTGACCTGATGGAGGTGAGAGCATTTTGGGAGGGGAGCCCCTCATGTAAAACTTGTGTTCTTTTCAGACAGTAGGTGTTACATCGCCCATACGCCCGCGCGAAATGGTAGGCTAGGCGACGCGCTAGTTTGATGGTTTACCTTTGTTTCATACGAGCCCCGAGATAGCCTGTGGGAGGCTGCGGCAATCCGAGTGTATATCGATCGAATCCGTAGGACCTGCAGCAAAAACCCTCCGGAGGGGACGCGGCGGCGACAGGCTAGGCTGTGTGCGAGCTTGGCCTAGCCCGGCTCGCGAGGGGCTCGCAAGGGGAGGCAGCTGAGGCGGAGTTGTAACTGAAACGCGAGAGATTTGCTCGAACGAGACTAAGCACCCCTTCCCCGAATACACGCAAATCTTCAAGCTCAAATTCAACTTAAATCCAACAGGGGAAAACGACAGCCAGAGGGAAAACCAAATGAAAGCAGAAAAAGGCCGCGTCCGGCACCTAGTCTAGTCTTGGACGTCTTCTCACCAGCGCGGAGCTAAGTGCTGCTACTGGGTGTAGGAGGGAGCCCCAGGGCCTGAGGCCGGCACCCCTGAGACTCCGGGGCGTGTACAGCCCCACTCATTATTACGTGAGAGTGTCACGGGGCGGCGAGCTTCACAAGCACCGGGCCTTCTTCACAGTACCGCCTTGCTTCATATCGCCAGACGAGGGCCCCGCCTTGCGCCACACTCTAGTGCCACCAACGACGACCGGAAACCAGGACGCCGCCGGTGGGGTCGAGCGGTCGCCAGCGGTTCCCCCGACGACCACGGGTCCTCCGCCAGGGGCAGGCCCTGTGGCACCTCCCCAGCAGAGGGCCTACCTCCTGAGAACCCCTTGCTCTGAACGCCGCGGTGGTGATGCCGGATCTCTTCCCCTCTCCGGCAGCCCCCTGCGCCCCCCTCCCGAGGGGTAGGAGATCGCGGAGCGGGCAGCCGCTCGCCGTGGCGACCTGTACCTCCTGCGACCTATGGTTAGCGTATGTTTGCTCTTGAGGAAGTAGCGGTACCCGATAATCGTCGCCCCCGGCATGACCAGTGGGACCATCTCGAGACTCCTGGAAGAGCGCGGCTTTTGGTGCTTCATCCCCCCTTATTGGGCTGGGGAGCGAGTCTTGTTCTCCCTCATGCGGGTGCCCCTGGTCCATCATGTGGGGCACGTATTCCTTTGGCGCCGTCATTCCGAAGGCCACGCCGTAGTGCTGAGCGTGCCGCGCTGCTCTGCTCGATGCGCCCGCCGTGGGGTGGTGGCGCGGCGGTCCACCAGGGCCGTGAGTTGCGTCGAGTCCTTCTTCTCCGCGGGCCGTGGGCGGGGGCAACCCCACCACCGGCCCGACGCTGACAGCTTCGCCGGTGCTGGAGTAGCTTTGGAGCCCGCGGGCACGTGTGGAGCCCCTGTGCGGGCCGCCCTCGGCCTGAGGTGGGAGTTGGGTGTAGAAGGGTGAGCCCCGAAGGCGGCGAAGCCCAGGAGCTCCGCCACTCGCTTCCAAAGAAGACGCCGCGGCCGCTCTCCAAAGAGCTCGCACTACAACAACTCTCGGGCCACCGTGAGCGCGCCCTCGAGTTCGCTTCGCTTCCCGGGCGTGTAGGGTAATGTGGTCGCGGCGTGGTTGGAGGCTCTTGCTGCCGACCACGCCTGCCGCGGTGTGAGCGCCTGCCGGAGTTTCGTCCGTGTCGCCGCTCAGCGCCTGCGGACCGCGAAGCTTCTGGGCACGGGTCGCCCGAGGCGAAGCGGCTCAAGGTGGGCGGGCCACGCCGCCCATGGATCTGGGTTGCCTGCTTGGTCACTGGTGATGGCGATGACGATGCGATGGGACGCGAGGTGGCAGAAGGCGGACTCCGGCGCACCCCTACCTGGCGCACCAAATGTCAGATCACGGGTTCAGGCAGACCCGTAAGGTTCGAACTCTGGGGTGCGCACGGAGATCCAACCCTCCACTGTCTCGTACCTCGCCGAATCGCAGGGACCTAAACTACTAACAAGAACAACACGAGAGACGCAAGATTTATACTAGTTCGGGCCACCATTGTGGTGTAATACCCTACTCTAGTTTGTGGTGTGTGGATTGCCTCTGGGCTGACGAAGAACACATCTGAGGAAGAACAGCCTCGCGAGGGTCTGTTCTTGGTGGGTGTGATGAACTGCTAAGTGGTGCCCCATCGCTCTAGCTTGAGGAACGGGTTTCTCTCTCTCTCTCGGGATTCCGAATGCTCTGTCCGATCGTCCGCCGTCCCCCCACTCTGAGTGTGGCTACCCCTATTTATAGGCGAAGGCCCTGGGCCTCTTCCCAAATTTTGAGCGGGAAGGGCGCCAACAATTGGCTATTTTGAAGGGGAACAGCGGGTACACTTATCCTGACTAAAGTTGGTCCTCGCCTGCCAAAGGCTCGTGATGACGCCCGCTTGGGCTCCACGATGATCGCATTCCAGCCGTTGGGGCTGGTCTTGGTCTTGTTGCACCAAACGGATGCCTTTGTTCGATGCCCTTGCTGCGCTTGCCCCCTTTGCACCAAAGAGGAAAGGAGGACGCCTTGAGCTAGCGCCTCGATCGGGCGCCCTTGGTCGTCATAGCTTACGTCACGGGCACCTCGCGAGGTACCCCGCCTTGAGTTCTCCGCCTCCTCATGAGCCAGCCTGGTCGTCCGACCCCCAAGGCTTGGCCCCACGTGAGGGTCTTGAGATTGCGTTGATGAAGATGGGCCGTCCTGGGCCTCCTTTGAGCCACGCAACAGGTCGCAGGCAGGCAAGTCTAGAGACCCCCGTTCCCAGAACGCCGACAGTGGCCTTACCATGGTCGGGGACCGTTTGCGCCTTTTGGCTCACGTATATGATAGTGTCGCTAGCATCCATATGAAAGAGAACCCGGGCCGACATGACTAGCCGTGAACCCAAAGTGGCACTAACTTACGGGGACAAGCATACATGAAACAACATCGAGCATGTCGGTCAGCAGTGTGTGAATCCAGGCTGTAGCAACTGGGCTAACAGGACTCCAGGAACCCGGGCTGTAGCAGGCTAGGCAGGACTCCGGATGTCACTGCGTGACATTTCCCTGAAGGGACAGACACAGGAACGAAGTGAATCACATGCCGGCCAGTCTAAGTGTTCCGGAGCAGTTGTGCTATGCTAGCAGGACTCCGGTAAACCGGGCTGTAGCAGACTACCATGGCTCAGTGGAAGCACTAGAGTACATTTCCCCATAAGAGAGGCTACCAAGGATAGACAACTAGGCTGTTGGATCCCACACATAGCAATACATGTTACATGTACGCATAACATGCAAGTATGTGCTGTACAACATGGCATCAAGACATAACGCAAACTCATATAGATAAAGGCCCAGAAGAGCCACATAGCATTAAATACAAACAGGGGTCACATGACCCATCATTCAGAGCATACAAGCAACAAGCAGAAGCATTACATGTCTGAGTACGCATAACTACAAAAGAAAAAGGCCGAGAAGCCTGACTATCTACAAGACCCTCCCAAGGGTACAAGATCGTAGCCGAGGTAACAAGCTATTCGTCAAGTCCATGCAGAACTACTAGTGAGACAGATGTCTCATTCGCAAAACATAAATAAAGCAAACGTGAGTACAAAGGTACTCAAAGAAGACTTACATCGATCATATCATACATGCATTAGTATCAAGGAGGCAATGTGGGGTTCAGCTTGACAAGCCCAGCTTTGACTCAAGCTAACCTATTCTACAACTACGAGTAACTTCTTTGAGGTAAGAAAGCGCATTACGAGTCCACTAATCACCACCTCAATACACCACTATGGATTCATTCCCGTCTCACTACGAGAAGGCCATCCATAGCACTCACACTTATCTTGAGCATTTTAGAGTATCCACTTCAAGTTGTCTATGTACCACACAAGCATCCACGAGTCCATAACCGAGGACACGGCTATTCTAATAGATCATGATAACCCTGCAGGGGTGTACTTCTTCACACACGCTCTCACCACTTATCACCATGTACACGTCATGTATCTCGGCAACCTTCAAGCGGAAGCCTGGCGAGGGTGTCGGCCACGACCTGACTAACCACACAAGACTCTAGTCCAGGTTTATCGCCTATTTGGGTTCCATAAGCAAGGAGATCCGGCCGGGGTGTCGCTCACAGCCCCAAACGATGTGAGCAGGGTTCCCAAGCACACCATCCGCGTGCCACTTGGTACACCGTGCCACTATGCCTAGTCTGTCCCAAGCCCACCTAGCCGGGTGCCACTTGGTAGACTACTAACACTACCTACAAACACAAGAAACTGTTTGCAACTCCTGGACAGAGATCAAGTTGGTTAATAAGTCGAGATAGCTTGGAGCGCCCGGAGTCCAATGTGTGGTAGTAACTAGTCATTGGACAACATACACAGAACTCGCTTAAGGATTTGTTCCAGTGAGACAACCCACCATGTACTCCTACATGGCCTCTCACCGCTACCTTTACCAAATCGTGTTCACACGTTTAATTCTCGGCATCAGAACATATCGTAACACTCCAATTCATTCCCGATGAATCAGACCTGACACAACTCTAAGCAATAGCAGGCATGGCATAGTAGGAACACAACATGGCTCAATCAACTCCTACACATGCTAGTGTGTTTTAACTATTTACTGTGGCAATGACAGGTCATGCAGAGGAATGGGTTCAACTACCGCATCATAAAGTAGCAGTTGAATCATTGTTGTCCTAATGCAATAAAAGAGAGCAGGAGCAAGAGAGTGGGATTGTATCAGAATGAACAAGGGGGGAGGGGGGTTTGCTTGCCTGGTAGATAAACAGGGGGGCACTGCTCCACAGACAGGTACTCTGGAGCACTCTCCGGAGCAGAACCTATCGAGAAGGAATGGTGTCGACAATCAAGAACAAGCATACGCAACAATATGATGCATGAATATGGCATGAATATGTGATGTGTTTTGAGCTAATGCATTTAGCATTCTACTTGGAAGAGGTCCATTTGAACCAAAGGTTCAAATGCAACTCTAATTTAAGTCCCTTTAAATGCCATAAGTGTGTTTCCATATATACAGCATGTATAGGTTGGTTTGTCATGCATAAAATTGGTACAGATGGATAGATTGAATTTTTCTAATAATTTTTCATATATAAATTATTTCAATCTGATCTATGGTTGAATTTCTATGAATTTTTGAAGTTTTGGCTATTTTCTGGAATTTCCAAAATAGAATAATCCAGGAAAATGAATAATTATACAAGATCAACACGCTTAAGCGTCGAAGTCAACAGCTACCACCAGGTCAAATCTGACGCGTGGGGACCACACGTTAGTGATACAGGGTTTAAGCAGGGGGTTAATTAGCCTAACTAAAAATTAGGGCCGCCGGGTCCCAAGTGTCAGTGTCACGGGTTTAGTTAACTGGTGATTAGTTTTGGCTAATCACCTGGCCGGCGGGGTGCACCTGTCAGACCGGCGAGGTCGTCGCCGGCGACCACGGGACACAGCAGTGTCCGCGTTACAGGCCACGGGGGCGGCGGCTAAGGGCACCGGGGCGTAGCCCGGGCTCTCCCGCACCTAGTGGGGCAGGTGGGAGGCGGCAGGGACGCCGGAGCTTGCCGGGCGAGGCTCGTGGTGGCAGCCGGAGTTCGGCTCCGGTGGAACTATGGCAAGGGGGCGTCGGAAGAGCAGGGGACAACGGGGGTTCGACGGCGGGGCTCACAGAGGATCCGGCGGAGGCGTCAGCGAGCTCGGGGGAGGTCCGATGCAGGCAGCATAGCGACGACAATCTCAAGCCGACGGAGGTGAAGATGACGGTGATGGAGGATCCTCAGGGCGCTCCGGCTTGCGTGGCTGAGGGAGACAATGCTGGGCAACGACGCGGAGCTCGTGGGCACGACGGAGGGGCGAGGCCATGGCGGTGGGCGTGACAACGGCGAGCGACAGCGACGGGTGTGCTCGGCCGTGAGAGAGAGAGCGAGGGAGAGGGAGAGAGGGCGATTGAGAAGGAAGGGCTCAATCCAGACGGCAGTGGCGACGTCAGCCATCTCGTCGCGCTGGCAGGGGAGGGCAGGGAGGCAGCTCGCGTGGCGCGTGGAGTTTGCGTGCGCGCTGGGCACGCGCATCGCCTACTGGCGCGAGGTGGGGGACGGTGCGGTGGCCAGTTGGGCTGGGCCAGGGCAACAGCAGGCCAGGCCAGCAAGTGGCCCAGGTAAGTCCAGGTTAGGGTTTTTTCCCCTTTTTGTTTTCTTTTCTATTTTCTGACATTTGTTTCTGTTTTTAAAAATAATACTAAACTAATTTATTTTCTTATGCCAATTTTTGTAGGAGCTAATGGTATTATTCCAGAGCTCCTCAACAACTAGAATAATTTTTGGACATATATTATTTATATAACATATATATCCAAAGCAAATAATAATGCATTAGTTCCAAATGGCCAAAATAAATATTTATGAGCTCCTATTCAGAGAGCAACATGAACATTTTCTTGGACCCTTTTGGAGCAATTTTTATCTGGGTTATTTCCAGAAATAATTTCTGAGGGTTTCACAAATCCCATTTGAAATTTAAATGAAATTTAAACATGATGCACACATGACTTGCTAGTCTAGGTCATACAAGAACTAGGGATGTGACAGCTCGCCTCCACTCGAAAGAATCTCGTCCTGAGATTCAGGGGTCGACGGAAAGAAAGTGGGGGTACTCCAGTCGAAGACGATCTTCTCGCTCCCAAGTAGCTTCTCTCTCAGAATGATGATACCACTGAACCTTGAGAAACTTGATGTTCTGACGTCGGGTAACATGCTCTGCTTGATCAAGAATGCGAACCGGATACTCTCGATATGTGAGGTTATCTTGGAGATCAAGCGTTTCATGGTCCACTCCGCGGATGGGATCCGAGAAGCAATGCCTGAGTTGAGATACGTGGAAGACATCATGTACTCGAGAAAGATGTGGGCGTAGTTCCAACTGGTAGGCAACCTCTCCTCGTTTAGCAAGAATGTGAAAAGGACCAATGTAACAAGGAGCCAACTTGCCCTTGATACCGAAACAATGGGTACCCTTGAAAGGAGTAACCCGAAGGTAAGCCTTGTCACCAACCTCATAAGTCATTTCCTTATTACGACGGTCATACTGACTCTTTTGACGAGATTGGGCTGTTTTCAAATTCTCACGAATGATGCGAACTTGCTCTGCTGCCTCCTGGATCATATCTGGTCCAAAGAATTGTCTTTCACCGGTTTCTGACCAGTTCAACGGTGTTCGACATCTTCGTCCATACAGAATCTCGAAAGGAGCTTTCTTGAGGTTGGATTGATAGCTATTGCTATAAGCAAACTCGACGAAAGGAAGACACTTCTCCCAATCCATACCGAATGAGATAGCACAAGCTCTAAGCATGTCTTCGAGAATTTGGTTGACCCTTTCCACCTGATCACTTGATTGAGGGTGGAAAGCGGTATTGAAAGAAAGATGGGTGCCCATGGCAGTTTGGAAACTCTCCCAGAAATGAGAAGTGAAAAGACTACCACGGTCTGAATTGATCTCTAGTGGAACACCATGAACTGAAACTATTCGAGAAATATATAAGTCAGCAAGCTGACTAGCGGTGATATTCTCTCGAACAGGTAGGAAGTGCGCCACTTTGGAAATACGATCAATGACTACGAAGATAGCATTATTCCCTTTCTTGGTCCTGGGAAAGCCGGTGATGAAGTCCATACCAACCTTATCCCATTTCCACTCAGGAATAGCTAAAGGCTGAAGGGTGCCAGCAGGTCTTTGATGTTTTGCCTTAACGCGACGACAAACATCACAATTAGCAATGAACTGAGCGATTTCTCTCTTCATCCTAGTCCACCAGAACCTCTGGCATAGGTCCTGATACATCTTAGTACTACCGGGATGAATCATGAGAGGAGATTCATGAGCCTCCTTAAGGATCAGTTGTCGCAGATGTTGATTCTTGGGAACCACCAAGCGATTCTCAAAGAAAACAACACCTCGATCATCTATAGAGAAACTACCACCGACTCCCTTGTTAATGTTTCTCTTGATCCGGGAAATTCCCGCATCCTACTTCTGAGCAGAGATGATCTGATCCACAAGGGTAGGTTTCGCCACCAAGGTAGAAAGGAATCCATGAGGAGCAATGTGAAGGTTAAGCTTACAGAATTCCTCATGGAGAAGTGGTTGGCCCTCCTGCAACATAATATTATTGCAATAGGACTTACGACTTAGCGTGTCAGCCATGACATTTCCCTTGCCTGGCTGTAGGTTATCCCTAAGTCGTAATCTGAGATCAACTCCAACCAATGTCTTTGCCTAAGGTTTAAATCAGGTTGGGCGAAGATATACTGGAGACTTTGGTGGTCGGTCTAAATCTCGCAACGTTTACCAAGAAGGTAATGTCGCCATGTCTTAAGTGCATAGACTACGGCTGCAAGCTGTAGATCATGTGTAGGATAATTCTCCTCATGTGGATGCAACTGTCGAGATGCATAGGCAATCACATGGCAATCCTGCATAAGAATGCATCCTAGTCCCTGTCATGAGGCGTCGTAGTAGATAACAAAGTCTTTAGTGAAATCCGGTGGCACAAGTATGGGAGCAGAAGTCGCCGCCTTTTCAGCCTCGAAGTTGTACTCACACTGTGGGGACCACTCAAACCTTTTATCTTTCTTGAGAAGTTCAGTGAGAGGTTTGGACAGTTTGGAGAAGTTCTCAACGAAGCAGCGACAATAACTGGCTAGACCACGGAAACTCCTAACTTGTTTAACTTTTTCAGGTGGAGTCCAATCAAGAACGGCCTGAACTCTTTCGGGACTGACAGCATTACCAGAGATCACGTGGCCTAGGTAGGTCACTTCTGGCAACCAAAATTCGCACTTGGAGAACTTGGCATAAAGGCGATGCTCACTGAGTTTCTCTAACACGAGTCTAAGATGTTCGGCATGCTCTTCCTCGTTCTTCGAGTAAATAAGAATGTCATCAAGGTAAACCACGACGAACTTATCTAAGTACTCCATGAAGATCGAGTTCATCAAGTGGGAGAATGTAGCTAGAGCATTGGTTAGACCAAAAGACATGACGATGTACTCGTACTGGCCATAACGAGTGACAAAAGCCGTTTTAGTAATGTCCCCGTTTCTGATCTTGATTTGGTGGTAGCCTAACCTCAAATCCATCTTGGAAAAGACTGAGGATACAACGAGCTGATCATACAGGTCATTTATCCCGGGGAGCGGATACTTGTTCTTTATCGTGACCAAATTAACGGGACGATAATCTACAACCATCCGGTCCGTACCATCCTTCTTCTTGACAAAGAGAACGGGGCAAGCCCAAGGAGAAGAACTAGGACGGATGAAACCCTTTTGCAAGGACTCATCAAGTTGTTTCTCAAGCTCAGCTAGTTCTGAGGGTGCCATCTTGTAAGGTCTCCTAGAAATTGGGGCTGTTCCTGGGATAAGATCTATGGCAAACTCTACATCTCTGTCAGGTGGAATACCTGGTAGTTCCTCTGGAAAGACATCCGGAAAGTCACGGACTATCGGGATATCTTCAAGGTCTGGAAGAGGGCTGGCATTAAGAGAATAGAGTTGACGCTTTGCAACTCTGGTGGAGACAGTGACTATCTTGCCAGATGTGTGTGTAAGCTGAACAGATCTAGTGTAACAATCAATCTTGGCATAATGAGCTTTCATCCAGTCCATACCCAAGATGATGTTAATATCTGTAGACTTGAGAGCTATAAGTGATGCAAGGAATACAAGTCTGTCGACAAGGATTTCATTACTATGGCTTACACTAGAAGTTTGCCATTTGGATCCAGGAGTTTGAATGACTAGTGGAGAGGGCATATCACAAAGTGATATGTTGTGCAAGCTGGCATATCTTTCAGAAATGAAATAATGAGATGCTCCAGTATCAAACAAAACCGATGCTAGATGACAGTTGACAAGGAGTGTACCAAGAAATACATCCAGATCATCATAAGCGTCTTTAGCTGAGACATGATGCACACATCCACGTTCAGTGGGAGCTGACTTGACACTGATCATCCTGCATGGTGGCTTACCACGGCCAATAGGCTTCTCGGGCTGGGGTGGAGCATAACTGGCTTGATAGCAGTCACATGCATAGTGTCCTGGCTTTCCGCATGTGAAGCAAGTCCCTGAAGTTGGATGTGGACCCTCATTGACAAGCGGTCTAACAATAGGCCTGGGTGGAGCATACTACTGAACTGAGTGAGGCGCCACATAAAATGGCCTCGGTGAATATCCGGGTGGAAGAGCGGAGTTCGGAACCCAAATCTGGCTCTTCTGAGAACTAGAACCGGAGGAAGACCCAAATCACGGGTGTGCTTACGAGACTCCTCGTAAGTGAGCTGAGATGTCTCCGCATTAATGGCCTTGTTCACAAGAGCCTGGAATGTATTGCAATGGTGCAAGTGGAGATCACGACGCAACTTGGGGTTTAGCCCTTTCTGGAACCTAGCATGCTTCTTGGCATCCGTGGACATTTCTTCTGTAGCATAGTGGGCGAGGTTCTCAAACTCTCTACTGTAAGCATCAAAAACCATCTTACCATGGGTGAAACTATAGAACTCTTCTCTCTTGCGATCAATGAGGGCTTGAGGAATGTGATGTTCGCGAAAAGCCTTAGTGAAATCTTTCAAGGTAGGAATCTGACCAGGTGGAAGCATAGCCTCATAGTTTTGCCACCAAAGACTAGCAGGACCTTCCAGGTGATATGCAACATAGGTGACCTTGTCACCTTCAGCTACGCTCACGGAATGCAACTTGTGTGTGATACTACGGAGCCAGTCATCTGGATCGAGTGGTTCAATGGAATGATGGAAGGTGGGTGGTTTCAGACCAATGAAGTCATGGATGGTCGCTGACTCTTTGCATTGATGTGCGGTTTTCTCCTCAATACATGCTAACAAGCGGTTAGACTCACGCTTGTTCATCTCAACCTCTAACATGAACTTTGCCAACGAAGATTGGTCGGGAGGATCCTCATCCCTACCATCTCCGTGGTTCCGACTACGAGCAACAGAACTTCGGTTAGCTGACGACATCCTAAGAAACGAAACCAAGGACGGGATCAGCATCAACTATAGGATGGAGAATGTAGCTCAAGGAAATTTTGTATCTCTCTAACTCCTAGGACAATTCTGGCAGCATAACGGCAGTAAAATGCTCAACATGAGACATCCTGCAAACGATGGGATAGTACCATACTTGTCGGGGATATACCTCAAGCGTAAACCGGTCTCTAAGTATAAACCGCCGGACTTGGCGGTTTACACGAAGAACCCACGACACTTGGCGGTTCATGGCGACCCGCGGTTTACGGCTCATTGGTAATCCGCAAAGGGTGCGAGGGAGCGACAAGACTGGTGGCCCAACAGGCGGTTCATGAAGGCGGTTCAACTACGGTGGGCGGTTTAAGAGGAAAGACATAAGGAATATTTGTCTTACAAGGAGTTAAGACCTGGACTTGTATCCGGTTTGTATTAGAGATAGACTAGTCCTAATCCTAATAGGACTCCACATGTAACCCGCCCCTTCAACATATATAAGGAGGGGCAGGGCTCCCCAAAGGGGGACAAGTTACAAGCAAGAAGAAACAATCTTAGAGCTAGACACAAAGAGGAGAGCCGATTTACGGCGACTCCCTCATGATGATAATGAGACCTAGCCTCAAACAGCATGTAGGGTTTTTACCGGATGATGTTTCCCGGGGCCCGAAGCTGTCTAAATCCTCGTCTTGTGTGTTGCGTCTCTCGATTCCGCTCAACCCCTTTCAAGCTACCACATAGATGCGTTGGCCTCGTGACTAAGTCCTTACACTAGGACATCTGACGTGACAATTCCACGACAGTTGGCGCCCACCGTGGGGCTCGCGCACGGTGGTGTTGAGTTCTTGGAGGGATCTTATCTAGGGTTTGAGAAGTTTGCATCCGGACGAGGAAAAGACCGGTTTCTTGGAAGGATCTCGCATCAACTTCCGAGAGGATTGAATCATTGCTGCGGCTACACTCTCGGAGATTACGGTCAAGTAATCGATAGTGGCACGGTTTACGAGATCCGATGCATATTGGAAAAGTACTAGATACTACTTCTAGTACATGAGCTCTAAACAGAAGCAAGTTTTGATTGATCAGACTCGGATGCATCACGTAAAGACTCAAGAAGCATCAAGGAAAGATACCAGCGAAACAATATGTTCGTCACGCGAGACAAAATTCCGTTCGGATCTGTTGTTGGAATTACGACCAAGCGTCGACCGAAACCAACAAAAGTTCTACAGCAGATGATATATGCCATGTGGTGGGCAGGAGTCAAGTCCCAAGTTATATCCATAAAGCGACGTGCTATAGCAGCGGTTACAGTTGATAGTTTTTGGATCGGTCAAATCAGCCACGATGTGGACTCCGCTATCGCTGTTTGTGCAAAGGCTCGCCTCCCGTCCACCCCATACCGGCTCCGCATCGACTCACCAAGACGCGTGTGGTCTACCTCTAAACCACCATTGTAGGCTTACCTCGCTGCTGTTCCTTCGAGCTGCCCCCGCCGACGGTTCGTGACATCACCTCGTCGCACCGCTGCTGGTCGCTATCACCGCCTGCTTTCGCCTCCACGTCGTTCCACCGCCAGGCCGCCGCCTCTGCTTTGGTCGGCCCCGAGATCCGAGTCGCCGGTCCGTCCCCTGCCGAGCGCGCCATTGAGCTGCCCCGTGTCAACCCACTTCCGCTGTGGCCGCGGTCCGCTTCGCTCTACCCCCAGGCTGGCCTCACTGAGCCACTGTTTCAAGTCACCGGCCTGCTCGCTCGCGGGCTATGCTCGAGCTGCTGCACCCCCGAGTCAACCAAGCACTGCCTCAACGCACCTGCGAGCCGTTGTCGGGCGTCGAGTTGCTATGGCCCTTGTTGCTAAGCCGCCATATTGACTTGTGCTTCTCCAGCTGCTCCCGTATCGCGGCGCGGCCTGAGCTGGCGCTGCCGGTGTGGTCGATGGCGCTCCACCTTGCCAACCGCCAACAAGCATCACCGAATTCTCATCGTCCGAAAGTTGACAAAGTCTGAAGCAACCAAACCGAGTCGACATCATCGAGAGAGAGACCAAAAACTAGTATGGTTACCTGCGAGGAAAGTCACGGGCGTGGTTGACGGAAGATTTTGAAAGGATGAGGCCGGAACTCAGTTTCCGTTTCTATCTATAAATCGCCGCCGTACTCCACTTCGCTTGAGTCTCTGCTGCGGATGAGTGGTCGTCACTGCCGTCGCTAGACCGCCTCCGCAATGGTCAGCACGGTACCATGAACCGTGAACCGCCCGCTTTTACCACGGTGTCAACCCGCCGTTTCCACATTGATTTCAACCCGGCGTACTACTTCAATGATTGCCATGGTCGCCCGGGTTTAACCCACCTCTGCAACGGGCTGCGCCCCTCCGTCGGTGCGCCGCGAGCCGCCGAGTACACTTCCAAGTCGCACAGCGGATCACCGTCGTTAGCGCCAAGACACCACCAAGAACCGCCGGTATCCGTTTCATCAATCCGCCTCGGCTGCAGCAGAGTGCCGCTTGATGCCGTGTTGCCAAGTCACCGCCGCCATATTCACCGGGCTGTGGCTGTGTTGCCATGGTTTCTACCCCAAACCGTCGAGACCTCCCCGCCGCCGAGACCCGCCATGCCTTCCCTCCGCTGTCTCAAACCGCCATGGCCACCGAGGTCTTCGCGTCGCTTCCGACTCAAAACGCTGCGTGTATGCAGATCACAAGACGCCGCGATACATCCAGCGCCAGAGAACGCCTGCGTGATCGATCCTATGGCCGCGCCCCGCCGCCGCTTCCACCTCCAGCCTCCTAACCTTGGCCGCCGAGCCATCCTGCCTTCTGATCTCGTGCGCCTGACGCCACTTGAAGGAAACGGGGAAGTAGGGAGTGTTGGATAAGAAGAGATTGATTGGAGAGATTGTCTGAGAAAAAAAACGGGTCAAATACGATCCGGAGGGTCCGTCTGAGCCGGCCGGTGCAGTGCTTTACGCCATCGCCTCTATTTCGGTGAACGGGTCATTCATCATCCGACGTCGTTTGCCATCTGCAAACATCAGGTGCTATCCATCTAAATTTGTTTTATCAACACATATTATTTCTATCAAAGGACAAATTACTTTGATTTGTATATTTTTATATTCAGGACCATTATTCACTATAAATGTGGTTTATACCATGGGTATGGAGCACCGGCTGACAATATTACGCCGGTGATAGTCCGTAACGTATTACCCGATGAATGGACGCGCACAAGCCGCCATCCAGTCTACATCGACTCGGTGGGACCGCGCCTGCGGTTGACTCACCGTCAAGGCGGCTTATCACAAGATGCGATCGATACGCTTCGTCGCACCAGTTTACAATGCTGCGGCCAACGCTGCCGTCATTAATTTCAGCTTTACCATGGTGGTCATCAACTCCATGATGAATAACCCCGCATGATATATCGTGAAATCCATCCAATATATTTTATATTGTATATTGCCTTCTTTAAAAGAGCAATTACTTTTGCCGCAAAGTTGTCTAATGCAGGACCCTAAACCGCCATATTGGTGCAAATTTAAAGGCCATTCAAAATTTCGGCTTAAAAGAGGGATTCGGTTTAAAATCCGGCTCAAGGGACGAGATCTCCCACCAAGCTTGGAAGCTCTCAAATCCGGTTCACACTGCCGGTTCAAGAAGGATGTATCTATTGCAACTAGTAAAAGGGTGCCAAAGAGGGCCTGCTGCCATGATGCGCGGTTCAAACATGGGTATCATGCCTTATTGGCTTATCATATTATTGGTCACTTGGGGGCTTGGTCGTATCCTAACCATAGCCACGCCTCTTGATCGGCCTAGTGCCACAACATCACTTGGGTGCTTGGTCGTGTCCGAACCAATGCAACACCTTTTGATAGGCGAAAGCCACCAGATCACTTGGGGACATGGTCAAGTATGAACCAGTCACGCCTCTTGATCGGCCTAAGGCCATAGAGTCACTTGGGGCTTGGTCGAACCCGAACCATTGCCACGCCACTTGATCGGCATAATGCCACGGTTTCAGCTTGGGGACACCGCTGACTTGAACCATAGCTACACCTTATTGGGAGCTTGGTCGTGTCCGACCATGGTAACACCATCTGATCGGCTTAGTAAAGCCTCTTTTTTGCAAACGGTCTTATCATTGCCTTTGCTTCGATATTCTTATCATAGCTGTTATTTACTTTTTGTTGCGTTTTTTAAACCGACATTATTAATCCGGTTCAAACTGTCAATTACAAATTGGCGGAACACGGTCAAATCCTAATCCGGAGACTATCTGCCCGGTTTGATTCTATGTTACCATCTTATTATGGAGTAAACCGGTGTTCATTAACCCGGTTTGACTTTCAATTACAAGTTGTCAAGACATGATCAAATCATAATCCGGAGACTATCAGCCTGTCGGGTTTGACTACGAAGTCGCCAAGATTATATATGGTTAAATCGGTGGTTATTACAACTGATGCGGTTTCATCGTAAACCGACACAAGATGAAAAGGAGTTATCATTACTCAAGATTGGGGTCATCACCCTTACTACAAAAAATTGGTAAACCAATGATGTGATTCAATGTCACAGGTTTGATATATTTCATTGAGTATTCTTAAAGTGCAGCCTTGGTTATAAACCTGGGTTATATGTTGGGCATTATGACCCGTCCGGTGGTAAACCGCCAGGACACTTTAAACTTGTTGTATGCAGAGATAGGTTGAATAAAGCATGATAATAAATTATCCGGTGTTTATTAAACCGGCCTCGCTTTAAGACGATAAGTCGCCAGTATATGATGAGAAATTATCCGAGGTTTGTTAACCCGGCCTGGTTTTGGACTATAAGTCGCCAGTACATATTTGGATTGCGCCATTGGAATCATGCGCTCATAAATCATTGGACTATATTATTCAAATCTTCAAATAGCCAACATGGCTAGATTTTTAATATGGTTATCAATAACCAATATTATGATTGAGGTTTTCAAAGTCGCCAAATAAGAATGGCTATTATTTCATCAATGGGTATGATTTATTCTACAATGGAGGGAATAGTCCCGAGTTGCTTTAGGCTTACGACCCGGCACTTGGGGGCTACATTATTTAAGTTGAGATTATATCGAATATGCAAGTCTCATGTCGCCGCAAGCATGCACCATGACACTTGGGGCTAATGCAAAGTATTTTTTGCTCATATTATTGAAGACCCGACTCATCATATTATACTGAAGTCGGCACTTGGGGCTACCAATTGCTCCCTCACAACAGTTGAAGGTACAAAGCTTTTTTATATTGAAGGGTCCATCGTCAGTTGGTAAAGCACAAGGCTCTTAACCTTGTGGACGTGGATTCAAGTCCCATGATGGGGGTTACATCATATGATGTTATTTTCATTGAAGTATATATTAAGTCCCAGCTCAATATTATCTTACTGAGCCGGCCCTTGGGGGCTACATATGTGGAATACTCAATTCCGACTAGTGATTGAGATGAACAACCTGGATTTATTCAAGATTGTGATATTTATATTGAAGCAAGTCTAAAGCTGTTGCTATGCTACCTTCTTAAGACTTGGGGGCTACAAGTGATAGGTATATAAGAGGTAAATTTTCAAGCTGGATGTTAACTACAAGTATGACCCGGTACCATCAATATTTATAAACCGGTGATCTTGGCAATGATAAACCGACAAGTTCTACGTCCTTACACCGGCTGAAGATTGGATGAGTATTTCAAGGACCGATATTGTTTTTAAGCATTGGGAGCTGAATCAAAGGAGTTATTCTTCACAATATATTTTCTATGAGAAACCAATGTCAGCAAGTTGATTATGAAGCTCGCCTATTAAACTGGATTTTCTAGGAGGAAATGACAAGGATTTAAGGATGATCAGATGCCGGTTTACAAGAATTCTTAACCCGGAGCATAATCTGTCAAGTTTGTTCTTGTATCAGTTTAACATGGATAAATCCAAATTAAACTGGGGGCTAATGTCGGGGATATACCCCGCGGCGTAAACCGTCCGGAAGTATAAACCGGCCGGACTTGGCGGTTTACCTAAAGAACCCGCTGACACTTGGCGGTTCATCGCGACGCCGGTTTACGGCTCATTGGTAATCCGACAAAGCGGGTGCGAGGAGCGACAAGACTGGTGGCCCAACGGGCGGTTCATGAAGGCCGGTTCAACTACGGTGGGCCGGTTTAAGAGGAAAGACATAAGGAATATTTGTCTTACAAGGAGTTAAGACCTGGACTTGTATCCGATTTGTATTAGAGATAGACTAGTCCTAATCCTAATAGGACTCCACATGTAACCCGCCCCTTCAACATATATAAGGAGGGGCAGGGCTCCCCAAAGGGGGACAAGTTACAAGCAAGAAGAAACAATCTTAGAGCTAGACACAAAGAGGAGAGCCGGTTTACGGCGACTCCCTCATGATGATAATGAGACCTATCCTCAAACAGCATGTAGGGTTATTACCGGATGATGTTTCCCGGGGCCCAAAGCTGTCTAAATCCTCGTCTTGTGTGTTGCGTCTCTCGATTCCGCTTAACCCCTCTCAAGCTACCACATAGATGCGTTGGCCTCGCGACTAAGTCCTTACACTAGGACATCTGACATGACAATTCCACGACAATACTCAAGATCATCACTCAAGGTTCTGTGATAGTACTAAACATACTACACCGGAAGTACTTGAAAACTGGAATATGACTCTGATCAACCAATCCTAAGAGGCTAGGAGTAGTAACTCGTGATCTTGATAGACGAAAGAGAAAGCCTAGTTCCTTAACCCCGTAGGAAAGATAGGATGACTCAGATGAGAAGGCATGAGGTATATCAAGTAAAAAGAGCCTTACGTTCCCTTCCACAATCAATTCCCCTATATAACTAAAGAATTTCTAGACTCAACTTCGACCAGTTTGGCTTGGTAATCCTACAGCAACGAGCTCTGATACCAAAGCTGTCGGGACCCCGATTCTAAGTCACACCGATTTAGCATGTAACACCTCATATCACTTTGCGGCCTCACGCACGGTATTCCCACGGGTATCGCCTTACCATGGCCCGGGACCGTTTGCACCTTTTGGCTCACGTATATGATAGTGTCGCTAGCATCCATATGACAGAGAACCCGGGCTGACATGACTAGTCGTGAACCCAAAGTGGCACTAACTTACGGGGACATGCATACATGAAACAACATCGAGCAGTCGGTCAGCAGCGTGTGAATCCGGGTTCCATCCGCAAGGAGATCCGGCCGGGGTGTCGCTCACGGCCCCAAACGATGTGAGCAAGGTTCCCAAGCCCACCATCTGGGTGCCACTTGGTACACTGTGCCACTGTGCCTAGTCTGTCCCAAGCCCACCTGGCCGGGTGCCACTTGGTAGACTACTAACACTACCTACAAACACCAGAAACTATTTGCAACTCCTGGATAGAGATCAAGTTGGTTAATAAGTCGAGAGAGCTTGGAGCGCCCGGAGCCCAATGTGTGGTAATAACTAGTCATTGGACAACATACACGTAACTCAAAGGCTTAAGGACGGTTCCAGTGAGACAACCCACCATGTACTCCTACATGGCCTCTCATCGCTACCTTTACCAAATCGTGTTCACACGTTTAACTCTCGGCATCAGAACATATCGTAACACTCCAATTCATCCCTATGAATCAGACCTGGCACAACTCTAAGCAATAGCATGCATGGCATGGTAGGAACACAACATGGCTCAATCAACTCCTACACATGCTAGTGGGTTTTAACTATTTACTATGGCAATGACGGGTCATGCAGAGGAGTGGATTCAACTACCGCAGCATAAAGTAGCAGTTGAATCGTTATTGTCCTAATGCAATAAAAGAGAGCAGGAGGTTTGCTTGCCTGGTAGATCAACAGGTGGGGCACTGCTCCACAGACAGGTCCTCTCGAGCACTCTCCGGAGCAGAACCTATCGAAAAGGAATGGTGTTGACAATCAAGCACAAGCATATGCAACAATATGATGCATGAATATGGCATGAATATGTGATGTGTTTTGAGCTAATGCATTTAGCATTCAACTTGGAAGATGTCCATTTGAACCAAAGGTTCAAATGCAACTCTAATTTAAGTCCCTTTAAATGCCATAAGTATGTTTCCATATATACAGCATGTATATGTTGGTTTGTCATGCATGAAAATGATACATATGGATAGATTGAATTTTTCTGATAATTTTTCATATATAAATTATTTCAATCTGAGCTACGGCTAAATTTCTGTGAATTTTCGAAGTTTTGGCTATTTTCTGGAATTTCCAAAATAGAAATAATCTAGGAAAATGAATAATTGCGTCAAGACCTTCGCCATGCTTGCGCCAAGAAGTCAACGGCTACGAATTAAATAACCGACGCTGGGGACCACACGTCAGTGATACAGGGTTTAAGCAAGGGGTTAATTAGCCTAACTAAAAATTAGGCAGCCGGGGCCCAACTGTCAGTGTCACCAGTTTAGTTAACTGGTGATTAGTTTAGGCTAATCACCTTGCCGGCGGGGTCCACCTGTCACGCCAGCGAGGTCGTCGCCAGCGACCACGGGACACGGCGGTGTCCGCGTTACAGGCCACGGGGGCGCCGGCTAAGGGCACCGGGGCGTAACCCGGGCTCTCCCACACCTAGTAGGGCAGGTGGGAGGCGGCAGGGACGCCGGAGCTCGCCGGAGTGAGGCTCGTGGTGGCGGCTGGAGTTCGGCTCTGGTGGAACTACGACTAAGGTGCGTCGGAAGAGCAGGGGAGAACGAGGGTTCGACAGTGGGGCTCACAGAGGATCCGACGGAGGCGTTAGCGAGCTCGGGGGAGGTCCGACGCTGGAACGGCGACGGCGATCTCAGGCGGTCAGAGGTGAAGATGACGGTGATGGCGGCTCCTCGGGGCGCTCCGGCTTGCGTGGCTGAGGGAGACGATGCAGGGTAACGGCTCGGAGCTCGTGGGCACGATGGAGGGGCGAGGCCGTGGCGGTGGGCGTGATAACGACGAGCGGCGGCGACGGGTGTACACGGCCGTGAGAGAGAGAGAGCAAGGGAGAGGGAGAGAGAGCGAATGAGAAGGGAGGGCTCGATCCAGACGGTAGTGGTGACGCCAGCCAACTCGTCGCGCTGGCAGGGGAGGGCAGGCAGGCAGCTCGCGTGGCGTGCGGAGCGCGCGTGCCTCGCCTACTGGCGCGAGGTGGGGGACGGTGCACTGGCCAGTTGGGCTGGGCCAGAGCACCAGCAGGCCAGGACAGCAAGTGCCCAGGTAAGTCCAGGTAAGGGTTTCCCCTTTTTTTATTCTTTTCAATTTTCTTACATTTGTTTCTGTTTTTAAAATAATACTAAACTAATTTATTTTCTTATGCCAATTTTTGTAGGAGCTAATGGTAATATTCCAGAGCTCCTCAACAACTAACATAATTTTTGGACACATATTATTTATATAACATATATATATCCAAAGCAAATAATTATGCATTAATTCCAAATGGCCAAAATAAATATTTATGAGCTCTTGAAAATATTTGTTAGAATTTTACCTCTGACCAATATTTTCAGAGAGCAACCTGGACATTTTCTTGGACCCTTTTGGAGCAATTTTTATCTGGGTTATTTCCAGAAATAATTTCTGAAGGTTTCACAAATCTCCATTTCAAATTTAAATTAAATTTAAACATGATGCACACATGACTAGCTAGTCTAGGTCATACCAGAACAAGGGATGTGACATACAGATTGAGGAGACATAGATGGCAGAGGTACCCGAAGTCAAAGGTGACCCCCGCGTCGACGTCTGCCGGAGGAGGGGAGGAGGGCAGAGTCTGTGCGCACTTGGATGAAGAGGAGGCAAATGCTTTCTTCTTCGCCACCACGGCCTTAACGACCTTCTTCTCCGCCGCGGCCCTCGTCTGACGCGCGGACTCCTCCAGAGACTTTGGCCGCCGCGCGGCCTTGACGGGCCGTACCGGCTTGCCGGAAGTGGCCCGCCGCAGGACTCGCCCTCTCCCCGTGACCGGAGGGCCAACAGCTTCAGCCTCCTCCTCCGTAGAGCCGTCGACCACCTCCTCGACGAGAGGAGCCCCGATGCCGGCGCTGCTGACCTCCCCAGTGGCCTCCGCCCACTAGGCGAGCTCCTTCTCCTCCGCCTCCGCCGAGGCCTTGTCCTCCACGCCACCGGTGCTGCCGGCCTCCTCGGCAAGCTTCGCCTCCATCGCCCTGCCAGTGATGTAGTCAAGCTCTGCCTAGGGTTCCTGTTGAGGATCTGCTTCTTAAGCACATCACAAAGAGCCTGATGCCCATTGAGGCTTTTGTACATGCCTGTCACATACAATTCCTTCGACCCTGCATTGTCAGTGATACTTGTGGTATCCTCTGATGAGGAATTTGTGACCACATAAATAGTTGAAGAATTTGCAGCAATAGAATCATTTGAACTTTCAGGGGAGGAATTAGCAGATTCTTGTTCAATGCATTTCAAACATGGTGGAATGAATTCTTCGTGATCGGAACTGATCTGTTGAGCAAGCAAAGAATCATGTTCGTTTTGAAGATCATGATGACTCACCCTTAGCTTCTCAAGATCTTGCTTTCTCTAAAGAAATTCATAAGAAAGCTTCTCATGATCAGCTAAGAGTGTTACATGATGACCTTGAAGGTTATCAAACTTAGACTATAGTCGTTGAAGATTATTAGTCAAGGTTTGAGTCTGATTCAATTCCTCGCCCAATAGTTCATCGCTTTTGTCTAGCAAATTTTGAATCTTTTCCAAAGCCTTTTGTTGTTTAGTGGCATGATTATCAAGTTTGGAATAGCTAGGTCTGAGCTCATTGTCGGTGCGGAGACGACACCTATGGGATCACAAGAATCCCTACTACGGTTGCAGTGCGCGGGGTCGTGAGAAGAGCAGATCAAACAGATAGCACACGGGTTCTTTTACCCAGGTTCGGGCCACGAGGTGCGTAAAACTCTACTCCTGCTTTGGTGGTTAGCTTATTTGCGTTCCTGAGCTAGCTATGGGGCGTGAGGAGCTCCAAAAATCCGAATCCCCCTCTTGGTCGCCTTGGGCCTCCTTTTATAGGGAAAGGGGTTACCACAGTGACGTACAGGAGGTGGACAGGGTAGAGTCATACGAGTTTATCCCTCGCATTACATGACAAGGTGCCATAAATGCGTCTTGCTTAGGTGTCCTTGCTTTACCGGGGACAGGGGAGAGCCCAGTCTCGTCCGCCGCCGCTTCCTTTCGCGTTGACACGCGCCCTGGCCAGCGGTGCCTGTGGTGCCATGTAGGCAGGCAGGCAGCTGAGGTGGCGCCGTGGTGGGCCTCCACGAAGGTTCGCTCGCCGCCACGCAGGTGCCTGCCCAACTGGTTGGGTCGGCAGCTGCATGATGGAGGCTTGATTGGTGCGGGCCCGATGGTGGCCCCACGGGTGTCCTTGGTAGGGGCTTTGCCACAGCCCCGGCAAGGGCCTTGTCGGGGCCCCCCGGCAAGGGTCTTGCCGCGACGCCCACTGTCATTTCCGGCAAGTCTCTGTCCGGGGGCCTCATGGTCCTCCTTGGCCAGGATCCCGCCAAGGATCTTTGAATGTCTTCACAAAGATCTGCATGCCACCACGGGGATGTCTCCCGAATCCTTGCCCCATGGGGTAGTGGACTCAAGGGTGATTCGCTCCGTAGGTGTGGGGCGAGCTTCCCTGGCAAGGGTCTTGCCGGGTTTGCTAGAACTGCCCCCCGGCAAGGATCTTGCCGGGGGAGTCCGCTCCGTCCCCTTCGCTCTTTGCGGTCTTGGTCTTGGCGTTTGTTCTGTTCCTCTTGACACTACTAGGAAAAGGGCTATAGATGGGATGGACACTAATGGCGCACTGTACATGTGGTGCGCCATTACTAAATACTAATGGTGCACCATGTGTATTTGCCCATGGTGCAAATAAAAAATAAAAAAAAGTTACTCAATCCCACGGTTTTGCCATTACTATGCCGTATATATGGCTGGGCGTGTCCTCTCCTCCTTACATCTTCATTCTTCTCCTCCACTCCACCTCTCCTCCACTCCACCTCTCCTCCACTCCTCCACTCCATCTTCCCTTCTCTCCTCCACCATACTACCCTCCTCCTCTACGGCAACCTCCTCCTCCTCCTCTCCGGCGACCTCCTCTTCCCTCCTCTCCTCTCCTCCCCTCCCATCCCCTCACGGTTTCTCCTCCCTCCTCTCCGGTGAGCTCTTCCTCCCTCATCTCCGGTGAGCTCCTCCGCCGTCCTCTCCGGTGAGCTCCTCCTCCCTCATCCTTGGTGAGCTCCTCCTCCCTCCTCTCAAGTGAGCTCCTCCTCCCTCCTCTCCGGTGAGCTCCTCCTCCCTCCTCTCCTCCCATCCCCTCATGGTTTCTCCTTCCTCCTCTCCGATGCTCCGGTGAACTCCTCTCCGGCGACCTCCTCCTCCTCTCCGGCAAAAGAACACGACAAAAGAACGTACAAGATCCAAAAACGGGAACAAAATTTGAAATAATATCGTGCAAAAAAACAAGCAAAAAAATGAGCAAAAAATGGGCAAAAAAATCGCGATCCAGATCCAAATTCAAAATTCAAAAATAGCAATGGCGCACGGTGGGGGTTAGACGGTGCGCCACTACTATTTTCCCGCCTTCAAAATTCAAAAATACTAATGGCGCACCGTGGCTAATACTAATGGCGCACCAGTGGCCTATACTAATGGCGCATCAGGTTTATACTAATGGCGCACGGTGGTGCGCCATTAGTATACCAGATACTAATGGCGTACCACTGGTGCGCCATTAGTAAAAAATACTAGTGGCGTGATACTAATGGCGCACCAGTAGTGCGCCATTAGTACGAAAAACTGGTGCGCCATTAGTAGGCCTTTTCCTAGTAGTGTGAGCGTTGGCCTTATCTTGGCTCACCTCCCTCGCCTCGCTCAGTGTGGCGGCGTCCGTGGCTCGGACTGCCCGTGCACAGTTATAGGGGTGCAAAAAGCATACCCCTCTTTTTATACACCGACAGGAGCCCCCGGGCCTGGGCCACACGTAAGCGCAATCGCGTCGTTGGGCTAGGCCCAAAAACGGTGCGCGGGCAGGCGGGGTAGTTTTTCCCGCGTAAGTTTCTTCGCGCGCTGCACTTCCCTTTCCTCCCGCGCGTGGCTCGGCGTGGGGAGGCGCGCGTGACGTGGGTGGCATGCGTGGGGCTGAGCCTGCGCGCGTCACGTCGTCGTAGTAAAAAGGGGGCGGTTCGCGCCTTCCCCATAAACCGTAGGGAGGCGTGGAGGCGCGGCCCATTTACTGAACGGGGCGGGCGTGGTCTTCAAGGCGTCCACTCCCCACGATCACGGGGCGGAGAGGTCGCCTCACCCATCGCCTCGAAGGCCGCATGCCCGCCACGTGGTTCTCATGCGCGAGCGGGTGGCGAACGGTGGAGGCGGGAAACCGGACCGTCGTGGTCCGGGGTAACGGGTTGGTCCCAGTTCCCTGCGCCTTGGTTGGGTGAGCGGGGCGGTCGTGTCCCCACCCCGTTCCTTTATAAGGCGCTGGGGGGTAACGGCGTCCCGCACTCTTCCATATTTTCCTTCCTTCAGCTTCTGCTCCCCCTCCGTCCATCCGTCATCAGGAGAGGGAATCCTGGTTCTTCAACGGTGGCGGCAAGGGTCACCTCTCGACAACGCGTCCTTCCTTCTCCTTCACCCGCGGTGGCAGAGCCAGCCGTGAGGGGAAGGGGGAGGGGGCGAGGCCGCGGGCGAGGCCGAGGCGCTCAGGGAAGAGGAGAACGGGGTGGCGCGCCGGTCCCGCCTTCGCCAGTAGTTCCTCATCCCACGGAGGGCCATGTTGGTGATGATCCTTGCGAGTTCTTCGTCAGGCTGCGCCGACCACCTCGTCGTCGCCTCCGTCTCCCAACTCCATTTGCGAGCGAGATGGAGCTGGACCCGCCGGAGTCATTGCGGTTGCACATGAGGGGCTGTTGGATCAGTGGTATGCGAATTCGCGTCGACCTCCCAGCCCTCACATGATGTACCTTGGTCGAGGGTGGAAGACGTTCGCCCACATCCACCGCTTGACGGCAGGGCTCACTCTCCATTTCAAGCTGATGGAGGGCGGCCTCCTCTCCGTCAAGGTCTTCGAGTGCTTCGGGACTCGGGCTAGGTGCTGCGTGGAGAGCTCTTCTGATAGCGACGGCTCCTCCTCGTGCGGGAGTGGCGAGGAGGACAGCGGTAGCGACGACAAGGGTAGCAGGCGGCAGGATGACGGGTCCGACTAGGTGTCGGGTGCCGCTCTGTGCGGCACCGGCGATCCCATCATCCGTGTCGCCGGCTTCCTGAACTTATCTGGGTCGTCTCCTTGGGCGGCTGGCGTTGGGAGGCTGCAGAAGAGGAAGAGGGCGGGCGGCGAGGCCGCCAAATCGGAGCTCGCGGGCTCTGACGCCTTCGACGCGTGCTGACGTCCTGCTGCCTCGTCTTCAAGCTCTGCTTCCGGCGCCGCCATCACCATCCAGCCTTCGGACGGCCACCGAGATGTTCTCTTGGTGTCTTCTGCCACTCGTAGCTCGTCTAGGCGCCCCTTTTGCCCTTTTCGCCTCCTTGACCTGCCTCCTGAAGAGAGGGGCAAGAGAGGGGTTACGGGCATCTTGTCCCTTTTTAGTTTGTAAGCCTTCGGGCCTTAGCTGAATTTGAAACTTGTAATCCAATCATTCATGTTTTTCATCCCCTATGGACTGTACCTGAGTGGAATATTTTTAATGAAAAATGGATGCTTGCCGGGTCATTTGTTTGCGGGTAGAACCCACGACAAGGAGTAATCCTTGATATCCATAAGATAAACATTTCCTTGCCCGGCAACAAGCCCCGCCGTCTTCCCACTTCGCTCGACCTTTCTCACGCTTTTGGCAGAGGCAGGGATGAGGTGGGTTCAGGCTCCTCGTTTCATCCCTTTGCTGCCAATTCACGACCAAACCTGGCCCCAGGAACGGGCCCTAGGGCCTAGAGTTTCAGGGGAGCACGGTAGCTTTGGGAAAAAATGAGGTTTCACATACCTCAGTCCATAAAGAAATGCATGACAAGGGATGAAAGACTTATCTGACTTTGCAGCCCCCGGCAACTCTGGTTTGCCGTGGGTGAATCTCTGTACTTGCAGCCCCCGGTAATACTGGCTTGCCGGGGTCTAGATACTGGTCCGTCCCTTCTTTTCTTTTTCGTCCTCAAGTGATCCGGCAAGGATATCTGTCCATCCCTTCTTTTCTTTTTCTTTTTCTTTGCCGGGATCTTAGCTCCCCTGCCCCTCGTCCAATTCCCCATTCGTACTCCGTGGGCGCCAAAACTACCTCTCCACCAGCCGCGACACACCGGCGTCCTCCGTCCGCCACCCCATCCCACCGGTCAACCGCCGCCCTCCTCCATCACGCCTAGCCGGTACCCCAATGTCGTCGTCCACAGCAACCGCAACCACAAGGCCCTCCACGGCTAGTAGTTGAAGCAAAGGCCAAGCTACCTCCAGGAACCGATGTGCACCGTACCCAAGCCAGTTCAACCACGTCGTCCCTCACCTCACCGCTGCCACTCCTACTTTGCCACCGTCCACCGCACCGGAGCTGTTTCCGCTGCCCGTCCTTCGCCGCCTCGAATCGGCTTCCCCTCCGCTGACAGACGGCCACTGCAACACAGTCAACAATTTGGCCATGGGTTCGTCCAAGGCTCCACCCTTCTCCAAAACATTGGTTCCCCCGGAAAAAGAAGGAAACCGCCGCGACATCAGGAGGACACAGCACTGTCAACCGGAAATGGTACTCCTCTTCCTTACTCGTGCAAATCTTACATGTCTGCTTGCATGGTATTCATCCCACAGAATACACTAGTTGACCGCTTCTTCCTGATACTAGATGTTCATAGTAACTCGCGATGCACAAGGTTTCTCCTCATATACTATTTCACCTGTAGCTAGAGGTTTGTCGCCACTTGGATTTCAATTCCTGGTCACTTGATTCCCAATTAAAGGAAACATTCCCCGATGTAACAGGGGCTAGTCCGACAATTACGCTGGGGAAGCAGCGCCTCAGTGTTTATCTTAGGGGTGTGTGGGGCCTAGAAGTTGCTGGCGCCTGATCTGGAGGTCGGCCGGGCTTAAAGCGATGGCAGGGGGCGCTGCGGAGCACGGCAGTGGTGTGAGGTCGAGGGGAGGGCGTGGCGGCGGAGGTAGGGGTTTGGGCCGGTGGTCGCCGACGGTTCAGAAAGATCGTCAACAGTGACTGGCGAGAGGTAGACGAAGGCCATCTGCCCGTTCCTTGTCGATCGGACGGTTCATAAAAAATCGACTGACCTATTATTTTCAGTCGACTGTTATTTTGATAGGACCACATGTGGTGGTGTGCTGGAGGAGTACCTGCATTGCCCAGCCATCCCTGTGCTCATACTTACAAAATCATACGGAAGAGAATCTAATTTTGTTTGGCATGCAATGTTGTAGAGCTATCATATTTCTCCTGTCATTTATTTTTCGGCCACCTACTATCTGCTACTTTTACAGTGCTCTAGTTCTACACACACTTCACCCATACTCCCACTATTTTTTTATGCATCGGTATTTCAGACTCTACCAACCGGTTGATAAAAGCGCAAAATAAAAGAGAGAAGTAGCTCCAGATTTCTTCGGGTTTAGGCAATACACGTTTCAACCTTATAAAGGGTGAAGTGTCAGCAGATGGAGACGGTGAATGTAGCTCTGGAGTTGATGACCTCGCTCGCCATGAACCACCATCCCAGGTGCTTGCTTTAACTTTGCGGTGTCATATGTGGTTGCATGTTGCATATGGGGTCTAGCTTGTATTCGAAAGGCTGAAGTCAGTCTTTATTAAGATAAGGAAAGATATTTTTACATGAGCCACCATTCCGGGAGCACCAGAAGACAAATAGCTAGTTAGGGCACTGGCCGAGCCAGTGACAAGCCCAGCACAGACATGCATCACCTGGAAGCGAACTAAAAAGCCATGATGGTGCCGAAGCAGCCCACCTCCCACCAGGCTCTCAGGTCCTTGATGATCATGCTCACCACTCCAGCCGGATGTCTAGCTTGTATTGCTTCCAATTTGGTTAAATTGCATCTGCTTAGCTTACACATTATACCTTTGAATATGACTTGCCTTCCTGTTTTTGGTACATACTAGTACATTTGTCTATTAACCCTGTTCTTACAACAAACAAATGTTCTTGTGTATCCCTCATCAATCACTATGATGAGATAGTCACGCTATTGCGTTACTGTGATAAAATACACTCTTTTAAAGAATGTTGTGTCAGCCTCCCCACATGATTCTCAAGAAATAACAAGGCTAGATGAAGATAGTGAACGTAGCTCTGTAGTTGATGACAACATTTCCCCTACACCAGCATCGCAGGTGCTTGCTCTAACTTGGCAGCACGATATGTGGTTGCATGTTGCATATGGTGTCTTGATTGTAATTCTTCCAATCTAGTTAAATTGCATGCACTATTCTGCTTAGTTTATACATTATACCTATTAATGTGACATGCCTTCCTGTTTTTAGTACATAGTACATCTGTCTATTAAGCATGTCTTACATAAAACTATTGTTTTTTGTATCCCGCATTAATCAATATGATGAGACACCTTTAGTATATGCAGTGTGATATTGGTCGTATCTTTCATATGATTTATAGCATGTGCTGGTTCTAATTTGTTGAAACGCCATTTATGATGGGACGCTTTTAACTTGGCAGAGTTATATTGGTTGCATCTTTCATGTGGTGTCTAGATTGCATTGCTTCTTATTTGTTGAAATGGCTTCTGCTTAGTTTACACAAATAGTTGTGAATATGCCATGTCGTCTTGTTTTTCCTACATATTCCATCCCCGTATCATGTAATTACCTTACATCAAAGTAGTGATTGTCAGTATCATGCACGAATGAGTTCTGAAGAGTGAATTTTATTGCTTTTTCTTGTCGGTTTTACTTGACAATTCAAAATCAATAAAGCAGAAGGAAATTAGCAAGGTAGTGGATAAAGGTGATCCTTCCAACGGAGGGCCTCTACGGATTCTACTCCGTCACCCCCCAAGAAGATTTGCAAGACAACACATGCATAGACACTCAACGTAGCTGTGCTGATGATGAGCACGTCTCCCCTAGTGCACTATCACAGGTGCTCCCTCTAACTTGGCACTGTTATATGTGGTTGCATGTTATGTATGATGTCTAGCTTGTATTGCTTCTAACTTTGTTGAATTCCATCTGCTTACTTTACACATTATACTTGTGAATAAGACACGTGTTCATGTTTCTAGAACATACAATATCTGTCTATCACACCATGTTCTTACATCAAAGTACTACTGTTGTGTAACCCGCAATAATCACTTATCATAAGACACGTTTGACTTGGGGGTGTGATATAGGTTACATCTCGCATTCTTTTCTAGCTTGTACTACTTCTAATTTGTTGAACTGACACTTACGATGAGATAGTTTTAACTTGGTAGAGTGATATTCGTTGCATCTTCGATATGGTGTCTAGCTTTCATTGCTTATAATTTGTTGAAATGCCTTCTGCTTAGTTCACACATCATAGCTGTGAATATGCAATGCTGTCCTTTTTCTTACACATTCAATCATCCTATCATGTTGTTGTCTTACATTAAAGTAGTGCTCGTTAGCATCCTGCATCAATGAGTTCTGAAAAGCGAATTTTTATTCATTTTTTGTGGGTTTGACTTGACAAGGCAATACAATTAAGAAATTGGAAGGAAAAAAAGGCAGAGACTGATGGCGGTCTTCCGGCGAAACCGGCATCCCATGTGCTTTTCTCTAGCTTGGCAGTGTGGTATTGTCTTGCATGTTGCATATGGTGTCTCGCTTGTATTGCTTGTAATTTGATTAAATTACTTCTGCTTAGTTTACACAAATAGTTGTGAATATGCCATGCCGTCCTGTTATTCATACATATTTCATCCTCGTATCATGTGTTTGCCTTACATCAAGGTAGTTATTGTGAGTATCATGCATGAATGAGTTCTAAAGAGTGAATTTTATTGCTTTTTCTTGTCCGTTTTACTTGACAATGCAAAATAGATAAAGCAGAAGGAAATTAGCAAGGCAGTGGATAAAGGTGATTCTTACAAACGGAGGGCCTCTACACATTCTACTCGGCCATCCCCCCAACAAGATTTGGAAGACAACACATGCATAGACACTCAAAGTAGCTGTGTTGATGATGAGCACATCCCCCCTTGTCCACCATCACAGGTGCTCCCTCTAACATGGCACTGTTATATGTGGTTGCATTTTATGTATGATGTGTAGCTTGCATTGCTTCTAATTTTGTTGAATTCCATCTGCTTACTTTACATATTATACTTGTGAATAAGACACGTGTTCCTGTTTCTAGAACATACAATATCTGTCTATCACACCATGTTCTTACATTAAAGTACTACTGTTGTGTAACCTGCAACAATAACTTTTCACAAGACACGTTTAACTTGGGAGTATGAAATAGTTTACATCTCGCATTATTTTCTAGCTTGTACTACTAATTTGTTGAAATGGCACTAATGACGAGACCGTTTTAACTTGGTAGAGTGATATTCATTGCGTCTTACATATGGTGTCTAGCTTTCATTGCTTCTAATTTGTTGAAATGCCTTATGCTTAGTTTACACATCATAATCTATGATATACAATGGCACTAATGACGAGAGACCTTTAACTTGGTAGTGTGATGTTGTTTGCATCTTGTATATGATTAATTTCTTGTACTGCTTCACATTTGTTTAAATTCCAGTTATGAGGAGACACTGTTAACTTGGCAGAGTGCTATTTGTAGCATCTTTCATATGGTGTCTACCTTCCATTGCATTGCTTCTAATTTATTGAAATGCCTTCTACTTAGTTTACACATCATAGTTCTAATTATGTCATGTCTTCCTATTTTTCGGACATATTACATCCTCCTATCATGTGGTTATCTAGCATCAAAGTTCATTTCGTCTGTATCACACATCAATTTGTTCTGAATAACTAAATTTTTGTTCCTTTTTCTTGTCGGCTTGACTTAACATGGCAAAGAGAAAGAGGAAGGAACACAAAATGACAGGGGATGGTGTTTGTACTAAGGACACACGGAAACAGAAGCAGAAGAATTATGTAGATTTTGCTGGTACTGATGGTGCAATAGATGGTCAAAGTCCAGCAGAAAATTGTACAAACGCGGTACCCTATGCTACACGAGCTGCAAAACAAGCCAAACAGAAACTAATAGATGCCACCAAACAAGCAGCGACAACCCTAGTTATTGCAACATCTTCCACAGTACCACCAGCTGCACGACTTACTCATTTGTCAACTCAGTTAGCATCACGTTCCCAAGCTCCCTTGCCACCCGACACTACTTTTGAAGCACTCTTGACACAAGACGAGTTGGCAATACTAGATGAACCTTGTGAGCTTCAATAGCAAGAAGATAGTTGATGGAGTCAAGTTAAAGTTGTATGCTTCTTTATATGTAGTCTCACAGTTTGATGTACACAGACAATTCCTATGTTTGTTGTTGGACTAGCACCTAGGCGCAAGAGGAAACAAACATCAAGGATAATGCTCGATAGGTTAACTAAATCTAGAGGAGGAAGAATGGAGATCCGTTTTGAGGCAGGTTTAAAAAGTCCATGTGATGCTATAGAGTCAGCCAAGTTAGTATCAGAGGTAGCGGTTGCCGTTAGGTGTCTTGCACGTATCCTCCCAACATGCATTCAGTATAGGAATGACAAAGACGAAACCTAGTTCGACACCTTCCTCGACCATTTATCTGTAAGTATGGTTATGTATGGAAACTAGTAATATCGTCTTGCTATGTCCCATACTTTCTAGGTTGCTGATAATGAGACTCCCATAATTTTCAACAGAGGAGGTTCAAGTTGGATAGCCAGGATGATGCAACCAGACAAGCTTGCATCCATGTTTTAAAGTCTGATCTGCGTCAGTATTGATATAACTAGAGGAAAAGTCACTTTGAAGGCAAGGCTAACAGCGAACTTGCCCAAATATCTCCAGTGCAAAATATATCGGATGAAGACTGGAGAGGCCTCGTTAAACACTGGTCTGATCCAAAGTATCAAGTACGTTATATATATATATATATATATATATATATATGTGTGTGTGTGTGTGTGTGTGTGTGTGTGTGTGTGTGATCAGATCACATGTTGAACTCCTATTTACGCATGTGCCTCACAAATCTATCTTCTTGTAGGTGAACTGTTCAAAGAACAAGGCCAACCATACGAAAGTGAAATTATAACAGACGACACGATCTCGTAGCTGTATTGCACACGGCAAGGCTCTTGTAATTAGCTGCTATTTCGCTCTTTTCGCTATGCCATATTATCAGATCTATATTGACTTGTTCCAAATGCAGAGGAAAGCCCGCAAGGACCAAAAATTACCTGAACCAAATGCCGGGTGAAATCTTTAAGGACTATCACACCAGCAAGACGAAGGGCATGACTACACCAGTCAAAGCCACTGTTGTAAGTCCTTAATCATCATGCCTTTTAACTACTACTTACTCTGACTTGTGCATTGAACTGCATGGTTTGCAGCCAATGTCTACTACTCTTTTCAGTTATATGCACAATTGTCTTAGCGTACAATTGCACCTTACAAGGTTTTAAAGAGAGGAGTGATGTTCCTTTGATCTTGATATGTAATCTAGTTCCATGTTGGATTTGCCCACACAACGTTACAATTGCGTGTTTGTCTGTTATCAGTTGTTTTGTGATATGAATGATGTCATACTAATGCTTACCGTATTATAAACTTAGTCTTTTATCCTTAGTTTTCAATACAATGTGAAGAAATAGACAATAGATTAGCCATGGTACATAGTCGTATGTTTGGAACCTGGTTTCAATATGTACTTTGCAGTAAAATACAACTAATATTTTACACGGGTTCACCAGAATAAGTTCTGTATGTAGACCAAAGCTATTTTGTTTGGTTTTGTTGCCTCCTTAATATCTTCTGTTGTAGTACTACTAATGTAAAAACTCAACTTTTCAGCAAGCTATGTAAAAATGGTGGAACCGCCACCTTCTGAAGGCAACGAGGCAACTATAACCGCAATGTCACCTCTTGCTGCAGTGGTTCAGTACCTGTCCACTAATAGTGCCAAAAGCACATTCCTCCATAATACTAGGTTGTTTGTTAAGGCAATCTCGTCCAAACTGCCTCATGATCAAGATATGCAAGCTCAAAACAACGTTATATCTGCGCTCTAGACACAAGTCCATTCCCTATCAGAGACGCTTTGTGAAATAAGGACATCCATTGTTCGATGTCGTCAAGATATTCATGGTTTTGAAACTAGACTATCAGAGTTCAGGAGCCTAGGAGAAATGAAGGCGAAGGTTATGGTGCTCCATCAGACAGTACAACATGAAAACGTAACAGTCGGGTCAAATGAACTGAGCTTCTGAACTTCTGGTGGTGCATTTATCTACCAGACTGTTAACTTTTATGCCAACCTTCCTTTTGTTTTATGGATGTAATTTGTTTTGATGCGATACAAATTTTTTTCTTAACGTGCAGCCACCGGCTGAAGAAAACAGCAAGCTATTTTTGTATAGTGTAGGGTGTTCCCTATATTTGCACTGGTGGCGAACTTTGATGCCAAGTGGTTGTAATCTGTGCAATCGCCTTAATAGCCTAGGATTAGTTTCTGGCTTATTTATTTCCTAGTCTTCTTTTTCCCTTGTTTGCTAGTAGCCGCAACAACCATGGGCCATATACGGACCGTGGTAACATTGAGCCTGCCAGAGGCCGTAGGATCCATGGGCCTCCTACGGGCTGTCAGATAAATGGGCCTCCAATGGGCCATAGAATCGGTGGGCCTCGGGCTGTGGGATAAATGGGTCCACATGGGTCCTAAACGGGCGTAATTGGTATCGGGCCAGCACGGTAACGGGTCGTTAACAGACCGGAAGACAGCAAAGGCTTAATTCTATCACAGGCATAACGGGTCGTTAATGGGCCAGAATATAGGATGGGCTGGAAACGGCGCAACGGGTTAATAGGCGACAAACAGGCCGATTCTAACCACAGGCCGTATTTGGCCCATTAGGGGAACAGGCCAGTAATGGGCCGGAAGTAATCGAGGGCCGGAAAGGAGCCCAAGAACGTTTGGGCCGTCAGTAGGCCGAAAGCTAACATGGGGCTGGAAATGGCCCATATGAATCATGGGCCGTTAATGGGTACATAGAAATTTACTGTCAATTATGGACCAGAGTCACCGTGGGCCACTAAAGGTGTAACACCCCCAGTGTCATGCTACAGTAATCCCCTATTAATGGTGCCATGTCATCATGTTACTGTTGCTAATCTTCACTTGATCCAAATCACAATTCTAATTCAAATCCAATCTAAAGTAAAAGTTTCTTATTTGTCAGACATGAAATCTAAAATGTTCATATTGTGCCAAATAATTCATCAAAAATATTGGTGGTGAACAAACATTTTTGCAAAATGCCTAAGTTCCCTAAACTGGTTAAACATTGGCTAAAACAAATAGATTTAATGCCTTTTTAAATTATAAAAGTGGAAAACTATTTCAAAAGCCTCTCAATCCTTTTTGGCAATGCCAACTAGTGCAAGGTAATTATGTGACCAAGGCCCCCATTTTGCAGAATCCTTTTGGACAACTCAAATGTTGCAAAGCATTTTCTGTAAAAAAGAACAGAAATAGAAATGCAAAAAAGGGAGAAGGAAACCCCCCTGCCCCTGGGCCTTAGGCCACATAGACAGGCCCAGCCGGCCAGGCCCAGCTCCCCTCCCCGGTCGCTCTCCCCTCCCCCTGTTCAATCGACCGAGGGCGCGCGCCTGCGCGTGACTGCCGAAGCACCTCGCCGTCGACGACGGAGATAAGCATCCCCTCAAAGCCTCGGGCTCCCCTTCCACTTGCTCTGCCACCCTACTCGCCCGCTCACTTCCGTCGTCCACTCCGCCTCTCCCTCTCCCCTCTAGATCAGCCTCGGCCGCGCCTCTCCGTCACCGCTCACCGCACTCCATCGCGGCCACCGGCCGGCCTTGGCCTCGCCGACGTGCTCCCAGGCTCTGCCTTGACCTCCTCATCCTCCCCGCCGAGCCACGCGGACCAGGACGGCCCCGCAGCACTGCAGCGACCTCTTCTTCCTCCTCTACTCCGACGAACGCCGGCGTCGAATTCGGCCACCTCGCGCCTCCCCGGAGCCCACTGAGCACATCTGCAGGCTCTCTATGAGCTACACTCCTCCCCCCCTCTTTTTTTGCTCCCGTACGCGCCCGGAGCGGCTTGACCCGCCATGGCCGAGCCGAGCTCTGCCGTTGAGCCCATTGTCGTCACCCTGATGCTCCTCGCCTCGCGCTAACACCACCACGGAGCTCCTAGCTACTAAACACGCCCCTCTGCCACCCTTGCTGTGCCCTGGACGCTCGAATCCATCAACGTCCGAACTCCGGTGCCGCTCCGGTCAGCGCTGCCGTGGCTCTAGGCCATCCTAGCACGCGGGACCGCCAGTGTTGGATGCGTGCAGCTCCCCTCATTCGAACGCGCGTCACAGCGCTCATTTTAACCGCCCCGTAGGCTTTTCCTGATGCGCTCCCGAAAGCCACTGCCGCGCCCACTCGTCGCTGGCGCAGTTCCGGTTACCCCCCGAGTCCTTGTTCGAATGCAACAAACCGCGTGCGATTTGGTGTCTTGTGGCGCATTTCCGAGCATCTCCGGCGATCTGCCGTCGTGCGCGAGCTCGCCGGAGCTCCTCCGGCGCCGCCGCTGACCTGGAAAACATGGGGCTCACCCATGTGAGGCTGACCGTGGGCCCCAGGGCCTCAGTTGACCGCGTTGACTACGGTCAACGCAGGCACTGTTCACCCCCTGCCACTAACTTGTGGGCCCTTGTGCTTAATTGAGATAATTAAGTTTTCAAACTAATCTGCTAATTAGAATGCTCACTGACACATGGGGCCCACACCCCTAATTAACCCTGTGTGAACAACTAATCCACTGTTTACCCACAGAGGCTGACATGTGGGTCCCTGTGGCCCCACTGGTCAGCCATCCTGTTGACTGCTGACGTCACAGTGATGTCATGCTGATGTAGTTCTCCTTTTCTATTAATTTAATTAATTCCTGAAAATGTTTAAGACTTTGAAAATTCATAGAAAATAAACCATAACTCCGATGAAAATGTTTTATATATTAAAGTTGCTCTGAAAAATCCAACGAATCCGAATATGCGGTCCGTTCATCTATCACATGCCCTTAGCATGCTGAACATGGAACTTTCCCCCTCCAGTCATCTGTCTGACATAGGTTCGGAACCGAGAAAACATTCCCGGTTCACTTCCCCCTTCGCCGGTACCGTGTAGCACCGCGTTAGAACACGTCTAGCTCTGCCTATTGTCCTGTTATGCACTTGCCTTCTATGTATTTACTGTCTGTCCCCCCTCTTCTCTTCGGTAGACCCCGCGACGATGCTGATGCCCCTGTGATTGACTACGTCACCGACGACCCCTCCTTCTCGTCTGAGCAACCAGGCAAGCCCCCCTTTGATCATCCTGATATCGCCCATTCCATTCTCTCATGCATGCATTAGATTTTGCTATTGTAATTGATTGCTCCTATTTTGATGCATAGCCTACTTTTGTAACCTACTCATTGTTACCTACTTGCTTATCCTAAACTGCTTAGTATAGGTTGGTTAGTGATCCATCAGTGACCCCCCATCTTGTCCTTGTTGCCCCTGCTTCATCATTGAAGACCCGATCAATGGGATCGAAGACCAGGCACCGCACCTCACTTTCCCCTTATTTGCTCTACACTACTGGGTTACTATTGAGTGCCGAGGGTGAGACCTCTACAGCACTTCTGACGTTAACCCTATAGTGTAGCTATTCGGTCGTGGTCATTAGGGGTGATTCTGCTTTAACCACTTCCGATACGACTCTCTCGTGCAACCCCTCAAATGTGAACCTCGGGGGTGGTTCCTCTTACATTGATGATTACATCGAGTGGAATTCACCGGGGGTGATTCCTCGGGTTTTCCCCTTGATGTTTGGACACACGGACACTTGGACTTTACAGCTGTTTCTTGGAAAGGCGGGTCGACCCTGAGGGGTACCCACGACTGATGTGGAGTCGGGTTGACCTGGAAGGTGCCCGCGCAATACTTACGAGGCATGGCATGGCATTTTTAGCCCTTGCCGCAAGTCCTCGAGACGGGGCAAAAGGGTCACATCTTTCGTGAGTCTCTGCTTGTTACCGCGTGCTCCTAATCCACTACAATTTGGATATTTGATCCGAGGGGCCTCTGGCCTGATAGCACTAACCATCACGTGGCCATAGTATGGGCGTTCTACGTCGTATACATCAGCCGAAGCTTAATAGACGTCGGCGACTGAGCGGCGCGCGCCGGATTGGACTGCCTTTTTGAAGGAGGTAGCTAGGTCTGCTCACCGGCCAAATTCGCAACGTGCAGGAGTTCCCGGGGCGATGGCCCATGACCCCTGGGGCCATAGGTTTAGTCCGGCGTGCTTGACCTCTCTATTAAGCCTAGGTTGGGTTGCGTTATATTGTTTGGCCGAGGCCGGGCATGACCATGGAAATTGTGTCTGGCCAGAGTTATTCGAGCGTGTTGGTAAGTTGGTGCACCCCTGCAGGGAAGAAAACATCTATCAATAGCCTGTCCTACGGTAACGGACAATTGGAGTTTTATCCCGATCGATACAACTAGAATTGGATACTTGTGATGAAACTTGGATATGAGATGATAAATGGGTAGTATGGCTCTAGGATTGCTTTCTCGCAGGGAGTTGAGAAAGGATCTCTGGCGAGGTTGATAACACTTCTACTACTTTACCTTATGCTACTCTACTACCTCCTGTTGCTGCAAGATGGTGGTTTCCAGAAGATGCTAGTCTTCGACAGGCGAGGCTTTCCCCTTCTCTTCTGGCATTCTGCAGTTCAGCCCACATATACAACCCATTTCATTGACACCGATGCATATGTAGTGTAGATCCTTGCTTGCGAATACTTCGGATGAGTACTCACGGTTGCTTTGCTCCCCCTTTTCCCCCTTTCGTCTTCTTTCCGGTTGTCGCAACCAGATGGTGGAGCCCAGGATCCAGAAGCCACCTTCGATGATGATTGCTACTACACTGAGGGTGCCTACTACTACGTGGAGGCCGCCGACGACCAGGAGTAGTTAGGAGGCTATCTGGCAGGAGGCCTTTCCTTTTCGATCGATGTTGCTTTTGTGCTAGCCTTCTTAAGGCAAACTTGTCTAACTTATGTCTGTACTCAGATATTGTTGCTTCCGCTGACTCTTGTGTTTTCGAGCTTATGTATTCGAGCCCTTGAGGCCCCTGGCTTGTAATATAAAGCTTGTATTATTTTAATTTGTGTCTAGAGTTGTGTTGTGATATCTTCCCGTCAGTCCTTGAGCTTGATCGTACACATTTGCGTGTATGATTAGTGTATGATTGAATCGAGGGCGTCACAAGTTGGTATCAGAGCCGACTGCCTGTAGGTAGCCCCCTTTTTAACTCCTTGACCGTAGTCGAGTCTAGTCACTACAAAATCTTTTACCAACATGGTTTTGTGTCTTACGGGCCCACGTCTCCATTGGGTGATATTAGGATCCTTTATTCCTAGTTTATACTCTGGGATTCTGATCTCTCTTCTATTCGGGTTAAATGATTTTGCTAAAATCTAACATTAGGTTCTCGTAACGACTTTCCCTGGAGCGCCCCTTCATTCCAGATGGCTGCCTGCTTCACGAGAAGACTTCGAAGATGCTCTCCAATCTACTCCCGAGAACTTGTGTTCATTTCTTTTGCAATCCCTTAACACCGTTGAATCCTTATGGATAACTGCGTACCTCGCCGTTCATACTTCCATCCCTAGTTGTTCTTGTTATTACATGATTTCCGAAAATATTCTCTGACTTTCAAAAATCCTTTTTCCGACTACCTTGCAGCTCTTTTCCACCTGAATAACCCGACGAATTATTCCTCACACTTACCGGGGATTCGTTCATCCCCAGTTGATCATATGTCTCACAAAATTCTTCGAAGGCAATTCGATCTCCCAAAGATCCTCGGCAGCCTAGTGCTCTCGAAAGTCTTGTCTGCCTGCATTATGGTTAAATCCTATCACGCCCAAGATGCGACCCTATCCTAAAGGAACTCGAAGGTCCCACCAAGGATAGAAGCGCATCTTGAAGACGCTTTTGCAAGGAGGATATCATTACATCAACATTACATAATAGTGGAGATACAACCAAGACATACCAAGTCACATAAATAGCACAACAGATCATACAAGATCAACATCCAACTATGGATGAAACAGAAACGGAAACTCAACCAATATCCACCCTGCTAGCCCACGCTGCCGACCTGGAACCTATCCCCTGATCGAAGAAGCAGAAGAAGAACTCCAAAACAAGTAAACATCGCTCTCGCATCATGATCATCGCAAACATGTACCTGCAACTGTTGTTGTAGTAATCTGTGAGCCACGAGGACTCAGCAATCCCATTACCATGGGTATTAAGACTAGCAAAGCTTAATGGGTAAGGAAGGGGTAAAGTGGTGAGGTTGCAGCTGACTAAGCAATGTATGGTGGCTAACTTACGCAAATAAGAGTGAGAAGAGAAGCAAAGCAAGCGGTCGTCAACTAGTAATGATCAAGAAGTGATCCTGAACTCCTACTTATGTCAGACATAACCCAGAAACCGTGTTCTCCTGTAACACCCCAAAAATTTTAGACAAGTTTTAAATGTTAAATTTTTGCCAGGAGTTTAAAAAATTTATTTCTGTTGATTTCAGAACCTTTCTTTCAATATTAAGGAGTCTTTTCCAAGTGGAGCTTTCCAAAACATATTGGACTTCTATGCTCTCTGTATAGCATTTTCTTAATCAGTAGATTTATTTATTAGATTATTTCACCCTGAGCTTTATTCATTAAAATGAATTGTTTTAAAATTTTGGAGCTCCTTTTGAACTACAACCATTTGATATATTTAGCTAAAAATCCAACCAAAATTTGAAGATGTCATGGGATGTCTCTAAATCACTTGTGTGCAATAATATAATTATTTCATTGCATATTTTGAGTTTTACACCTGTTTTTCAAATCTGGTCCAGTGGACACTTCTGCACTATAGCCTAATGAAATATTTCCCTAGAACCTCCACCAAATTTATGGGATGTCAGTGGTAGCATGCCGTCCAACTTTATGCAAAAACCTTGTGATGTTCTATGGAAAAATTAAGTATACCAACCTCTTTTTCATTCTGGACCAGACTTGTGTTTTGTACTGCAACCATCTCCTAACTTGCTCCTTTACCCATGAGCTTTCTCCTGCTGGTAGTCCTCCCTGCTAAACCCCTAAGTCTAGGAGCATGCACTCTTTGGAACAATTTTGGTCCATGTAGTGATGCCTTTTTCTTTCTCGTCTGCATTGTAGTTTTGCAAAACTTGCACTAGCAAGTTTCTCCTTTGGCAAACTAACTTCACCACCCTCTCATACATCCACAGAGACACCGATCCGAGTTTTGGCCACTCCAAGAAATGCCTAAGTACCCTTGGCATTTTGTCAAACACCTTATGGGCATGATCTGTGTTGACATGATTTTTGTTTTGCACTGTGACCTTGCACCTCTGGGCAATCTAGCATGTCTACTAAGCACCTAGACGATCCTAACCTAGATCTGCTAAGTGTCAGCCTCACCCAAGCCCTGTAGCATGCCATGGAATTTCGTCGAGCATGGTCCATGCGTGCTCTGAGCGCGAGCAGAGCTCGCGTATTGCACTTGCCGCGCCCGAGCCGAACGTCGCGCCCCTGGCTTGCCACCACTCTGCAGAGCCGCGCCACTCACTTGGCCTCTCGCTACGTCGCACTAAGAACTCCGACCGCCTCTGCAGCATTGCCAGCAAGCCGCTTGGCGGCACGCCACGCCAAGAACCGCCACCGCCATGAGCAGCACCGCCCAAGCCTCCAAATACGCCACCTGCCTCGAACAGCGCGAGCTAATCCGCAGCCATGTCCACTAGCGCTCGTCGCCGCCACGACACCCTAAGCAACAGAATGGCGGTCACCGGCGACCTTATCCCCGGTCGCCGCGGAACCGACCCCGAGCGGCTATTTAAGGAGCCCCCGCGCTCGTCCCCGCACGCAGGGCAGTCTCAAACCCCGTCCCTAGGACCCCATTGGCAGCCAATCGACCCGGGGAGATCTCCTTCCCCATCTCCGGCAACCGCAGCCGCCGCCATCAAGACTGGCCATTCCGGCGTCATCCGAGCCTCCCCGTCTCCGTTCTCTTCACCAGGAGCTCTACCTACCTCCCGTGAACTCTCCCCCCTACTCAATTTTAATCGGGAACCACCGCCGCCCCAAAATGACTACGCCACCGAAACCTTCCTTCGCTGCAGAGCTCGTCGCCGACGACTCCCTCCAACCCCATCACTCCCTCGACCACCGGAAGAACCGCCCCAGCCTTGCGGATCCAACCCCACCCTCGGGAGCCCGCGAGGAGCCGCCTAGCGCCAGCGACGATCGCCGGAGCCCCCGCCCCTGTTCGGCCAGAGGAAGAAGAGGGAAGGGAGAATAGTCAAACCTGACCAGTGGGCCCCCTAGATCCACTGTCAGTGACCCCGCCCAGTCCACGTGGGTTAAGTGGAGGCGCATTTCCAGTTTACGCCTTCGACGTGTACGTATATTTTCGAAACGTTTCCTTTTACATTATATTTTTAATAATGATTTCTGACCAAACTTTGACCGGCTGTATCTTTTTAAATGCAGCTCCAAATAAATTAATTCTTTTTCCTACCTCTCTCAAATATTGTCTAGTTTATTTTAAGATTTATTTGAGAATTTTTCAAAACAACTTTTTGTGCTGCTTTGTTTTTGTGTGTTAATTCATATACATTCTTTTAAATAGGAGTTTTGAAGATTTCAAGATGTGTTGGAATGCACCCTGCCTTCCCATGACCTGAAGGCAACCATTCTGAACCCTGGTGAAATTTTTGTGTGTGTTGCATAGCACGGTGACAACACCACCCCGACACGAGCATACGTCATTTTATGTGAGGATGTGTTCCTACTCATGAGTGCATGTTAATGAATTTCATGCAAATGGAGTTGATATGATTGTGATAGAAATCACCGTGATATGCCTTTCATGCATACTGGGAGGAAAGACGGGAAGGTCTCTGTCTTGGGTAGACACGGTCTTGTCCCTAGTCCTCCATCGAGACGGTCGAGTCCGGTATGGCATGAGGGGGTATGTCGCGTGGTGTTTCTATCTGTAGTTTGAAGTATTTGCATTGTTATACTAATCTTGCAGGGAATCTTACAACCTTATGAGTCGACCGTAGATCGAGTCTTGTGCCAGTAACCCCCATACTTGCTTCAGACTACCACTCGTCTCTACAACAAGTAGGGTACGGTTCAAGAAGTTGTCAACCCTTTCTTAGCACACACCGCATGTGAGAGGCCATGGTGGAAGATATCGAGGCATCCGGTAGTCATGCCACCGGTCCGGAGCATGGGTGTTTCGGTTGTAGCCAAGGGGTAGCTCCCAGTTTGCATGACGGTATAAATTTTGTGATCCCATGTTACGCCGAGGTTGTAGCCTCCCCACTTAGAGTTTTGCTTGACAGGTGTCGTGGGTGATTCCAGACACAGGTGAGTTAAGCTCGTGTGCAAGTTAGGTGTGTTTTCAACACAAAGACCATAGACAGAATTAGTCCCGATGGACTAATGAAATCCGTTACTTGTGGGTAAAGAGTACACCCTCTGCAGAGATTAAACCTATTCGAATAGCCGTGTCCATGGTTAAGGATTACAGTCTGGGATGGGTCAAGTGTCGGTCTTCGGAGGTGAAACTGTTAAACCTGGAATCACGATTGTGACTTCTGATAATTATGATTATTATTATTATTGTTGGCTAACCCGTAATATTATTGGTATTATCGAATATCCCTGGGATGGTTCTACCTCCTGGATATTTACTGTCATTTCTTTTAAAGCCCTTTATGTGGTGTCGCTAAGACGCCCGACTGTGGCATTTCTTTTAAAGCCCTTTATGTGGTGTCGCTAAGATGCCCGACTGTGGCATTTCTTTTAAAGCCCCTTTATGTGGTGTCGCTAAGACGCCCGACTCTGGCATTTCCTTTAAAGCCCTTTATGTGGTGTTGCTAAGACGCCCGACTGCGGCATTTCTTTAAAAGCCCTTTATGTGGTGTCGCTAAGACGCCCGACTGCGGCATTTCCTTAAAAGCCCTTTATGTGGTGTCGCTAAGACGCCCGACTGTGGCATGCTTGTTATTTATTTCATAATTTTAATACTGCTCTTGTTATTTATTTCATAAATTTTAATACTACTATGTTATAGCATATTCATAAATAACATACTTGCACGCATCAGAGTTTTATTTATCTCTTGTGACTGACATCATGAGCACAAAAATATTTTTCAGCATATCATTGTTATACTATGCCTGTGTCCATAATGTTTGCGACTACATTCAAAATACTCACTGGCTTGTCCCTGGCTATTGTCTTGGCCAGATTTCCTTGCACGGAGAGGAGCGACCGTGCCGACAGTCCCGGAACCTAAGCAAGAGAGACCGCAGCCTCGCGAAGCTAGGAGTTAACCTGGTTAGCTGTTCCTGTGGGAAATGGAGTCCCATAGACGATGATGTTTTAAAACCCGCTTCCTCCATCAACCACTAGAAACCATTTATTGTACTCACAGGCCAGAATTGTCTTGTACTACATATTTTGTATTTTGCTTGGAATTTCTGTATCAAGTTGGTGCCTCATCAGCTAACAGTTATCCTGGGGCTGGTGAGCACAAGGGCATTTTCTGGGAAGTATTACCCGAAGAACCGGTCCCCACAGACTTGGTATCAGAGCCAGGCTGACCATTGGCTAATCCTATCTTAGCCAGGTCAATAAACTTAGGCTAACAACCCACCAAGCCATAACCAAAACCCCAGCCAAGCTTCCCTTGCAAGATTGCCACACTGTGACCCGACGCTTTTTGCAGTCGGTGCCCAACCTATCAACCTAGCCTGTCTATCACGCACCAGTGACCAGCACCCAAGGTGTCTCATTCGCAAGCGTGCGAAGGAAGACTCCGTCCCCTTTTTCTATAAAAAGGGCACGCTCGCCTCAACCCAGCCCAAAGACAGCCGCTACCCCAAAACCGAGCCATATTGCTCGGTCCCGTAGTGCACCATGAGACTACAAAGAACCAACCTTGGAGGTTTTGTGACCATACTCATAAACCTCACCCGTCGTGCCTTTATGCTAGAAGAGCCACCCGAATATGTTGTGTACCAAGGACCCATAAGTGGTGAGAGCCACAATTACAGGCCATCAGACATGTCTACGGTAGGGGTCTGCACCCGAGCGCCCTACAAGTTCACCGGAAGAACAACTTCCTTTGAGCCACAAGCCATCCAACTAGCTGCTCGAGAGGCTATAGTTCATCTCGTGCACTGCCGCCCAGAGTTAATCGTCATTGCTCCACTACTACCCCAGGCGTGAATGCTATGGTAGGCCACCCCAAGTTGCCAACGGAGATCACGAGACGGATCCTACATTGCTGCACCTAGTGCGCTATGTAAGTGCACTAGAGGAACAGTTCAATCAAATCACCATTGATCTGATCGCAGCTCGTGGAGAGCTGGTTCGTCGAGCCCCAGCGAGAGAAGAAATCGAGCCCAACGCCGACAACCCAAAGTGTTGTTTGGACACCCGATCGAGACCCCGAGGTCAGCCCCACCGTCACCAAGGTGCTTTGATGACCCCGTAAGTGCTTCTGTCAGCCTCGAGCACACTCCAACGGGGTTGTAGTCAATAATCCCCGCGATGGTCATCATCACTACCCCGAGCCTGCAGCCCCTCAACCCTCTCCAGCTAATTCCGTCGTGAGAAGCGTGGAGAAGCCTCGACATCCACAAGGGACGCCCGCTTGGATGTAAACGAAGTAGACTAAGTCACTCGAGTAGTGGCGAGTCCCAGTGTATCCTTGCTTTGTAATCCTGTGACCCCTTAAATTAACGCAGCCTGTCATCTTGCCTCTGTTTTATATAGTAGTCTTGCATGGATGTATTAGCATGCAGTGTGATTTCTCTATCCTTGGCGCAGCCACCAAAGACCGCCCCGACAACGCCCACAGTGATACGTCACTTTAGTAAGATGTGTGTATCTATGATTGACCCCGAGCTGAGCCGGCCAATTCTTTACTTTTTACCACGGTAGAATGACCCAGCCCCGGTGCTATAAAAAGGCCACCGCGTGACCTTGCCAAACACCCCTCACCTTGTGCACCATCCTCACAACCATTTATTGCCATGCCGAGCCCTAGTATTTATCTGAGGACTCCAGATGCTACCCCAGGTAGCTTTGTCAAGATATTGTGGGATTTTACCTGCAGTACCATGGGCGCTACCCAGCCACCCCAGTGCGAGCTGTTCAAATCGAGAATCACCCCTTCCACCTCAAGATATTGGGCAGCCATGCACATCCCTCCTGTAAACCCAAACCAAGACCCAAGGGAAGTCTCCTTCGTGGGGAAATCTATGCCAACCCCTCATATGGCCGTAGAAGCTGCTGCGTATGAAGCGCTTGCTCGCCTTCGATTAGCGGTACCCTATGCCAGAGCACGAGGGTATTATTACTTTCCGAGCCGTGCAAGACCCGGAGGAGTAACATCTTTTCGGTGGACGAGTTGAGAGAGACCCAGATCGCCAACCTTGTCCAGTACGTCATCGCTCAAGAACATTTAACCCAACGTGTGATGGGTTATCTACAGAGCCTCGCGGATTTAAATCCTTAGATCGCCATCGGCAGATCAGTGAGGCCCGACCGGGAGAGACACATTCATAGACTGGTCAATCCACTTTCTCCGATAGAAGAAGAGTGTATCCCCGTACTAGAGACATTTTCTCGGGACCCGTCCAGTTACCGTTTTCAATTTAGATGCACCGTTGTTTTTGTTACCGCAACTTTTATTTATGTGTTGTAACTTATGCTTAGTACCCCGAGTTTCGCGGCAAGTAAATCATTAATGTGAGTAGCTCTGTCGCGGTTTGACTCTAATGTATTATTGCTTTCCCTCACGAGAAATCCTGGAGTGAGATTTCTTTACACTGGGTTGCCGCATCGTGTATTTTATCACGACATAGATTGTTTATTTCACGCAGCACCATGGCAGCAGACTCACAACCGCGATTACTCGAAACACATACACTGCTTGCAAAATTTTGCAACTGTGTTGCGTATAACTAAGCACTTCCCGACAACAGTTAACACCCGACACACCCCACCTACTCCTCGTGATCACCGCCACCGCGGAGAGCCAGCAACAGAGCAGCGGCATCGCAACGATCATCAAGGATCATCGCGCACAGGAGCACAGAGAGCCCCAGCACCGCTGCCCGCCCTCCGCACAGCAGGATCACGTACCAGTCCGGCACCACCTCCGCCATTAGAGCCTCATCTCGAGCTCCGGCAAGGGGAAACAGAGGAGAAGAAGAGAGAAGGAGGAGCGAGGCCAGGTGTGAGGAAGAAGAGGAGAACGCCACGGTCGTTTTATAAGCCCGAGCTCGGTGTACGGTGGGCGAGGTCCACCAGCGCCGCCACGCCTCGATCGCCGGTGTTCGGAGGTGAATCCATGAGCAAAGGCCGACAGGATGCTGGGCCCATGAGGTGAGTGCACGCTGCACCGGCAGCTAGCCCGCCGCGCACTACCGCGGTACAGCCTAGGTGCCCTACGAGCTAGGCGTCGCCAGTGGAGAAAGCGCGGGAAAGCGCGTGGGAGAGAGGAAGAAGATAGAGCCGGAGGAAGAAGAAGAGGCTGGCTGTGGGCCCGGGTCCACCTGTCAGCCAGAGAGAGCACTGTGCTCTCGGGTGCGACCAGCGTATTTTTTTCTTAAATTTAGAATTTATTCTAAATTTATGTCAAGTGTAGAAATCGCTAGTTTTTCCCCAAAACCGTGGATTTTTTCCCACACCGCGCCAGTACCCCACACTGTATTTTTGCACCACTTGTTGCTCTCACTGTAGCCACTTTCGTTTTAATGCATATTTATTTAAATCAACCCTTAACGAATCTCGAGGACGAGATTTTTCTTAAGGGGGGTAGTAGTTGTAACACCCCAAAAATTTTAGCCAAGTTTTAAACGTTAAATTTTTGCCAGGAGTTTAAAAATTTTATTTTGTTGATTTCAGAACCTTTCTTTCAATATTAAGGAGTCTTTTCCAAGTGGAGCTTTCCAAAACATATTAGACTTCTATGCTCTCTGTATAGCATTTTCTTAATCAGTAGATTTATTTATTAGATTATTTCACCCTGAGCTTTATTCATTAAAATGAATTGTTTTAAAATTTTGGAGCTCCTTTTGAACTACAACCATTTGATATATTTAGCTAAAAATCCAACCAAAATTTGGAGATGTCATGGGATGTCTCTAAATCACTTGTGTGCAATAATATAATTATTTCATTGCATATTTTGAGTTTTACACCTGTTTTTCCAATCTGGTCCAGTGGACACTTTTGCACTATAGCCTAATGAAATATTTCCCTAGAACCTCCACCAAATTTATGGGATGTCAGTGGTAGCATGCCATCCAACTTTTGCAAAAACCTTGTGATGTTCTATGGAAAAATTAAGTATACCAACCTCTTTTTCATTTTGGACCAGACTTGTGTTTTGTACGGCAACCATCTCCTAACTTGCTCCTTTACCCATGAGCTTTCTCCTGCTGGTAGTCCTCCCTGCTAAACCCCTAAGTCCAGGAGCATGCACTCTTTGGAACACTTTTGGTCCATGTAGAGATGCCTTTTTCTTTCTGTCCAGAATTGTAGTTTTGCAAAACTTGCACTAGCAAGTTTCTCCTTTTGGCAAACTAACTTCACCACCCTCTCATACATCCACAGAGACACTAATCTGGAGTTTTTGGCCACTCCAAGAAATGCCTAAGTACCCTTGGCATTTTGTCAAACACCTTATGGGCATGATCTGTGTTGACATGATTTTTGTTTTGCACTGTGACCTTGCACCTCTGGGCAATCTAACATGTCTACTAAGCACCTAGACGATCCTAACCTAGATCTGCTAAGTGCCAGCCTCACCCAAGCCCTCTAGCATGCCATGGCATTTCATCGAGCATGTTCCATGCATGCTCTGGGCGCGAGCAGAGCACGCGTATTGCACGTGCCGCGCCCGAGCCGACGAGTCGCGCCCCTGGCTTGCCACCACTTTGCAGAGCCGCGCCACTCACTTGGCCTCTCGCTAAGTCGCACTAAGAACTCCGACCGCCTCTGCAGCATTGCCAGCAAGCCGCTTGGCGGCACGCCCGCGGCCGCAACCGCCACCGCCATGAGCACCACCGCCCAAGCCTCCAGCGCTCGACACCTGCCCCCTGGAACAGCGCGAGCTCATCCGCAGCCATGTCCACTAGCGCTCGTCGCCGCCACGACACCCTAAGATACAGAATGGCGGTCACCGGCGACCTTATCCCCGGCCGCCGCGGAACCGACCCCAAGCGCCTAGTTAAGGAGCCCCCGAGCTCGTCTCCGCATGCAGGGCAGTCTCAAACCCCCTCCCTAGGACCCCATTGGCAGCCAATCGACTGGGAGATCTCCTTCCCATCTCCGCAACCGCAGCAGCCGCCACCTCACCAGCCATTCCAGGCGTCAGAGCCTCCCTTCTCCGTTCTCTTCACCAGAGCTCTACCTACCTCCCTTGAACTCTCCCCTGCTCAATTTTAATCGGAACCACCGCCGCCCAAAACCACTACGCCACCGAAACCTTCCTCCGCCGCAGAGCTCGTCGCCGACGACTCCCTCCAACCCCATCACTCCCTCGACCACCGGAAGAACCGCCCTAGCCTTGCGGATCCAACCCCACCCTCGGGAGCCCGCGAGGAGCCGCCTAGCGCCGGCGACGATCGCCAGAGCCCCCGCCCCTGTTCGGCTAGAGGAAGAAGAGGGAAGGGAGAATAGTCAAACCTGACCAGTGGGCCCCCTGGACCCACCGCTGACCCCGCCCAGTCCACGTGGGTTAAGTGGAGGCGCATTTCCAGTTTACGCCTTCGACGTGTACGTATATTTTCGAAACGTTTTCTTTTCTGTTTTATTTTTTTAATAACAGATTTTGGACCAAACTTTGACCGGCTACAAATAAATTAATTCTTTTTCCTACCTCTCTCAAATATTGTCTAGTTTATTTTAAGATTTATTTGAGAATTTTTCAAAACAACTTTTTGTGCTGCTTTGTTTTTGTGTGTTAATTCATATACATTCTTTTAAATAGGATTTTTGAAGATTTCAAGATGTGTTGGAATGCACCCTGCCTTCCCATGACCTGAAGGCAAGCATTCGGAACCCTGGTGAAATTTTTGTGTGTGTTGCATAGCACGATGACAACACCACCCGACACGAGCATACGCCATTTTCTGTGAGGATGTGTTCCTACTCATGAGTGCATGTTAATGAATTTCATGCAAATGGAGTTGATATGATTGTGATAGAAATCACCGTCATATGCCTTTCATGCATACCGGGAGGAAAGACGGGAAGGTCTCTGTCTTGGGTAGACACGGTCTTGTCCCTAGTCCTCCGTCGAGACGGTCGAGTCCCGTATGGCATGAGGGGGTATGTCACGTGGTGTTTCTATCTGTAGTTTGAAGTATTTGCATTGTTATACTAATCTTGTAGGGAATCTTACAACCTCCTGAGTCGACCGTAGATCGAGTCTTGTGCCAGTAACCCCCATACTTGCTTCGTACTACCACTCGTCTCTACAACATGTAGGTTATGGTTCAGTAAGTTGTCAACCCTTTCCTAGCACACACCATACAGATAGGCCATGGTGGAAGATACTGGAGGCATCCGGTAGTCATGCCACCGGGTCCGAGAGCACGGGTGTTTCGGTTGTAGCCGAAGGGGGTAGCTCCCCAGTTTGCGCGCGGTATAAATTTTGTGATCCCATGTTACGTCGTGGTTGTAGCCTCCCCACTTAGAGTTTTTCTTGACAGGTGTCGTGGGTGATTCCAGACACAGGTGAGTTAAGCTGGTGTGTGCAAGTTAGGTGTGTTTTCAACACAAAGACCGTAGACGGAATTAGTCCTGATGGACTAATGAAATCCGTTACTTGTGGGTAAAGAGTACACCATCTGCAGAGATTAAACCTATTCGAATAGCCGTGTCCATGGTTAAGGATTACAGTCTGGGATGGGTCAAGTGTTGGTCTTAGTGTCGGTCTTCGGAGGTGAAACTGTTAAACTTGGAATCACGATTGTGACTTGTGATAATTATGATTATTATTATTATTATTGTTGACTAACCCGTAATATTATTGGTATTATCGAATATCCCTGGGATGGTTCTACCTCCTGGATATTTACTGTCATTTCTTTTAAAGCCCTTTATGTGGTGTCGCTAAGACGCCCGACTGTGGCATTTCTTTTAAAGCCCTTTATGTGGTGTCGCTAAGACGCCCGACTGTGACATTTCTTTTCAAGCCCCTTTATGTGGTGTCGCTAAGACACCCGACTCTGGCATTTCCTTTAAAGCCCTTTATGTGGTGTCGCTAAGACGCCCGACTGCGGCATTTCTTTAAAAGCCCTTTATGTGGTGTCGCTAAGACGCCCGACTGCGGCATTTCTTTAAAAGCCCTTTATGTGGTGTCGCTAAGACGCCCGACTGTGGCATGGTTGTTATTTATTTCATAATTTTAATACTGCTCTTGTTATTTATTTCATAAATTTTAATACTACTATGTTATTGCATATTCATAAATAACATACTTGCACGCATTAGAGTTTTATTTATCTTTTGTGACTGACATCATGAGCATAAAAATATTTTTCAGCATATCATTGTTATACTATGCCTGTGTCCATAATGTTTGCGAGTACATTCAAAGTACTCACTGGCTTGTCCCTGGCTATTGTCTTGGCCAGATTTCCTTGCACGGAGAGGAGCGATCGTGCCGACAGTCCCGGAACCTAAGCAACAGAGACCGCATCCTCGCGAAGATAGGAGTCAACCTGGTCGGCTGTTCCCGTGGGAAATGGAGTCCCATAGACGATGATGTTTCACAACCCGCTTCCACCATCAACCACTAGAAACCATTTATTGTACTCACAAGTCAGAATGGGCTTGTACTACATATTTTGTATTTTTCTTGGAATTTTTGTATCAAGTTGGTGCCTCATCAGCTAACAGTTATCCTGGGGCTGGTGAGCACAAGGGCCATTTTCTGGGAAGTATTACCCGGAGAACCGGTCCCCACATCTCCTCTCGATCAACCCCGAAAAGAGACACTCACGGTTACGCACACGGTTGGTGTATTTTAGAAGAGTTTACTTCAAGTTTACTACAACCGGACGTTAACAAATTCCCATCTGCCACATAACCGCGGGCACGGCTTTCGAAAGTTCAAACCCTGCAGGGGTGTCCCAACTTAGCCCATGATAAGCTCTCACGATCAACGAAGGATATTCCTTCTCCCGAGAAGACCCGATCAGTCTCGGAATCCAGGTTTACAAAACATTTCGACAATGGTAAAACAAGACCAGCAAGACCGCCCGATGTGCCGACAATCCCGATAGAAGCTGCACATATCTCGTTCTCCGGGCAACACCGGATGAGATAGGCTACGAGTAAAACAAGGCCTCGAGTTTCCCCGTGGTGGCCCCGCAGGCGGCTCCGTTCAGGCCAGCACTTAGAGAAGCACTGGCCCGGGGGGCTAAAATAAAGATGACCCTCGGGTTGGCCGACCCAAGGGAAAGGTATAGGTGGCGGTGAGGCAAATGGTAAATCCAAGGTTGGGCCTTGATGGAGGAGTTTTATTCGAAGCGAACTGTCAAGGGGGTCCCATAAATCACCCAACCGCGTTAGGGACTCAAAATCCGGGAACATAATGCCGATATGACGGAAACTAGGGCGGCAAGAGTGGAACAAAACACCAGGCATAAGGCCGAGCCTTCCACCCTTTACCAAGTATATAGATGCATTAATAATATAAGAGATATTGTGATATCCCAACATAAACATAATCCAACACGGAGCAATCTTCATCTTTACCTGCAACTAGAAACGCTATAAGAGGGGCTGAGCAAAAGTGGTAACATAGCCAAACAACGGTTTGCTAGGAAGGGTGACAAAGGTTAGAGGTTCATGGCAATTTGGGAGGCTTGAGCAGCAAGTGGTAGGTAACGCAGCATAGCGATGGAACGAAGCAACTAGCATAGCAATGATAGTAATGAGATCCAAGGTGACAGTCATCTTGCCTGAAATCCCGCTAGGAAGAAGAATGAGTCCATCAAGAAGACAACCGGGAGTAGTCGAACGAATCCTCACAACTTCGGAACGAAACCGAAGCTAACGAGAGAAGCAAACCGGAAAGAAGCAAACAACATAGTAAACAACCATCACATAATCATGGCATGATGCACAACCAAGTATGATGCATGTCCGGTTTAATGAGGCATGGCATGGCAAAGTGCACAAACAATACTACAAATTAAGTGGAGCTCAATATGCAACGAGTTGCATACTGACGGAACACCACATCAATTATTTAGTTTGATCTTGTTTAAGCTACCAAACAATGTTAAATGTTATTAAACATGGCAAGAGGTGAGGCATGAGTAAACTAACTATTTAGGCAAGTTTAAATGAGGCCGGAAATAAGAAACAACAATTCCGGAAAATCCTCATGTGCATATCTTGATTTGGTATTGTTCTGCCCTAAACACAATTTTAATGTTATTAAACAGCAAAATAAAGTGCACCATGTTAAACTAGGCATTTTCCAGCCGGATCACGCCGGATCCCGCGGGAACGGAGCGAGGGCGAAAGGGATCCACGAACGAGGAGTCGAGGCAGGCTGCTGTTAACTGAAGAAAAGACTGGAAGTTCAGAAAGCTTGTAGAGCGACGGGGAAAGGTAGAGGACGGGAGAGAAGAAAGCAGAGGAGCAGGGCAGCACTGTTGGGGTGCTCACCGATGACGAGGCTTCCGGAGAAGCGATGGCGATTTAGGGGCTGAAGTCACGGTCAAACGGGCGACGCGACGGGCAGAGGAGGGAGGTCTCATGGGGACGCTGGTCTCTGTGGCGTCGGATCTGGCCGGCGTCGAGGAGCTCCGGGCGGCACGGAAGCTTGAAGTGGATGCCCTGGCGCTCCCTGTCCATGGAAAAAACAGACAGGGGAAAAACAAGGTTAGGTTGGGAGGGGAAGGAAGGAAGAGGAGCAGGGAAGGAGCGGTGACGCGGTTGGCCTGCAGGTGGTCGATGACTGGCCGGGGTGGCCTGGATCCAGGCGGGGAACTCGAGGAGGAAGGAGGTAGCTCGCGGAGGCGTCTGTAGGCCGAAGCAGGGGAGTCTGTGATGCAGAGGAGGCGATGGGCCGAGCAAGATTGAGCAGAGGGACTTGACACAGCAGCGGGGAAGCTCCAAGGCGGCGGCTGGGCTCGAAGATGAACTTGGCGACGGGGACGGCCGGGACGGGAAGGAGAGGACACACGGCTCTGGTCACCGGCGGCCATGGCAGCAGGGGCGAGCGGCTCGGTCGTGAAAACGGACTTGGCGCCAAGCTGAGGATGGAGTCAAACTGATGGGCTGGTCCAGGGCGTCGGCTTGAGGAGCCCATCCATGGCGCTGCTCGTGTGTACCTGAGAGAGGGACAGGTACATGAGAGAGAGAAATCAGGAGAGGGAGGAGAAGAAAAAGGAGTGGAGGACATAGAAGAGGAGCAGAGGTCCTGGAGGTGAGGGTCGTCGCTGGATGCTCCGGCAAGCGGCACGAGGCGGGGGGGTGGAGCTCGGGGAGGCACGGGAGGTGGTGGATGGTTTTGATTGAGGGGAGGCGGCTGGCTGCAAGGGGATTTGTGCAGGTGCAGGCTGCAGCGATCTGGTTCGGTGGAGATGGATCGGGATGGATCCCGAGGAAGATGGAGGCTGGTCGGGGAAGGATCCCGAGGGAGAAGGTGGGGGTGGCGGCGGATGGGATGGATGGATTGGGCTAGGGTTTGATCTGGTTATATAGGTAGGGGATTGGGTAGGGGCTAATCCGGTCTGTCCGATCGTAATCGGGCGGTCAAAATAAATAGGTTAGGGAGTCTAAATAAGAAAACCGAGATATTTTGTAGATATTTGGGGATGATATGAATTCAACGGTAATGACTGAGCGGGTCGGCTTCCGGGCAGGTTTCGGACGCGCGTACGAGGGGGCTGCGAGCTGACAAGAGAGGTTAGGTGGTCACGGTCAAGAGGGAAGCGAAAACCCGATTGGTCTTGGAACGGTCAACGAAAGCAAGGAGGGACGCGGCAACTACGAGCGGATGCAAGTTTTATGAAAACATGCAGATGCAATGCGCATGATGCTATGAGATGAGATGCATGACATGAACAAAATGCAAAACAAAAGACAAAAACCCAACCACGGAGGAAATAATATATTGCATCTCCGGAAAAGGCAAGAGTTGGAGTTACGAATATGGAAAGTTGTATCCGGGGCGTTACAACACTCCACCACTATGAGAGGATCTCGTCCCGAGATCTAGGATGGCACCGGAGGGAAAAGAAAGAGGAAGAGAAGAGGTAAAACTAAGTTGCTTCTTCGACAAATGAGTGAAATCACGAACCTTGAGAGGTAGAGCAATTTAAAAGAAAGAGTATAACAGAAATGAACGAGATTGCAAACAATCCGGTAGAAAAGAGGAACAAGGAGTATTACGAGAACTTGAAGGTTGAAATACTTGGAAATAAGAGCTTCACAAACGAAAAGAATATGACCACCTCGGTATAATGGGATAGCCAAGGAACAAGAATGACAGAATTTGGACAGCACTCCGGTAGAAAAGAGAAGAAAACTTGACGAGATGAAAAGATATTGACGAGATGATACAACACTCCAGTTAAATGTATAAGCAAGAAAAGAACACGATCCTCACAAAACGAGGTGATGGTTAAAGAGCACAACATCACAATGTCTCTGTAACGAAAGAATAGAAGTTTGACCGTTGGGATAAAGGGACGGAGAAGAAAATGACAACTTCTGCCACAAATGAACTTGAAAAGCATCCTTGCAAAGAAGAATTGAACGGAGTTGTTGGAAAATCAACAACGAAAAGCACAAGCTTGTTATGGGCTTATGGCAAACATCTCAAAATGATGAGGTGACAACCCGCCATTAACAGAAACAATTAATTGGTTGAGATCAATGAAGATAAGAGAAACTTTTTCACCGAGATGAGAAGGAGAAAATTGGATCATTGATAGGCACCACAAATAGCTACATTCCTTAGGGAAGGCTGTAGGTGAAATATAACCCAATATAACTCCAACAAAAAGATTGATTGGTTGGAAAGATCTCTTGAACAAAGAGAAAATGATGGATTTAAAATATGTCATTCTTGACAACATATGAATCATGAAACATGAAGGAAATTGTCAAGAGTGCCATAACACCACCTCAAAAGATAAGGTAGAAAGAATTGCACTTTGGAATGCAAGATGAAGAATACTTGAACTCCTCAAAACAAAACATGTGTTGAACACCATGTTTATTTTAGAGTATAGCTTGGCGGATCATAACTTCGAGAGAAATCTTGAAGAACAATTGAAGAATGAAAAGAATCCTTGACGAACCACCATGTAGAGCCTCCATGAAGAACTCCGGTAATAAAAAGGATGATAAAAAGAAAGAGAAGTTGAAATCACAGGGTGAAGCCTTGCTATGATTTAGAGGAGCTTCGCGAGATAATGCCGAAAACTTGGAACTCCGGAAAAGAAAAGATGGAGCATCTCGAACCGAGAAATGTGACATGATGACAATGATGGAAAGAAGAAACTAGATCACTTGGATGAAACAATAATAAGAATTACGTTATGCGTATCCTTCACCAATTTGGATTGATGACAAGCGACGGATTTGGCATACTACTTATTCTCGTAGAAAGGATTAAGAGAGATATAGCGCAAACTTGAGAAGGTATTGATGGAACCACCGGTGGAATTGAAAAGAATGAATGAATTGATGCGATAATCAAGGAAAATAAATATTGAACGAACCACCGTAAGAATTGAAAATGAACGTAGGAAAGGCACAATTCACCGGGAAGAATTGGAAAACGAATGAAGATGCTTGAGAGAATTTAGATACAAGAGAATGAAGAGATCATGAACTGATTAGAGGATATTTGAACGATTCACTGGTAAGATTTGGATAACGAGAGCTGAAGGCTGGAATGAATGATTCTGAGATGATGTGCTCCGGAGAATCAAACTGAAAAGACTCCTGAATAGATCCGGTTGGGTGAAAAGAATTCCCACAATCGAAAACAATTATGAGAGGATGGCATCAAGCTAGAACCATGAATCTTGAAGAGAATGGAGCAAGATTTAAGAGAAACTCTTCTTCGGTCTTCAAATGTTGAGAATGACGAGGAGAAACACCGCCAAATTGTTGAGAAACTCCGGAAGGATTAAAAGAGGAAACCTTGAGCCAAAGATGAAAAGAATTTGATAGTGGCCTAGGAGAAGGCATGTGACTGATGAAAATTCATTCTTACGTCAAACTTTGAAATAAATTTGAGAATAGTTCCAAGAAAATTATAAGAGTCAGGTAAGATCCTGGGAAAAGACCTGTGGGTTAGGGCCCAGTCGAAAGAAACATCGTTGAAGGATTTTAAAGAGAGGTTGCACCGGTTGAATTAAATGACTTGAATGAGATAATAATCTCGAAATAGCTTGAACGGATTGATAATGGAGACACAATTCTTCTAAGATATCCTCGGCACTTCGGATATGAAGAGAGAGAGGTGAACAATTTGAGATGCACCGGCATGTAAAAACTTTTGAAACGAGGAAAGGGATATGATCAACATCGAAAGCTTGAATTGGATCCACCGGAGAAGAAACAACAATGAAGGATGATGAACTTTAAACTGTTGAGCATCTTCATGGGAAATCACCGGATAAGAACATTGAAAGAAAAGAATGAAGAGACTTCACATGAATAAATGGATACTTGATTAAAATATATAAGTCCTTGCAGAAATGGGTGGGAGGGCGGGAAAACAAACGCAACTTGGGGATGAATGAAACGGATACCGTTGAGAAAAACTTAGAGTTTATCTTGCGGATGTTGAAATGATCGGATTCACTTAAAGAGAAGCACGCCGGTTGGAAAAGAATTAACATGACGACCTCGATGATCAAGAAGGATTAGTATTCACATAGCAATATGAGAACACCGTTTAGGGAAGGTATGGATCAACATTTGACTTCGAAGCAACTCGAATACCACAAATAAAAAAAAAAAAGGATTGGCTTGCAGAAATAAGCCGGAACAAATACATATGATAGAGATTTACCCAATCCCATACCATGCATCTGTCGGAAAGATATTCTAGGAGCTACTTGAATTCCCACCTATAAAACTCCCGAAACTTTCTGGTTATGCAATCTGGTGTTGGGGATACAGGGGACACAAAATATATCACCCAAACTAACAATACCTAGAGCCAGCTATATCCATCCGTCAACACATAACCAAGAAAACTCCGGAAATCATGTACCTCAACCTTCGAAAAGCATCCGTTATACGAGCTATGGCAATACTCCCGAACTCCCAAAGATCTTGGGTGGCGTCGAGGTTATCTCACCAACAACTGCATAAAAGAGATTTTCGATGTCGGCAAAACTCAGGTGTTCCAGAACTGCAACGATAAAATTGTGACGACAACACCTCGGAGCTCAACTCCCCGGGACATTGCCACAACCCCTAAATGTCAGGAGGCACCAAGAACAATGTTCTCGTCACAAGAATATCGGAACAATCCCAAGATACCCGCGTGATCCTAAAAAAATTCGTGAAATTTGAGGAGAGGAAAGACAAAACATCTACGTCAAGAGGCCTCACTAGAGCGACGAAGGGACTGAGGAGTAAAAAGAATCCTACTCTCCGATATATATAATCCTAAGACTCAAAATAGTTTTCTTCTAGACTCAACAACGGCCAACAAACCAGGGGGCTCCTATGGTCGGTCGAGGCTCTAATACCAACTTGTCACGCCCAAGATGCCACCCTATCCTAAAGGAACTCGAAGGTCCCACCAAGGATAGAAGCGCATCTTGAAGACGCTTTTGCAAGGTGGATATCATTACATCAACATTACATAATAGTGGGGATACAACTAAGACATACCAAGTCACATAAATACAACAATACATCATACAAGATCAACATCCGAATACGGATGAAATAGAACCAGAAACTCAAACAATATCCACCCTGCTAGCCCAGGCTACCGACCTAGAACCTATCCCCTGATCGAAGAAGCAGAAGAAGAACTCCAAAACAAGTAAACATCGCTCTCGCGTCATGATCATCGCAAACCTGTACCTGCAACTGTTGTTGTAGTAATATGTGAGCCACGAGGAGTCAGCAATCCCATTACCATGGGTATCAAGACTAGCAAAGCTTAATGGGTAAGGAAGGGGTAAAGTGGTGAGGTTGCAGCAGCGGCTAAGCAATGTATGGTGGCTAACTTACGCAAATAAGAGTGAGAAGAGAAGCAACGCAAGCGGTCGTCAACTAGTAATGATCAAGAAGTGATCCTGAACTCCTACTTACGCCGACATAACCCAAAAACCGTGTTCTCCTCTCGATCAACCCCGAAAAGAGACACTCACGGTTACGCACACGGTTGGTGTATTTTAGAAGAGTTTACTTCAAGTTTACTACAACCGGACATTAACAAATTCCCATCTGCCACATAACCGCGGGCATGGCTTTCGAAAGTTCAAACCCTGCAGGGGTGTCCCAACTTAGCCCATGATAAGCTCTCACGATCAACGAAGGATATTCCTTCTCTCGGGAAGACCCGATCAGTCTCGGAATCCCGGTTTACAAGACATTTCGACAATGGTAAAACAAGACCAGCAAGACCGCCCGATGTGCCGACAATCCCGATAGGAGCTGCACATATCTCGTTCTCAGGGCAACACCGGATGAGACAGGCTACGAGTAAAACCAGGCCTCGAGTTTCCCCGTGGTGGCCCCGCAGGTGGCTCGGTTCAGGCCAGCACTTAGAGAAGCACTGGCCCGGAGGGGCTAAAATAAAGATGACCCTCGGGTTGGCCGACCCAAGGGAAAGGTATAGGTGGTGGTGAGGCAAATGGTAAAACCAAGGTTGGGCCTTCTTTGGAGGAGTTTTATTCAAAGCGAACTGTCAAGGGGGTCCCATAAATCACCCAACCGTTAGGGACGCAAAATCCGGGAACATAATACCGATATGACGAAAACTAGGGCGGCAAGAGTGGAACAAAACACTGTGCATAAGGCCGAGCCTTCCACCCTTTACCAAGTATATAGATGCATTAATAATATAAGAGATATTGTGATATCCCAACATAAACATAATCCTACACGGAGCAATCTTCATCTTCACCGCAACTAGCAACGCTTATAAGAGGGCTGAGCAAAAGCGGTAACATAGCCAAACAACGGTTTGCTAGGAAGGGTGACAAAGGTTAGAGGTTCATGGCAATTTGGGAGGCTTGAGCAGCAAGTGGTAGGTAACGCAGCATAGCGATGGAACGAAGCAACTAGCAAAGCAATGATAGTAATGAGATCCAAGGTGACGGTCATCTTGCCCGAAATCCCGCTAGGAAGAAGAATGAGTCCATGAAGAAGACAACCGGGAGTAGTCGAACGAATCCTCACAACTCCGGAACGAAACCGAAGCTAACGAGAGAAGCAAACCGGAAAGAAGCAAACAACATAGTAAACAACCATCACATAATCATGGCATGATGCACAACCAAGTATGATGCACGTCCGTTTTAATGAGGCATGGCATGCCAAAGTGCACAAACAATACTACAAATTAAGTGGAGCTCAATATGCAACGAGTTGCATATTGACGGAACACCACATCAAGTATTTAGTTTGATCTTGTTTAAGCTACCAAACAATGTTAAATGTTATTAAACATGGCAAGAGGTGAGGCATGAGTAAACTAACTATTTAGGCAAGTTTAAATGAGGCCGGAAATAAGAAACAACAATTCCGGAAAATCCTCATGTGCATATCTTGATTTGGTATTGTTCTGCCCTAAACACAATTTTAATGTTATTAAACAGCAAAAAAAGTGCACCATGTTAAACTAGGCATTTTTCCACCCTATTTACATATAAAGTTTATTTAAAACCGAGCTACGGTTATTTAGTTATGAAATAAATCATTTTAACATGGCATTTATGCAAATTAATTCAAACAACAAGTTAAGTATTTTAAACAGGGATGAAAGATGCATATTATGAAACTAGACAAAATTCTAAGCAATTTTCATATTTATATCATTTTAATCCGATGCACGATTTGTGAATTATTAATGCATGAACATGGAGGGGTTTTCTGCAAATCTGTAATACTCTGGATAATTGGACAATTCGCAGAACGAGAAAAAAAACATGATCGGGCTAAAACTGGCTGGGCCAGCAGGAGCAGGGACGCTGGAGGCTCACCATGGGCCTTGGCCCAATTCGGAGGTGAGGTGAGGCCGGCCCAGGCGAAGTCAACGCGCCCGGTTCCTTCGATGCAGGGAAGCAGGGGATCGAGCTCGTGCTCGACAGAAGGCAGCGACGGCGCAGGGACGCAGTCAACGCAGGAGTTCGAGGCAGAGGCGATGCAGGGAAGGCCGGCGAGGGCCCATTCCGGCCGGATCACGCCGGATACCGCGGGAACGGAGCGAGGGCGAAAGGGATCCACGAACGAGGAGTCGAGGCAGGCAGCTGTTAACTGAAGAAAAGACAGGAAGTTCAGAAAGCTTGGACAGCGACGGGGAAAGGTAGAGGATGGGAGAGAAGAAAGCAGAGGAGCAGGGCAGCACTGTTGGGGTGCTCCCAGATGACGAGGCTTCCGGCGAAGCGGTGGCGACGAGGGGCTGAAGCTGGCGGTCAAACGGGGCGACGCATGAAGCAGAGGAGGGAGGTCTGGCGGGGACGCGGGTCTCCAGGGCGTCGGATCTGGCCGGCGTCAAGGAGCTCCGGGCGGCACGGAAGCTTGAAGCGGATGCCCTGGCACTCCCTGTCCATGGAAAAAATAGACAGGGGAAAAACAAGGTAAGGTTGGGAGGAGAAGGAAGGAAGAGGAGCAGGGAAGGAGCGGTGACGGGGTTGGCCTGCAGGTGGTCGAAGACTGGCCGGGGTGGCCTGGATCCAGGCGGGGAACTCGAGGAGGAAGGAGGTAGCTCGCGGAGGCGTCTGTAGGCCAAAGCAGGGGAGGCCGCGATGCAGAAGAGGCGATGGGCCGAGCAGGATTGAGCAAAGGGACTTGACGCAGCAGCGGGAAGCTCCAAGGCGGCGGCTGGGCTCGAAGATGAACTTGGCGACGGGGACGACCGGGACGGGAAGGAGAGGACACACGACTCTGGTCACCGGCGGCCATGGCAGCAGGGGCGAGCGGCTCGGTCGTGAAAACGGACTTGGCGCGGGCGGAGGCTGGAGTCAAAAGGAAGGGCTGGTCCAGGGCGTCGGCTTGAGGAGCCCATCCATGGCGCTGCTCGTGTGTACCTGAGAGAGGGACAGGTACATGAGAGAGAGAAATCAGGAGAGGGAGGAGAAGAAAAAGGAGTGGAGGACAGAGAGGAGGAGCAGAGGTCCTGGAGGTGAGGGTCGTCGCTGGATGCTCCGGCAAGCGGCGCGAGGCGGCGGGGTCGAGCTCGGGGAGGCACGGGAGGTGGTGGATGGTTTTGATCGAGGGGAGGCGCCTGGGTGCAAGGGGATTTGGGCAGGTGCAGGCTGCAGCGATCTGGTTCGGTGGAGATGGATCGAGATGGATCCCGAGGAAGATGGAGGCTGGTCGGGGAAGGATCCAGAGGGAGAAGGTGGGGGTGGCGGCGGATGGGATGGATGGATTGGGCTAGGGTTTGATCTGGTTATATAGGTAGGGGATTGGGTAGGGGCTAATCCGGTCTGTCCGATCATAATCGGGCGGTCAAAATAAATAGGTTAGGGAGTCCAAATAAGAAAACCGAGATATTTTGTAGATATTTGGGGATGATATGAATTCAACGGTACGCGCGTACGAGGGGGCTGCGAGCTGACAAGAGAGGTTAGGTGGTCACGGTCAAGAGGGAAGCGAAAACCCGATTGGTCTTGGAACGGTCAACGAAAGCAAGGAGGGACGCGGCAACTACGAGCGGATGCAAGTTTTATGAAAACATGCAGATGCAATGCGCATGATGCTATGAGATGAGATGCATGACATGAACAAAATGCAAAACAAAAGACAAAAACCCAACCACGGAGGAAATAATATACCGCATCTCCGGAAAAGGCAAGAATTTGAGTTACGAATATGGAAAGTTGTATCCGGGGCGTTACAAATCCACATGCCCAACAATATTCATTAACATCCTTTGTCATTGTCATCCTGAGCCTACTGATTCATTATCTTGCGATTGCTCACAATCATCAGTCGAACCCTAAAATTTGACCTTCCTGCTCATACGTCATTCTGGACATGAGTTGGATCTCGTCTAATCATGTTGTAATTGATTGTCCACCTAGTTCCCTTCAACTTGAATGTCGAATTATTCAGTTGTTTCTATAACATGATGGCTTTGAATTCTTTCCCTCTTCTGATTGAGTACTGATACTCACATCAGATCCATTGAGGACCGCTAAATCCTTTTGTTGGATTATTATCCGGCAATGTCCTTCATATTTAGAATCTCGTGCGCTCTTCCCCTGATACATATTGCCTTCGGTAAGTTGTATCCTCTGCTTATTGTCAACTATGCTCTGCTATTGAGCTGATGTTATATGCTCTGGAAGTCAGCGGTATATGTTCCTAAGATACCCCTATGGGTTGAACCTATGCCTTCCCTAAACCATGTGAACTCGAAAGATATGTGAGTCATACTCTTCTGGTGCTTCACCAGATAAATCTTTCGCACTACAAATTCTTTGAAAACGAGGAGTGAATGAAAGGTTATGCATTGCAGAAGTGGGAGTCGACCTTGAATATTTCTGTCATGCCCATGGACCCGGTGTAGAACTTATCATGGAAGTTGCTCGTAAAAATAATTACCCCTTGGTATAAGTTCATCTTGTATCGATGGTTTGATCATTCATAATCGTGGTTCCGACCATAGTTTCTCCTTAATTCCATTTCCCGGACAAGTTAAAATACTTGTCTCCTGCAAGTCATTTCACCTATCCAACCTCTAATTTGATCTACCTACAAGTACTGCATCATGTTAACTCGAGGATATTGTGTCATTGCACTACCTCTTGTAAATTCTTAATTGGAGTCATACTCCGTCACATCATTCCTAGCCTGGTCGGCTATATCATTATCGTGCTATTTTTAACTGTGCTAGCTGGCCCTTATTCCTGGAGCACAACTTTTCAATGATGAGCGAAGCTTACGTTGATCTTCCTCATCTTATCTTTCCACCTTGAACAACCAGCTTGAATCCGAGCTTGTGTCGTATCCGTGGTTCCAATAGCCTTCGCTTCATCATTCCTATTTCATGATGTTGTTGCTGCTCGATGCCATCTTCATAAAGCATGTTGACAAAATTTGTCATGATCACCATCAATATATTGCCTTGTTCTAAGATATCAATCGAATTCTTAAGGAGAAGTACCATCCTTGCCCATCAATGACTCGTGTTGTCATCGACACCAACCTTGACTTCCTGCCAATGCAGACTTGGTCATGTTTTCATTATATCTTACATTCCTTAACATTCTTGGAATTGTTCCTTTGTACTTCTTGTGACCTTCAGATTCAATCTTGCTTGAAACACCATGTTAAAGTTACCTCGAAGCATGATTGTAGTACGCCGAACAACAACAAGAACATTGGAAGTGCATTGCCAAATGTTTCTTTCTCTATTATCCAAACACTGTTGTATGGATAACATCATGAATTTCCTTGCCCCTTTATCCAAATGGTGATGTACTTGTTGATCTATTATGTATATCATGCTCGACTTTTCCTTGGGAAAAGTTACACTCTTAAATCTTGTGTATAAACACATTTTCCTTTCCTTTGGTTTGTTTAACCTTTCTTGTGATCTATATATGTTATAAGCAGAAATAATTCCCTGATCATGTAAACACCTCGGTGTACAAGCTCTGTCAGTGAGACCCTGTTACTATTTTTGATGACATTCTGGTAACCAACAATGGACGAGAAATTTGCCTATTGGTCCGCCTCGTCTTACGTGCAGGAAAATGGTTCTCTTCGTCCCATGCCCTTGGTACAAAACTTTGTTGCCAACATAACTAACATGCTACCCTCTAAACTATCTTGCTATCATGACCGTGCAAGATGTCAGCGACCTTCCGTCTTTTAAAATCTCATGGTGGGCCCATAACCCACAGTTCCACATGATCGAAGCATGACTCTCCTGTACAACCTTGATGTCTAAGTATCTTATGCTCTTGGCTTTGTGTGTTTCCTCCGACAGATGATCTATTCCCGATGCTCTGAACCCCTTGTTACGACTCTGTTCAGGTATCAATCGTTTGCCCATTTGCTTGAAACTTCTTATTGTACCTTCATATTTTGCTCTCGACGTTTTCTTAAATTTCAACTTGAGAGATACTTCTGTCACATTCCCTGCATTGTTCACCAGACAATTAACCCTATAAGGGTCTGTTCAATTAAGTTACTCTTTACTTCCCCACTTAAATCTCGGACGAGATTTCTTGTAGTGGAGATTCGTAACACCCCAAAGTGTCATGCTACAAGAATCCTGTTAATGGTGACATGTCATCATGTTATCATATAATCTTCACTTGATCCAAATCACTATTCTAATTCAAATCCAATCTAAAGTCAAAAATTCTTATTTGTCTACATGAAATCTAAAATGTTCATCTTGTGCCAAATAATTCATCACAAATATTGGTGGTGAACCAACATTTTTGCAAAATGCCTAAGTGCCCTAAACTGGTTAAACAGTGGCTAAAACAAATAGATTTAATGCCTTTTTAAATCATAAAAGTGGCAAACTATTTCAAAAGCATCTCAATCTTTTTGGCAGTGCCAACTAGTGCAAGGTAATTATGTGGCCAAGTCCCCCAAATTACAGAATCCTTTTGGACAGCTCAAATGTTTCAAAGCATTTTCTGTAAAAAAAGAAAAGAAATAGAAATGCAAAAAAAGGGAGAAGGAAACCCCCTGCCCTGGGCCTAAGGCCACAGAGACAGGCCCAGCCGGCTAGGCCCAGATCCCCTCCCCGGTCGATCTCCCCTCCCCCTGTTCAATCGACCGAGGGCGCGCACCCATGCGTCGCCGCTGAACAACCTCGCCGTCGACAAGGGGGATAAGGATCCCATCGACGCCTCAGACTCCCCTTCCATTTTCTCTGCCACCCCACTCGCCCGCTCACTTCCCTTGTCCACTCCGCCTCTCCCTCTCCCCTCCAGATCCGCCTCAGCCACGCCTCTCCGTCGCCGACCACACTCCACGACGGCCACTGGCTGGCCTTTGCCTCACCGACGTGCTCCCAGGCTCTGCCTTGACCTCCTCATCCTCCCCGCCGAGCCACGCGGACTGGACGGGCCTCAAGAAGATCAAGGGCGACCTCTCCGTCCTCCTCTGCTCTGGCGAACACCGGCGTCGAATTCGGCCACCTCGCGCCTCCCCCGAGCCCACTGAGCACATCTGCAGGCTCTCTGTGATCTACACTCCTCCCCCCTCTCTTTTGCTCCCGTACGCGCCCGGAGTGGTTGGACCCGCCATGGCCGAGCCGAGCTCCGCTGTTGAGCTCATTGTCGTTGCCCTGATGCTCCTCGCGCCGCACTAACACTACCACCGAGCTCCTGGAGCTCCTAGCTGCTCAACGCGCCCCTCTGCCACCCTTGTCGTGCCCTGGACGCTCGAATCCATCGACGTCTGAACTCCGGCGCCGCTCCGGTCAGCGCTGCCGTGGCTCTAGGCCTTCCCAGCACGCGGGACCGCCGGCGTTGGATGCGTGTGGCTCCCCTCATTTGAACGCGCGTCACAGCGCTCATTTTAACCGCCCCGTAGGATTTTTCCCGACGCGCTCCTGAAAGCCACCGCCGCCCCCACTCATCGCCGGCGTAGTTCCAGTCACCCCCAAGTCCAACCGACCACACCACGCGACGCGACATCGAGTCCTTGTTCGAATGCAACAAACCGCGTGCGATTTGGTGTCTTGTGGCGCATTTCCGAGCATCTCCGGCGATCTGCCGTCGTGCGCGAGCTCGCCGGAGCTCCTCCAGCGCCGTCGCTGACCTGGCAAGCATGGGGCTCACCCATGTGAGGCTGACCATGGGCCCCAGTGCCTCAGTTGACCGCGTTGACTATGGTCAACGCGGGCACTGTTCACCCCCTGCCACTAACTTGTAGGCCCTTGTGCTTAATTGAGATAATTAAGTTTTCAAACTAATTTGCTAATTAGAATGCTCACTGACACATGGGGCCCACACCCCTAATTAACCCTGTGTGAATAATTAATCCATTGTTAAACCACAGAGTCTGACACGTGGGTCCCTGTGGCCCCACTCGTCAGTTTGACCTGGTCAGCCGTCCTGCTGATCACGGCGTCCACAAAGGATGTCATGCTGATGTAGTTTTCCTTTTTTGTTAATTTAATTAATTCCCGAAAATGTTTAAGACTTTGAAAATTCGTTGAAAATAAACCGTAACTCCGATGAAAATGTTTTCTATATGTGGTCCGTTTATCTGTCACATGCCCCTAGCATGCTGAACATGGAACTTTCCCCCTCCGGTCATCTGTCTGACACAGGTCCGGAACCGGGAAAACATTCTCGGTTGACTTCCCCCTTCACTGGCATCGTGTAGCACCGTGTTAGAACACGTCTAGCTCTACCTGTTGTCCTGTTATGCATTTGCTTGCTATGTATTTACTGCTTCTCCCCCCTCTTCTCTGCGGTAGACCCCGTGACGATGCTGATGCCCCTGTGATCGACTACGTCACTGACGACCCCTCCTTCTCATCTGAGCAACCAGGCAAGCCCCCCCTTTGATCATCCCGATATCACCCATTCCATTCTCTCATGCTTGCATTAGATTTTGCTATTGTAATTGATTGCTCCTATTCTGATGCATAGCCTGCTTTTGAAACCTACTCATTGTTACCTACCTGCTTATCCTAAACTGCTTAGTATAGGTTGGTTAGTGATCCATCAGTGACCCCCCACCTTGTCCTTGTTGCCCCTGCTTCATCATTGAAGACCCGATCAACGGGATCGAAGACCAGGCCTCGGCACAAAGACATCACTTTCCCTTTAGTTGCTCGACCCTACTGGGTTACTACTGAGTGCCGAGGGTGAGACCTTTACAGCACTTCTGTTGTTAACCCTGTAGTGTAGCTATTCGGTCGTGGTCATCGGGGTGATTCCACCTTAACCACTTCAGATAATGACTGCCGTGCAACCCCTCAAGTGTGAACCTCGGGGGTGGTTCCTCTTACGTTCACCTTGATGATTACATCGAGTGGAATTCACGGGGTGTTTCCTCGATTTTTCCCCTTGATGTTTGGACACACAGATACTTGGACTTTACAACTGTTTCTTGGAAAGGCGGGTCGACCCTGAGGGGTACCCGCGAGTGATGTGGAGTCAGGTTGACCTGGAAGGTGCCCGCGAGATACTTACGAGGCGTGGCCGGGCATTTTTAGCCCTTGCAGCAAGTCCTCGAGATGGGGCAACGGGGTCACTTCTTTCGTGAGTCTCTGCTTGTTACCGCGTGCTCCTAACCCACTACGATTTGGATATTTGATCAGAGGGGCCTCTGGCTTGATAGCACTAACCATCACGTGGGCATAGTATAGGTGTTCTGCGTCGTATACATCAACCAAAGCTTAATAGACGTCAGCGACTGAGCGGCGCGCGCCGGGTTGGACTGCGTAAGCACCTCCCTTTTTGAAGAAGGTAGCTAGGTCTACTCACCGGCCGCGTTCGCAACGTGCAGGAGTTCCTGGGGCGATGGCCCATCACCCCTGGGGACATAGGTTTAGTCTGGTGTGCTTGACCTCTCTATTAAAGCTAGGTCGGGTTGCGGCGTATTGTTTGGCCGAGGCCAGGCATGACCCAGGAAAGTGTGTCCGGTCGGAGTTAATCGAGCATGGTGGGTAAGTTGGTGCATCCCTGCAGGGAAGAAAACATCTATCGATAGCCTCTCCTACGGTAACGGACACTTGGAGTTGTATCCCGATCGATACAATTAGAACTGGATACTTGTGATGAAACTTGGATATGAGGTGATAAATGGATAGTATGGCTTTGGGATTGCTTTCTCGCAGGGAGTCGATAAAGGATCTCTGGCCGAGGTTGATAACACTTCTACTACTTTACCTTATGCTACTCTACTCCCTCCTGTTGCTGCAAGATGGTGGTTTCCAGAAGATGCTAGTTTTCGATAGGCTAGGATTTCCCCTTCTCTTCTGGCATTCTGCAGTTTAGTCCACATATACAGCCCATTTCATTGACATCGATACATATGTAGTGTAGATCCTTGCCTGCAAATACTTCGGATGAGTACTCACGATTGCTTTGCTCCCCCTTTTCCCCTTTCTTCTTCTTTCTGGTTGTCGCAACCATATGGTGGAGCCGAGGATCCAGAAGCCACCTTCGACGACGACTGCTACTACACTGAGGGTGCCTACTACTATGTGGAGGCCGCTGATGACCAGGAGTAGTTAGGAGGCTCCCAGGCAAGAGGCCTTGCCTTTTCGATCGATGTTGCTTTTGTGCTAGCCTTCTTAAGGCAAACTTGTCTAACTTATGTCTCTACTCAGATATTGTTGCTTCCGCTGACTCTTGTGTTTTCGAGCTTATATATTCGAGCCCTCGAGGCCCCTGGCTTGAAATATAAAGCTTGTATTATTTTAATTTGTGTCTAGAGTTGTGTTGTGATATCTTTCCGTGAGTCCTTGATCTTGATCGTACACATTTGCGTGTATGATTAGTGTATGATTGAATCGAGGGCGTCAAAAAGGGCCTAAAGATACGGAAGGCCTCATATTGGCCGGAAGACGTTGTGGGCCATACATAGGCCGAAAGTGAAATGGGCTGGTGTTATATTCGATGGCCCACATGACGCTGTTGGGACGATTATGGGAAGGCACTAACGGGCCATAAAATGGGCTCTTATCGAACAGACCATTGACAGGCTTTTCAAGGGCCGGCCCGCTAACTTTTGACCAAGTAAAATAGGCCGACCTTTGTAAGCTAAATGGGCCAGTGTTGGGCCATCGCACGTGTCGACATATCATAGGCGCCCAACTGACCCAATGACAAGCTGACATGTGTTTCCTTCGGCCAATGAGAATTTTACACATGGAAAATCCCCATTGGTCCAGGATGTTAACGGGTCATCGGATCCAAAATCGGACCCAATAGCTTAACGGCGAACCATTCGGTGGATGCCACGTGTCAGTTACCCTTGACGAAAGCGCTTCCCTGACGTGTCATTTATCGTCATGGAAGTGAACACTTCCATGATGATAATTTTGGTATTGTCACGGAACACTTCTACGAAAGCACATGTATGACTATCTTGATTCTGTCATAAAATCGTCATGGATGTACATACATGATAGAAAACGTGACCTACTGTGACAAACACGTATAATAACGGAAGTGTATTTTTTTGTAGTGACCTATCACAACAAGGTTGTTGAAACTGTATATGTGCAGTTCAATGAAACTAACGACTCGCAAAGAGAGCACCTACCTCCTGTGCTATATGAAATGTCTCATGAGGAATCCATCAAGTTCAAGGCTACTGAGGATGTCATACCCACTGAAGAATCTGCTAAAGAAGTTATTCCACATCGTGAATAAAATCATGCTGGTGCATTTGAAGAAAATGTCACTGAAGAAAATGCTCAGCCCAGTCAAAGTCGTCAACCTGCTCATCCTCGCGTTGCAAATGAAGTGCAGATTGAAAGAATCGATGACATCAACGCACAGGTCCTCTCACACGCTCAAAAGCTTCACATTTGACTAACTTTTGTGGGAACTTTGCTTTGCCTCTATCACACATCCCACCAAAGTTGATGAGGCATTTCTGGAGGCTGAGTGGGTTCAAGCTATGCAAGAGGAATTACATCAATTTGATCTCAACAATGTGTGGGAACTTGTCAAGCGACCAGACCCACACAAGCACAATATCATCGGTACTAAGTGGATCTACCACAACAAGCAAGACGAAAATGGCCTTGGTGAGGAACAAGGCTCGTCTTGTAGCTCAAGGCAACGGGTTGAAGGAATTGATTTTGATGAAACTTTTGCACATGTTGCTAGACTTGAGGCTATTCGCATATTGCTTGCTTATGCTAACCATCATAATATCATCTTATATCAAATGGATGTGAAAAGTTCATTCCTCAATGGTAAGCTTGAGGAAGAAGTATATGTTGCTCAACCCCCAGGTTTTGAAGATCCTAAGCATCTTGACAAAGTCTTTAGACTCAACAAGGCCCTCTATGGCCTCATGTCGGGGCAGGCTGATCTGGCCCACGAACACCTATGGGGCCGGCGGACCGAGCCCCTTTCGGTTCGGCGGGGAGCGGAGGTCGCACGAAGAGCAGATCGAGGCGAAGCACGCGAGAGGTTTACCCAGCTTCGGAGCTCTCCGGAGAGATAACACTCCTACTGCTGCATGTACGATTTGTATTGTGCTCTTGCTAGGGAGCGCTGAGAGCTACAGTATAATCCAGCTGCTAACGTGACCTAGCGTGAGAGTGTTCGAACCCCCCTCTACGTTGCGCATGGGCCTCCTTTTATATGTACAAGGGGCTCCGACAGGTGGCAACGTAGATGGGGGTACAAATGGAAAAACAGTGGTTGGTACACCTACTTGTACAGTGTACAGTGCAATATACCTAACCCTGACGGCAGGGGACAAAGGCATTAAATGCCCATCTTGTCGCTCTAACAATGCAAACAGGGACCGTCAGGGGGCGGCACCGTCCGCCACGATGGCAAACTTGTCAGCGCCGCTTGCCATCTCGCACCGCTGGCTGCACAGCCTCTTGCCACGCGCGCCTGGAAAGGCCCCAGGGCGACACGTTAGTGGATGCACTGGAGCGTAGGTACAGAGAGGTGGTCTGTCGCGGCAAGCGCCTTGCCGCGGTTGTTATCTTGTCGCGCCCGGAAGCTTGTCGCTCACGGGCCTTCCCGCAAGCTCCTCTCGCCGGGTCTTGTCTTGTAGGTGCACGAGGTGGCCTTCCGGCAAGCTCCTCTTGTCGGGGCCTTGTCTCCTAAGTGCCTTGGGTGACCTTCCCGCAAGCTCCTCTTGCCGGGGTCTTGTCTCCCTGGCTTGAATACTTTGTTCTTGAATGGCTCCAAAGGAACCACGGAGGGCCTTGGCGGTCACCCGGTAAGCCTTGCCGCGGAGGGCTGCAACTGCCCGTGCACAAGTTCGGGATACTAGGGTACCCCTACTCTAGTACACCGACAGGAGCGAAACGGAAGGCCGTAGGTTCGACCCCTCCCTGGCGCGCCAAAGATGTCGGGGCAGGCTGATCTGGCCCACGAACACCTATGGGGCCGGCGGACCGAGCCCCTTTCGGTTCGGCGGGGAGCGGAGGTCGCACGAAGAGCAGATCGAGGCGAAGCACGCGAGAGGTTTACCCAGCTTCGGAGCTCTCCGGAGAGATAACACTCCTACTGCTGCATGTACGATTTGTATTGTGTTCTTGCTAGGGATCGCTGAGAGCTACAGTATACTCCAGCTGCTAACGAGACCTAGCGTGAGAGTGTTCGAACCCCCCTCTACGTTGCGCATGGGCCTCCTTTTATATGTACAAGGGGCTCAGACGGTGGCAACGTAGATGGGGGTACAAATGGAAAAATAGTGGTTGGTACACCTACTTATGCGATGTACAGGTAATATACCTAACCACGGCGGGGGACAAAGGCATTAAATGCCCATCTTGTCGCTCTAACAAAGTGCAAACAGGGACCGTCGGGGCGCCACCGTCCGCCACGATGGCAAACTTGTCGGCGCCGCTTGCCACCTCGCCTTTGGCTGCACAGCTCTTGCCACGCTGGCGCTGGAAAGGCCCTGTAGGCGACACGTTAGTGGATGCGCTGGAGCGTAGGTACAGAGAGGTGGTCTGCCGCGGCAAGCGCCTTGCCGCGGTTGTTATCTTGTCACTCCCGAAAGCTTGTCGCTCACCGGGCCTTCCCGGCAAGCTCCTCTCGCCGGGGTCTTGTCTTGTAGGTGCCTAAGGTGGCCTTCTCATCAAGCTCCTCTTGCCGGGGCCTTGTCTCCTAAGTGCCTTGGGTGGCCTTCCCGGCAAGCTCCTCTTGCCGGGGTCTTGTCTCCCTGGCTTGAATACTTTGTTCTTGAATGGCTCCAAAGGAACCACAGAGGGCCTTGGCGGTCACCCGGTAAGCCTTGCCGCGGAGGGCTGCAACTGCCCGTGCACAAGTTCGGGATACTAGGGTACCCCTACTCTAGTACACCGACACCTCATGTAGGCCCCTCGGGCGTGGTATGATACACTAAAGGAATTCCCCATGTACAAAGGCTTCAAACCCGGTTCACTTGACCCAACTCTTTTCACCAAAACATATGATGATGAATTATTCATGTGCCAAATATATGTTGATGATATTATCTTTGGTTGTACTAATCTAAAATTCATCAACAACGCAATGGCATCTTCATATCTCAAGAGAAATACCTCAAGGATGTACTTAGGAAATTCGGCATGCAAGATTGCAGAGGAGTCAAAATCGCTATGCCCACAAATGACCATCTGTGCACTGATGAAAATGGTAAATACTTCGATCAAAAGGTATACCGCTCCATGATTGGCTCTTTATTGTATCTATGTGCATCTAGGCAAGATATTATGCTTAGTGTTTGCATGTGTGCCCATTTTCAAGCTACACTGAAGGAATCACACCATAAGGCCGTGAAACATATTCTTCGATATCTAGCTCACACTCCAACACTTGGATTATGGTATCCCAAGGGCTCCGCTTTTGATCTCATTGGATATTCTGACTCTGACTATACTGGTGATCGAGTGGATCGCAAGTCAACATCAGACACATGCCATTTCCTCGGACGATCCTTAGTGTGTTGGCCCTGGAAGAAGCAGAACTTCTTATCACTCTCTACTGCTGAAGCTGAGTACATTGCTATTGGTTCTTGTTGTGCTAAATTGTTGTGGATGAAGCAAACCCTCAAGGACCATGACATCAATATGAAGAATGTGCCACTCTATTGTGACAACGAGAGTGCCATAAAAAATGCTCACTACCCAGTTCAACACTTGAAGACTAAGAACATCCAGATTCATCATCATTTTCTTCGAGATCATGTGTTCAAGGGCGACATCTCCATCGACCATGGGAAGACTGAAGAACAGCTGGCGGATATCTTCACAAATCCCTTAGATGAGAAGAGATTTAGCAAGTTGCGGTGTGAGCTAAATATCTTAGAATCTTTAAATGTTCTTTGAACGGACAGACATCCTAACACTTATGAAAAATTGATGAATTAGATGTGGAACACACGAAGTAACGCTTTTCTTCAATCAATGAAGAATAACTCTCTAAGTGTGAAGAAATTAATGAAGAAATTGATTCTCGGAACCCTACAAAAATTGTACACGGTGTCTGAAATCATCATTCTTATACGGTGGGTCATGCCCCCAACCAAAGTTGAAAATATTCAAATTTGAGTTTTTTTCATTTTGCAAATTCTTCAATTTTTCAAATTCTTCAACTTTGCAAAGTTTTCGGCTTTTTGAGTGTTGTTCTTCATTGACTATATATATATATATATATATATATATATATATATATATATATATATATATTTGTGAGTTTTCAATGTCCTCAACAGCAGTCACTTAGTGCTATTTCTTCAAGTTGGTTTTCCTCTAAGTGAATGTGATCGGACCCATTCCCCCTCCATGCTAAACTCAACCCAGTCTGTTCACAAATTCTTCATGTGCGTTCAATTTGAAACCCTTTCAAAATCTTCACTGTGTCCTTGACAGCTAAAGAATTTGCGAATGAAACTTTAAAATATTCCTTTCAAATCTTTGGCTATTGTCGCTCAAACCATTCCGCTTCCCATGATGAATTAAACAACTCACCCACGACCCCACATGATCTCCACCTCTCTATACGTGGGTGAAACATGTCGGTAGAATAGTAAGGGTCAGGGGCATGTTCGTCCAAAATCTTCGGACGAGTAGTTTTTCTCCACGGCTATAAATACCCCTTCCCTTCCTCAGACCTCACTTACTCCGCTCGACCTCAGTCTCCCTTGAGCTCTCAGACCTAGCGCTACCGCTACACTCCATCATCGCCGGTGATGAAGAGCGTCACTGACTCGACCTTGTCATCGTCGTACTCACACTGGTCGCGGAAATCTTCACTCTGCCACCGTCGTAGCTGTCTCCCGCTGGCGAGTTAGGGCGTGGGAGATCTGACCTCATGAACTTCTCCATCTCAACTTCCAGTTCGTCGTATTCTTCATTAAGGGTAATTAAAATGTAATTTTACTGCCCTACTTTGATTCTTATAATTTCCTCACAATCCTCAAAAGATGTTTTATCTTCAACTTCCCACTCCTTAAACACCTGAATGATTTTGTTTCTTGATTTATTTCTCTAAGCTATGTTTTTCTTCGTGATTCCTCAATTGTGTGGATTTTCTAATCTCTACAACTCGAGAACTTAAGTCAAGAACGCTTAATGAAATTCCTCAAGACACCTATTATCAAATTCCTCAAACTTGATTTTTTTGAAAAATTTCTGAGAACGCATATGACCTCTCCAAATTCTTCACACGTATACTCTGTTCACATGTACAAAATGTCCGCTGCTGAATCACTAGGTTCTCATCAACTTAACTCATTTGCAGCGTTCCTCGAAGAAAATTTGGATACTTCCTCAGAAACATCCAAAGTTCAAAGTCCTCAAGTGAGGAAAATGGCAGATGGGAAGAGACCTTAGAAGGGAGGCAAGAGGCCAGAAATAAACACTATGTTTGACATCCCTGAGGATATCTATCTTGTGTACTGCACACATGATGAAGAAATTCATGGGAAGGAAAACAAGAATCAGCACAAAGTGTGCATACGGAGAATTGAGAGGATATGTGCTAAGGAATGGAGGGAATATCGCTATGTAACACCAAAGTACATGAAGAAATTCGCTATAAACCCTCCATGTCCAAGACCTCCTTTGGCTGCTGGCCAAGTAGCCGATCCCACCATCGTTAGGCGTCGTGAGGACTTTCCAAAGGAATGGGCCAAGCGCCAAGCCAAGATTTCAAAAGTTGCTAAAGAAGCAGTTAAGAAATTCAATGAGGATTCTCAAGCTGCTACTGTTATTGACGCCTCTGCTAGCACAACTGCGCCTAAGAAGGCCATGCTGAAGAAGTCTGTTGTGAAGAAATCTTCAAGCTCAATGACCTCACGGCCAAGTTCTTCAATGGCAAAGCCCTCAAGGAAAAATCCACAAGCAAGTTCTTCAAGGGCAATGCCAATCCCCTCAATTGCTTCAAAATCTTCAGCTGCTGCCACAAAGTCCTCAACACCTGTGCACCTTACAACGTGTCAGTGGACTACAAACTTCTCTATTTCCTCTAGGGCTTCCGCATCTTCCTCAGCTCCACCACAATCTTCAAGTGTTCAAACGTTGCTGATGGTCAAGACCACTGCTAGTCGTGGAACGAGGCCAAGTCCTCACGAGAAGCATGTGGCATTACATTTTCTATCTGATGACGAAGATGAAGCTGATGATGAAGAATTGACTAAAATCATCAAAGATAGACTGGAAAGGGCTGCATGAATCAAAGTCAGCTTTGTGCCTCTTATGCTGGATCCGAGGAAAATCGTCGATTTCATTGAATTGTGACACAAAGATCCCAACACTCCACTTCTTGACTTTAACCTCACTCCTCGTCAAAGTCATATGCTGAACGCCTTCATAGGCGAGGAAAAGTGGAAGTTTTAGAAGGCCACACAAGTGAAGAAGGCCCAGTACAAGAAGGAGAGATTCCTGAGGAACAACGTTCTTACACTGGCTCCTGAAGAACTTGTAACTGTTTAGAGGGAGATCAGAGATCTCAGTGATGAATTCGACAGATATCATGCAGATTGGCTTGGTGTCAAAGTCAGATTTGTCAAGATTGCCAAGAACCTGAAGGCAGACGTTGCAGCATCATCGCAACAGAAAATTCCTCGGAGCAGTTGGATGAAGAAATTGATGTGGAAGATATTGTTTCCACACCATTGATATCATCGCATGTGCCTCAGCTCACTGCTGAAGAGGCGGGCGTTGAAGAAATTGAAGAAGATGTGGACATTGGCTCCACAACCCCTGTGCTGACTGATGATTATTGTTAAAATCTTCACGCCAACTCTCCAATTGCCGCACCTTTGCATCCAATTCCTCAGTCCCCTGTGTAGACTGAAGAAATATTAACAGGGTGTGAAGGACATCCAACTTGTCTCCATTCCATACCTGAAGAAATTACAGCAGCAACAACTGAAGAAATGGAGACCCAGACTGCTGCTGAAGAACCTGAAGCTTCAATTCCTCAGTCAGCAACACCAGAAATTTTGACGCAAGAGGTTATAAGACCGTCAACTGCAAATCTTCAGCCCAAACCACAAAATCCTCATGCAAAAGGGCCAAAATTCAAGGCTGGCGATTTCTTTGCTGAGCATCATTTCTTCACTGATCTAAATCCATATGACTCAGTAAGACTTCAGCGCAAGAGGTTCTGGATACAAGCCAGATGAATTTCTATGCATAGCTGCTGTTTGATAAGGACAAGGTATTTCAGCACCGTCCAATCTCTCGTGTGGATATGGAGTCCATCCCATGCTTTCAACCAGTTCTCAATATTCTTCATGAAGTTGGGCACCTAAATTTCTATGATGATATCTGTGACTGGAATGAAGAGCTAATTCTTCAATTCTTTGCTACTCTGCACCTCACTTGAAATGTGGCTGACGTCAACTCATGGGTGCTTGACTGGATGACCGAGAACACTCACTATAAAGCTCCGGCCTCTGAATTGCTTCATGCCATACTAGTCAGTCCTCCTGCTGAAGGGGCAAGGCTCATGTATGAAGAACCTAAACTTCAAGATCATCTGATGCAAGTGCTCATGAAGCCTTTGCGGCCTAGCCAAGCTCCTAGAACCACCTTCCTAGCCAAGCTCCTAGAACTACCTTCCTAGCCAAGGACAATCTACCGCATAATGACCAAAACTATAACATCCCAAATTTTCAATTTGGCATGTTATGCATAGGTCATCCCTGCATATCATATTTTATTGCATATTCATTTGCCATCCTCGAAAAATCCTAAGCAACTCAAGGACCCTCGGAGAGAGTTGGGGATTTTTTTTTCGATTTTCATATTTGGATTTTATCAAATAATGAAAGACGAGGATATTGGATTTTAATTATTTTCTCTCTGAAAAACTATTTCATTTTAAATAAATAAATGAGGGGAGATAATATGACTTCTCCAAAATAATTGAAATAACGGAGGAAAAATGTAAAATCATATTTTGGGATTTTATTTGATTATTTTGGAATTTTATTTGCCCTAGAAAAATTTGCACGCTTTAAAAAGTTGCATTTTAGGGGCCAAGAAAAGTTCCTCTAGTTCTAAATATTTTATTTAGACGGAGAAAACTTGTTTTGGAATTTTTAGATTTTTATTTATTTTTCTAGGAATTTTTCTTTCATGGAATGTTAAAAAATGGACCCGCGCCCGATGGGCTAAAGGCCCAGCCGAGCGAACCACGCCCGCCGCCGCCTCCCAGCGCCCGCCGTCTTGTGCCGCAGACGCCGAGGGCGAGTCCGAGTCGGACTCCACCCGGGCGCCCCTTCCCAAGCCGGAGCCGCCGCCCCTTCCCCAAGCCGCCGCCCCGCCCTCCTACAAATACCGTCGCTGACCCCCGCCGCCACACCACCACCCCGCCACCACCCGAGCCGCCACCGACGGAACCAGCTGGAGCCCGGAGCCCCGAGCCGCCCCGAGCCCCAATCCGCGCCGTCGCCGCCCTCTCGCCTAGCCGCCGCCTGCCTCGCCGCCCCACCCGGAACCGCCGAGCGCCGCCCAGACGCGCCTCGCCGAGGTACCCGACCCCGCCGCCCGGTTTTTTAAAGAAAACCTTCGGTTTTTTTTATATAAAACCCTAGATCGTTTTTTTATAGATCGGTTTATTTCGTCGGTTTATTTATTTAGCGAACGTCCGTTCGTCCGTTCATTCTAACGAGCGCGTTCACCGTTTAGTTTCTGTTAACGAACGTTCGTTCGTTTAGCAGTTCGTCGCTTTTCTTTTATCAGATTTATTCCGCGGTTATTCTGATCGCGATTTCTTATCCAATTTTCAAACATGTTTATCTTTTCGCTTGTTTATCGGAATTAGGCGATTCAAGCGCCTGGAGTTTCATCTCGAAACCCTCTTTCCGAATAACCAACTTAAACCAGTTTTTATCTCTGTAAAATTTGACGCTAGTTCAGATTAGTAAACGGACCCTATTTCTTTCGCCGTTTGAGTTTTGTTGTTCCGTTTGGTTTGATTCTTTTTGCAAACCGGAGTTCCTAAGTTGAACTCTCCGGTCAACCTCTTTCAGTTGAAGTTTCGTTTGTGCATCTTTGCTAGTTTACTTATGTATGTATTGTTTGCTTGCGATAGAATTTCCAGAGTGCGAAGCGTGTTACTACGAGTCTCTAGGATTCACGGATCGTCAGCAAGGCAAGTAACACTTGATCATACCTTTTCATACCCAGTTTTTATGCATTAGCTCAACCCTCAAACATTGCATGATTAGGATGTCATTAAATTGTGGGTTGGGAAGTAGATGATTAGGTAGGAAACTATTGCCCTGTTACTTTCAAACCCTTGGGAGTTACTTCTACGTTATGCTTATAATGTCATGCTATGCTCGTAGACGTGGTTTGGGTTTGAGAGATATTCACGACAGATGTGAGATTATTAATTAATGGTTTACTTTAAGGTGGCAACTTAAATACACATCTGGGTGGATTGAGGCACCTGGGAACCCAAAGTGTTGTCTGCATTTTATTTTTTGAAATCCCGGTACCCGTGTGATCTTCCTATGGACCGCCACCCAGGCTCAAAGAGAACTGAGATTATTCATGCTAGAAACTTCCGTGTGCAGCCACAAGCTATTATGGGCTCTAGCATAGTTGAGTAAGTTACGTGAAGCTCTTGAAGAGGTAGATCAGCAGGTAGTGGGTTTTATAGGTTTGGTATGATCTATCCGGAGTAGAGAGTTAATGTTTCTGAAAGACCGTGTCTCGGTCATCCGTCTCTCAAACACCATGCAGTGCGAGAAACCAACGGAGGCGATCGAGTCTTGTGGGGAAAAGTGCGCAAACCTCTGCAGAGTGTACAAACTAATCATGGTTAGCCGTGTCCCCGGTTATGGACAATTATGAGTATCTAGTACTTGAGTATTCACATGTATCTCATCAATCTTAACTAATTTTGCTGGGTTGTTAATCACTTTAATTGGGATCATTGAGTTGGGGTTATACCTTCTCAATGATGTTTCAACCACCATGATAGTTAAATTAAAATTTATTCCTTTGAGGTAGGCAAAAATTGGCTTTTCGCAAAACTGTAACCATAGAGCTTTCCACCAGCCATATATGCATGTAGTATAGCTTATTCTTTCATTACTCTATGTGTCACATTGCCAGCATATTCCATGTGCTGACCCGTTCTCGGGCTGCAACGTATTATGTTGCGAGTTTTCGAACGAGGAGTAAGGATTGTAGGTCGTTGCCGTGCAGCTCGCTTATGCCGTTGGAGTTGATGGACTCACTTTATCTTCCAAGCCTTCCGCTGTTATCACATTAGATGGCCTTTAGCCATATTATTGTAATAAGTTCTCTTTTGAGACATTCGATGTAATAAGTGTGTGATTGCTACTCTGTTATAAATCCTTCGAGTATTGTGTGTGTCAAGATTACCGATCCAGTGGATGACATGTATACGAAGACTTGACCATCTGAGGTCGGGTCGCTACAAGATGGTATCAGAGCACACGCTGAGTGTAGGACACGACCACTAAGATAAAACCATAGGACACTCCTCTCTACTCATTTCTGACCTCTCTCCATTTTTCCACTCTTTAGGGTGACGGAGATGAAGTACAAGTTTGCCCAACCGGATGAAGACACACCTTTCGGACGCCACTTGAAGGAAGTCACTAGGTACCTGAATATTGGAATACCAAGCTTCACCGGGACGTACAACGCCACCTTACCAGAAGAAGAATGCTGGAAGATTCAAGCCTTAGTTCCCGGAAGAACGTTTGCACCAAGCACGGAGCCCATAGTATGTGTTTTCAATGCACCAACCTGGAGTTTGGGAAAGAGTATGGCAGCTCACATTACCATGGGACGCATTGGAGAAGTCTACAACAAGGAGCTTAAAGACACCATATACCAAATATGTGGGCGCCGAGACGAGCAATGGGAAGTAATTAGCACCAAGAAGGATAGATCCATTGCAGCTTACATCCAGGAGCTAAACCAGCACATTTGACGTCATGAGAACCAGATGTGCGCTGACATGCTGGATTTGAATAAGGCGAAAACTAAGATCATCGAATTGGAGGAAGAACTCAAGTCTACTCGCGATGGATATGAGGAAGAAATCAAGATACTACTGGATAAGAACAACAACCTAGTCAAGAAGATTGGAGTTTTCATGGGAGGACCAGCACCCAAGGAAGAGGAGCAAGAAGAGGAAGAAGACCCCGCTTGTCCAGACAACTACATCATCATCGCATTTACACCGACTTAGATCCAAGTGATGATGACTATGAAGACGAAGCTGGAGCAGACATCATGGAGTCTTCCACCGATCAAAATTTCTAGACGACCACCAAATATTAGTAGTATTTTCTCCCATGTAACTAGTAGTAGTTGAGCACGTATACGATAGTCCTAGTTCGTTTTGTATGCCCTCGCTTGCTTGATTGAATGAATGTGTGTGTTGCCTCATGTGCATATGGGTAGTGTTTTCTCACTAGACCTCTTTCTATTTCTAATCTCTCCCCTCTAAACCCTCAGATGCCTCCGAGATGTGACCCCAGTTTTGCTTTTCCACCGGAGCTCACTCAGTTGATCCAACAGCAGAATGCCTTGATGCAATTGCTAGTTCAGAACCAGGGCAATGCCAACAACAACAACAACAACAACAACAACAACAACCCGCCGCCAAAGGGACAATTTAGCCCGCTTTTACGAGGTTACAACCACCGGTGTTTTCCAAAGAGCACCGAGCCAATAGTTGCAGATGACTGGTTACGCCGTATTGGAAGGGAGTTAACCACCGCAGGATGCACGGATGCTAAAAGAGTGCGCTTTGCCGCACATCAATTGGATGGACCAGCAGCCACATGGTGGGAGAAATACATGGCTACTTTTCCTATAGCCAATGTCACTTGGGACCAGTTCCAACAAGCTTTTCGCGACGCCCATGTTTCAACCGGAGCCATGCAGATAAAGAAGCGTGAGTTCCGCAACTTACGCTGAGGGAACCGTGACAAGGCTCAAAGACGCGTGGATGAGTTTAGCAAGTTATCACGCTATGCCCACGATGATGCGGCCACGTATGCCGCCAAGCAAGAGAAGTTCATGGAAGGGCTGAATGATGAGATGAGTATGCAGTTGATGGTGGCAACTTTCAACAACTACCAGGAGTTGGTAGATAAGGCCCTAATGATTGAGGGAAAGCAGCAGCAAATTGAGAGTCGAGGAGGAAGTATGGACAAGGGAAGTATAACTCAGAGCTCACCAGAAACCTCGCTTAACCCCGAACTCGGGAGGACTAGTTCATAACCATGGAGGACATAACCATACTGGAGGAGGATCGCATAATGGTGCGAAGAATGGGAATGGAAATGCAGCCAACAATAATCAGAACCGCTCTAACCCAGCTACACCCGCTAAGAGAGACTTGAGCCAAGTTATTTGCTTTAAGTGCGGGAAGACAGGCACTATGTCAACGATCGCCTCAAGGAAAGAATGGAAACGGAAATGGGAGCGCTGGGAAGAAGCCCAATCCATTCAACAAAGGACAAGTGAACCACGTTAACGTGGAGGAAGTTGAAGAGCAGCCGGATGCGGTAATAGGTAAGTTTTTGGTTCAGTCATTTACCGCTATTGTTCTTTTTGATACTGGGGCATCGCACTCATTTATATCAAGGATTTGTGGAAAAGTTTAAGTTACCAACCTGCACCCTTAGAACCCCTCTTTTAGTGAGCTACTTTGGAGCAGAGTATATGGCTAGCAGATGGTGCACCCAGATACCCCTAATCATTGGCACACATGTTTTTCCGTCTGACCTAATTATCTTGGAGTCGCAAGGATTGGATGTGATATTAGGTATGGATTTGATGTCGAAGTTTGGAGGAAGTATCGACTGTGCTAGCAAGTCAATCTATCTTACCACCCCAGAGGGAAAAAGGATTAAGTATGTATCTAGGCATATGCCTAGGAGGAGCCAAGTGAATACCCTCATGGGAGTTGTACAAGAGGAAGTACCAGTAGTGAAGGATTATCCAGATGTTTTTCCGGAAGAGTTACCAGGCATGCCACCGGATCGAGACATCGAGTTTCTGATAGAACTAATACCAGGTACATGGCCAATCTCAAAGTGACCTTATCGGATGCCCGCAAATGATCTGGAGGAAATTAAGAAGCAGATCAAGGAGCTATTGGAGAAAGGTTACATTCGTAGAAGTTCATCACCTTGGGGAGCACCATTACTTTTGGTGGAGAAGAAGGATAAATCCCTAAGGATGGTCGTTGATTACCGAGCTCTGAATGAAGTAACAATAAAGAACAAGTACCCCTTACCGATGATTAATGATCTGTTTGATCAGTTGCAAGGAGCTAAGGTGTTTTCTAAAATTGATCTACGATCGTGATACCATCGATTGAGGATCCGAGAGAAGGATATACCAAAGACAGCATTCACCACACGATATGGATTATATGAGTATACGGTCATGTCGCTTGGACTGACTAACGCACCTGCCTATTTCATGAGTATGATGAACAAAGTGTTCATGGAGTATTTGGACAAGTTTGTCGTGGTGTTTATCGATGATATTATGGTTTACTCGAAGAACGAAGAGGAGCACGCAGAACACCTATGTTTGGTTCTTGAGAAACTCAGGGAACACCAGTTATATGCCAAATTCAGCAAGTGCGAGTTTTGGTTAAAGGAAGTTGGATTTCTTGGGCATGTTATATCAGGAGAGGGTATAGCAGTAGATCCCAGTAAAATTCAGTCAATCACTGAGTGGTTGGCACCCACTTCAGTTAGCGAGATTGGCAGTTTCCTTGGACTGGCAGGGTATTATCGGAGATTCATTGAGAATTTTTCCAAGATTGCTAAACCAATGAAAGAATTGCTAAAGAAGGATACCAAGATCAAATGGACAGAGGATTGTGAGACAAGCTTACAAGAGTTGAAGAAACGGTTGACTACAGCCCTAGTGCTGACATTGCCAGATGTACATAAGGAGTTTCAAGTGTATTGTGATGCCTCTCGCTTGGGACTTGGATGTGTTCTTATGCAGGACGGAAAAGTTGTTTCGTATGCCTCACGACAACTGAAGCCTCATGAGTTGAACTATGCCACGCATGATTTGGAGTTAGCAGCTGTAGTACATGCGTTGAAGACCTAGAGACATTATCTCATGGGAAACCGTTGTGATGTATGCGAGAGAGTGAAGGCAGAGCATCAAAAGCCAGCAGGACTGTTGCAGCCTATGCCAATACCCGAATGGAAGTGGGACAAACTTGGCATGGATTTTATCACCGGATTACCCAGAACCAAAGCAGGATATGATTCAATATGGGTAGTAGTGGATCGGTTGACCAAAGTAGCTCACTTTATCCCAAAGGCAAACAACTTATACAAGTGCCAAGTTGGCCAAGATATATATGTCCAGGATCGTATGTTTGCATGGAGTTCCGAGGAGTATCGTATCAGATAGAGGAACACAGTTTACTTCAAAGTTTTGGCATAAACTACACCAGACTTTGGGTACCAGATTGGAGTTTAGTACCGCGTTCCACCCAAGACGGATGGACAGACAGAGAGGGTCAATCAGATTTTGGAGGACATGTTGAGAGCCTGTGCGCTAGATTATGGATCTAGTTGGGATGACAATTTTCCATACGCAGAATTCTCATACAACAACAGCTACCAGGCCAGATTGAAGATGGCACCGTTCGAAGCTCTGTATGGACGCAGATGTAGAACACCCTTGATGTGGGATGAGGTTGGAGACCGTCAGTTGTTTGGACCAGATTTGATCAAAGACTTAGAGGAGAAGGTTAAACTGATCAGAGACAGACTAAAGATTGCTCAGTCTAGACAGAAGAGTACGCAGATTCAAAACGCAAGGAAGTAACCTATGAAATTGGAGACAGAGCCTATGCGAGTATCACCCCTGAGGGGAGTGAAACGTTTTGGAGTAAAGGGAAAGATAGCCCCAAGATTTGTAGGACCGTATCGTGTTTTAGAATGAATGGGAGAAGTTGCCTACAAACTGGAGTTACCCGAAGGACTGTTAGGAGTTCACGATGTGTTTCACGTATCACAACTGAAGAAGTGCCATGCTGAGATGGCCGACATACCGTTAAAAGATACAAAGGTGCCTGGAGGCGATACAATTGGATAATAACTTGACTTATGAGGAGAAGCCAAGAAAGATTTTGGAGTTTGATAGCCGAGTCACTTGCGCAAGGTGATCAAGTTTTGCAAAGTTCAAAGGAGCCACCACACCGAGGAGGAAGCCACCGGGAGCGAGAAGAGGATATTCGCAAGGACCATCCGCACCTATTTTCTAGCCAACCCGAATCTCGAGGGCGAGATTCATCTTAAGGGGGGTAGGTTTGTAACATCCCAAATTTTCAATTTGGCATGTTATGCATAGGTCATCCCTGCATATCATATTTTATTGCATATTCGTTTGCCATCCTCGAAAAATCCTAAGCAACTCAAGGACCCTCGGAGAGAGTTGGGGATTTTTTTTTCGATTTTCATATTTGGATTTTATCAAATAATGAAAGACGAGGATATTGGATTTTAATTATTTTCTCTCCGGAAAACTATTTCATTTTAAATAAATAAATGAGGGGAGATAATATGACTTCTCCAAAATAATTGAAAAACGGAGGAAAAATGTTAAAATCATTTCTTGGGATTTTATTTGATTTTATTTGGAATTTTATTTGCCCTAGAAAAATTTGCACGCTTTAAAAAGTTGCATTTTAGGGGCCAAGAAAAGTTCCTCTAGTTCTAAATATTTTATTTAGACGGAGAAAACTTGTTTTGGCATTTTTAGATTTTTATATATTTTTTAGGAATTTTTCTTTCAAGGAATGTTTTAAAAAAATGGATCTGCCCGATCGGGGCCTAAGGCCCAGCCGAGCCAGGCCGGCCCGCTCGCGCCGCCGCCTCCACAAGGCCGCCCGTCTGCACGGACGCCGAGGGCGAGTCCGAGCAGACTCCACCCCGGCGCCCTTCCCAAGCCGGAGCCGCCCGCCCCTTCCCCAAGCCGCCGCCCCGCCCTCCTATAAATACTGCCGCCCGCAGCCACACCACCACCCCGCCACCACTCGAGGCCGCCGCCCGGAATCACGGGAGCCGGAGCCTGAGCCGCCCGGAGTCCCGATCCGCACTGTCGCCGCCCTCTCGCCGAGCCGCCGCCGACCTGCCCTCGCCGACCCACCCGGAACCCGCCGAAGCTGCCACACACAGACGCCTCGCCCGGAGGTACCCGACCACCGCCGGTTTTTTTAAAGAAAACCCTTCGGTTTTTTTATATAAAACCCTAGATCGTTTTTTTTATAGATCGGTTTATTTCGTCGGTTTATTTATTTAGCGAACATCCATTCGTCCGTTCGTTCTAACGAGCGCGTTCACCGTTTAGTTTCTGTTAACGAACGTTCATTTGTTTAGCAGTTCGTCGCTTTTCTTTTATCAGATTTATTCCGCGGTTATTCTGATCGTGATTTCTGATCCAATTTTCAAACCTGTTTATCTTTTCGCTCGTTTATCGGAATTAGGCGATTCAAGCGCCTGGAGTTTCATCTCGAAACCCTCTTTCCGAATAACCAACTTAATCCAGTTTTTATCTCTGTAAAATTTGACCCTAGTTCAGATTAGTAAACGGACCCTATTTCTTTCGCCGTTTGAGTTTTGTTGTTCCGTTTGGTTTGATTCTTTTTGCAAACCGGAGTTCTTAAGTTGAACTCTCCGGTCAGCCTCTTTCAGTTGAAGTTTCGTTTGTGCATCTTTGCTTGTTTACTTATGTATGTATTGTTTGCTTGCGATAGAATTTCCGGAGTGTGAAGCGTGTTACTACGAGTCTCTAGGATTCACGGACCGTCAGCAAGGCAAGTAACACTTGATCAAACCTTTTCATACCTAGTTTTTATGCATTAGCTCAACCCTCAAACATTGCATGATTAGGATGTCATTAAATTGTGGGTTGGGAAGTAGATGATGAGGTAGGAACCTATTGCCCTGTTACTTTCAAACCCTTTGGAGTTACTTCTACGTTATGCTTATAATGTCATGCTATGCTCGTAGACGTGGTTTGGGTTTGAGAGATATTCACGACAGATGTGAGATTATTAATTAATGGTTTACTTTAAGGTGGCAACTTTAATACACATCTGGGTGGATTGAGGCACCTAGGGAACCCAGTGTTGTCAGTTTTATTTTTTGGAAATCCCGGGTACCCGTGTGATCTTCCTATGGACCGCCACCCAGGCTCAAAGGGAACTGAGATTATTCATGCTAGAAACTTCCGTGTGCAGCCACAAGATACTATGGGCTCTAGCATAGTTGAGTAAGTTACGTGAAGCTCTCAAGAGGTAGATCAGCAGGTAGTGGGTTTTATAGGTTTGGTATGATCTATCTGAAGTAGAGAGTTAATGTTTCGAAAGATCGTGTCTCGGTCATCCGCTCTCTCAAACACCATGCAGTCGAGAAACCAATGGAGGCGATCGAGTCTTGTGGGGAAAAGTCGCAAACCTCTACAGAGTGTACAAACTAATCATGGTTAGCCGTGTCCCGGTTATGGACAATTCGAGTATCTAGTACTTGAGTATTCACATGTATCTCATCACTCTTAACTAATTTTGCTGGGTTGTTAATCACTTTAATTGGGATCATTGAGTTGGGGTTATACCTTCTCAATGATGTTTCAACCACCATGATAGTTAAATTAAAATTTATTCCTTTGAGGTAGGGAAAAATTGGCTTTTCGCAAAACTGTAACCATAGAGCGTTCCACCAGCCATATATGCATGTAGTATAGCTTATTCTTTCATTACTCTATGTGTTACATTGACAGCATATTCCATGTGCTGACCCATTCTCGGGCTGCAACGTATTATGTTGCAGACTTTTCAGACGAGGAGTAATGATTGTAGGTCGTTGCCGTGCAGCTCAGTTTTGCCGTTGGAGTTGATGGACTCACTTTATCTTCCAAGCCTTCCGCTGTTATCACATTAGATGGCCTTCAGCCATATTATTGTAATAAGTTCTCTTTTGAGACATTCGATGTAATAAGTGTGTGATTGCTACTCTGTTATAAATCCTTCGAGTACTGTGTGTGTCAGCATTACCGATCCAGGGATGACACAGAAGCACAAAGACTTGACCATCTGAGGTCGGGTCGCTACAAAAACCCTTAGTCCAATCAAAGGCCACAAGTCAGAATAACAAGTTGTCGGCATCATGAGGAATCTGCTATTCAACATCATACATGGGATTCCCATTAACTATCATGATTTCTTCATGAGGACTTTGGCAAATGTTGCACTGTCCCTGCTTGAATTGAAGCCTTATGCTCCCTGGATAATGAAATTCATCAGAACCAGGTCTTCAATTCACAACAAGGCAGATTTTCAGAATGACCTCAGCTTTCTGCCTTCCATTGAAGTCCTCAAAAGGAATATTTCTTCAGTTGATGAAAGGCAAAGCTGCTGTTATTTATGAATGCAGTTGTCCATTGGATGGTTTGTTTCACAAAGCTGCATCATATTCCACCAATGATGACCCTGCTACTCAAGATTCTTCTAGAGCCCATGAGCAAAATCCTCAAGCCACTGCTCCATGCATGATGACTGATCGTGAGCTTCCACTAAGTCTTCATCAGAAGGTTGATCGCAATCACAAGTGGGTCAAGCGTCAATTTGGCACAATTATTTAGAACATGACTGTTACGAAAAACTCTGTGAAGAAGAATCACTATTATGCGCATGAAATCTTCGACCACACTTGGGCTGTCTTGTCTCATCTTTACAGTGACAAAGACCTCAAGAAGATGGACTTTAAGCAGAACTTTGACTACGTTCAACCTCCTTCGAAGAAATTCAAGAAGGTCAAAGTTCCTCAGCTAGTCACAAGTTCAAATTCTTCATCACGCGAGACGGATGAAACTGAAGATCTCAACGACACTGCGGTAGGTCCTAGCTCAACAAATGACCCGACAACATTGGCACTCCTCCATCGACATCATGATGATATTCTTCAGCAGCATTAGTCCTTATTTTTTCATCCCTTTTGGTCATTCGATGACAAAGGGGGATTAATTTGAGTTAGTCTTCAAGCGGGTCTTATATATTGGCTGTTTTTTCTTAAGTTACAACTCTCGCTCTTCTGATGTGTTTGTTGGTCGCATTGTAAACTTAAGTCTGATGGTGGTCTGATACTTTTGAACTGCTTTCTGCATGCTTATTTCCTCAAGTACCTTAATGCACGCATGTTGAATTTCATCAGACACCATATTTCATCATGCATCTCAAAGTCTTCATATCATATGTTAAATGCGTGTATGAATTACAAGATATAGGGGGAGATCTCCATGATATTACTCCACAATGTGCATTTGCAATACAAAGCAAATTCCTCAATTGTGCACATCTTCAAGGGGAGTACTTCTATATCTTGCAATCAAATTTGTCAATATCAGTATTTACACTTCATATGTTTATCCCCATTGAAAACTTAACCTATTTGTCATCAATCACCACAAAGGTGGAGATTGTAAGTGCATCTAGTGCCCCTTAGTGATTTTGGTGTATTGAGGACTTATAGGTTAAGGCACTAATGTGTTTATGAGTGTACACAGGTTCTATATGTCTATGAGGAGTTTGATACTTATGAAGAAAGTCGACCCCTAAAAATGAATGTCTTCATTTGAAGACTTTGGTTTTCTTGAAGACTTTGAAAATGAGGAAATTGGCATACCCTTGAAGACTTTGATATTGATGCGAGGATTATGAAGTGTGAATACTTTTCTTTTCGTAGTATCATTTTCTCTTTCTTGAGTCATAGGAAACACCATACTATTAAAGGGGGTCGAGGTAAAACTAAGGAAAAGTTTCCAAGTGTGTGTCCCTCTCGAAAAGGTGTGTCCAGAAATTATGATTGTGGCAAACTAAAAAGCAATGAAAGCAAAGAATCATACAGTACACGATGCTCCAAGCAAAACTCATATCATGTGAAGAATAAAAATATAGCTCCAAGTAATATACCGATAGTTGGTAGAAGAAAGAGGTGATGCCTTCCGAGGCATCCACAAGCTTAGATGCTCGGGAGTCCTTGAATATTACCTTGGGGTGCCTCGGGCATCCCCGGGCTTAGGCTCTTATCACTCCTTATTCCTTCATCGATCGTGATCTCACTCAAAACTTGAAAACTTCATCATACAGAACTCAACAGAAAACTCGTGAGATACGTTTGTATAAAACAGCCAAATCACCACTTTAGGTACTGTTGTAAACCCATTCATATTTTATATTTGCATTATACCTACTGTATCCTAACATCACCATGGCTTATACCCCCCGATACAATCCATAGATTCATCAAAACAAGCAAACAACGCAACGAAAACATAATCTGTCAAAAATAGAATAGTCTGTAATGATTCAAACAATGGCCATACTTCTGTAACTCCAAAAATTCCGGAAAATTAGGAAAACATCAGAAAATTGTATATCAATTATGTGTAAAAAATTCAGAATTTAATCACGCTCTAGTAAATCTCAACAATTCTGCTACCGGGTGCAAAAGTATCTCTTTTCTCACAGAATCAAAGCAACTATCATCCAAATCATCCCAAAGGCTCTACTTGGCACAATCACTAATTTAAACACAAAAACAGAACCATAACAGTAGCATAATTGTGTGCACACCAAAAAAATATAGAAATTACAAGAAAAAAAGATAACTATTGGGTTGCCCCCCAACAAGCGCTATTGTTTTACACCCCTAGCTAGGCGTCATGAATAGTTTCAAGTGTTGTCATCTTTGATTTTTGCTATCTTAATGGGACTTTTCTCGAACCCCGGAGGTTCCTTACTCTTCCCATCATTTTAAGAAAGTGAAGGAACTTGTATATCTAAAGCATCTAAATGCTGAAAGTGCAACTAATCCCTGGGTGGTTTTGGTAATTCATAACAACATATAACTCATTGAACAAATATCCATTTCAGATAAATATTTCAGGAAGTTCAATGAATGGAATGGCATGGACTAGAGATATGGACCCCTCAAAATGCTAAGGACACACATAGGAAAAAGCTCAAGACTCCTCATCTTTGTTTTAGTGATCCAAGATCACATTGAGTCCATAGGAAAGCCAATACTATTAAAAGGGGATGAGGTGTTGCTTAGTGGCTTGCTTGCTCAATTGCTTAGTGATATTTCTTCAAAACCCTAAACCACTTTCTCTTTACGAATATGTCAAAACCCTAAACTCCAACTCGGCCCCACCAGTTCTTCTATCCGGCGCCATCGAGTTCATATGACATAGCCACAACCAGAAAACCTAACAGTTCGGTAACACCGATACGGATCTCGGTCTCACCGAGATGGTCTTGCCAACTCACTGTTATCAGTCGCAATTATTTTTCTCTCACCAAAATTGCAATCGGTCTCACCAAGATGGCTTGACCAAGTCTCCGTTGCCCTATTGCTTCATTCACTTCGGTCTCACCGAGTTGATGCAATCGGCTCCACCGAGATTAGGTTTGCCCTAAGCCCTAGTTCACATTTTTGAACTAATCGGTCCCACCGAGTTTACCCGTTCGGTCTCATCGAGATTTTTCAAATGTGTGTAACGGTTGGATTTTATGTGGAGGCTATATATACCCCTCCACCCCCTTCTTCATATGTGAGAGGGCCATCAGAACATGTCTACACTTCCACCATATATTTTCTGAGTGAGAACCACCTACTCATGTGTTGAGATTAAGATATTCCAATCCTACCACAAGAATCTTGATTTCTAGCCTTCCCCAAGTTGCTTTCCACTCAAAGAATCTTTCCACCATATCCAAATCTGTGAGAGGGAGTTGAGTGTTGGGGAGACTATCATTTGAAGCACAAGAGCAAGGAGTTCATCATCAACACACCATCTATTACCTTTTGGAGAGTGGTGTCTCCTAGGTTGGTTATGTGTTGCTTGGGAGCCCATGTCAAGTTGTGGAGGTGAACCAAGAAGTTTGTAAGGGCAAGGAGATCGCCTACTTCATGAAGATATACACGAGTGAGGCAAGTCATTCATGGGCGAAGGCCATGGTGGGACAGACAAGGATGCTTCTTCATGTACCCTTCATGGGTGGAGCCCTCCGTGGACTCGCACAACCATTACCCTTCGTGGGTTGAAGTCTCCATCAACATGGATGCACGATAGCACCACCTATCGGAACCACGCCAAAAATCTTTGTGTCTCCATTGTGTTAGCCTTCTCCAACCCTTCCCTTTACCTTCATATGCAATGTTTTACTTTCCGCTGCTATACTCTTAGAATTGCATGCGTAGGTTGATTGCTTGACTTGTGCTAATTGCTACAACCTTCCACAACTAAATTGGGAAAAGGATAGACTTTTATTCGGTCAAGTAGTCTAATCACCCCCCTCTAGACATACTTTCGATCCTACAAGTGGTATCAGAGCTTTGGTCTCCTTTTGCCTTGATTTCCATATCTTTGGTGATCATAGCCTTGGTATCACAACCTAGGAGAGTATGGCGTCTAGAGAGGGAAATTACTACCGTAGAGGTCCTTACTTTGATGGTACTAATTTTTCTAGTTGGAAGCATAAGATGAAAAATGCATATTCTTGGTCATAACCCCGCCGTTTAGGCTATTGTGCGTATTAGCTTGCAAGGTGATTTCTTCGAGGAGGGAAAAGAATCAGATCGTGAAGCGACCGCGGAAGAAATGAAGATGTGGCAATGCAATGCTCAAGCTTGCGATATTCTCTTGAATGGATTATGCCCCGAAGAATTCAACAAAATCGGTCATCTTGAGAATGCAAAGGAAATTTAGGATACTTTGGTTGATATGCACGAAGGTACCGAGTCCGTCAAGGATTCCAAGTTGGATGTGCTTCAAAGTCAACTTGACAAGTTCAAGATGAAGGATGGTGAAGGAGTTGCCGAAATGTACTCTAGGCTTGCTCTCGTCATAAATGGGATTGCCCGCTTAGGAAGCGAAGAGATGACCTACAAATTCATCATAAAGAAGATCCTGAGAGCCTTGGATGGAAAATATGATATGTGTTCTCCTTGATCAAAATGATGCCCAATCACAAAGATCTCAAGCCCACGGAAGTCATTGGTAGAATTGTTACTCATGAGATGTCACTCAAGGATAAAGAAGAGCTCCACAACAAGTCAAAGTGATGCTTACAAAACTTCAAGTGATGCTCCTACAACATGAAGCGAGAAGCAAGTCTGCAATGAAGAATTGAGCTTAATGGTGAAGAACTTCAACAAGTTCTACAAGAATAGAAGAAAAGAGAGAAGCTCCAAGTTAAGGTCGTACAATGACAAAAGATCTTCTAGTCGTGATCGTAATTGTTAAAATTGTGGAAGACCCGGACACCACTCCAATGAGTGGACGGCTCCCTACAAGAAAAGAGAAGACCAAAAAGGAGGAGTAGAAGAGATGAATCACCTCCAAGAGAGAGAAGGAGTAGAGATGATTATTATGAACGAAGACCCTCTCATAGAAGCAAGGATTCAGAAATGAAGGACAAGTCATCAAAGAGCTACACAAGATGAAGACATCAAGCTCACGTTAGTGAATGGGTATCTGGTTCTGTCTTCGACAACTACTCCGAGAGAAGCTATCACACTAACTCCGAATATACTCAAGATGAAGGTGTTGCCGGTCTTGCACTTGTGTCATCAAACTCCTACGACATATTTGACTCACCAAATGAAGTAATTGTAAGATGCTTCATGGCTAAAGGCCCTAAGGTATCACACCCGAAGTATGTTGATTTCAATAGTGATGAAGATGATTTGCTAGGTGATGATGATTCACTTGTTAACAACACTAGTGATGAAAACTATGATGATCTTGCTAATAATCATGCTAATCAATATGAAACGAATGACAATGATAAGGAGATTGAGCGTCTAACTAAAGAACTAAACACTCTTAAGTTAGCTCATGAAACAACTCTAGAGGATCATAGAGAGCTCCTAAGGACTCATGATAAGCTACGCTTCGAGAAGCTAAATTTAGAGCAATAGTATGAGTTTCTAAAACTATCCATGATGATCTTCGAAAGAAGAGTTCCTCTTATCTTGCCAAACGTCTACTCTTGTATACCTATATGCCACAAGTAAAATATAGCAATAAGAGCAAGAAATATTCTTACTCTAGTAGTAACAATAACCATGTTAAATCCTTGTTGCTTCTAGTAGTTCTCTTGATTCCACTAATGATTCTCTTAGCCAAGTTACACTTGAGCAAGAAAATATCTTATAGAAAGGAATTATAGAGAAAGGTGTTTACAAGAGCCTTGTCGGAAGTAAGCAATTTGAGGAAATTGTACGGAAGCAAGGAAGGAACCGGAAGAATCAAGGTGTTGGTTTTGAACCAAAGTTCAATACCAATGGAGTTGAGTGGGAAGAAGATCAATACCCCAAGACGAAGTTTGTTCCTCAACAAGAGAAGTATGACCCCACTTCTTTCAAGGGAACACAAGCTCAAGACGATATTCCACCACAAGACAACAAGCTAAAAGGCAAGGACAAGCTTCAACAAGGGATTGGCTCATTTGAAGAAGCTCCTAAGTCCATGGTCAAGTGGGTTCCCCAGACTACGTCAAGCTCTACATCATCAAGTGTGATTACAACTCCAAGGATTCCCATAAAGTTGATGTGGATCCCAAATAAGAAGAACTAGAGTGTTCTTGAGGGTGAGTCCGCCAACATACTTCACTCATATTCATTTTGGCAAGGACTTGTGCAATCAACTTTCATATCTTGCACTAGTTCATGGAGTCATGAACCCTCTTGGTAAGACAAGGGGCAAGGTAACCTAATGCTTTCATGGACATCATCATATGTGCAATTCACTCTATGTCTATGGATATCCCTGTATTTTCCATGTGGGACTAACCCATGTAGGTATTGAAAATGCAACACTCTAATGGATTGCTCCAAAAGATCTACATCAACATTGAGAATCCATATCTTCATTATCTACATGAAGTAATCATCAACAAAACCCAAGGTTAGTTCATCCCTCTTAGGGGGGATATCACATCTAGGGGGATCTTTGCTCTAAGAATTGAGCTAAAGCAACTCTAATGGTGTGAACACATCAATGCTTTATGTAAAAGTGGTAACCCCACTTGTGCTTAAACGATGAGTATGACCTATGATCAAATGTTCTCATTTGACTCCTTAGTCAATATACTCATATACAGTTGACCTAGTCATCACCAATTGCTTGATAGATGCTAGAACTTTTTGTGCATGCTTTGTCACATATTTCATTTGCTATCGTATTGTGTGAGCATGTTGGTTGCATAATCTATCCATTCGAGGACATCCATTTGTGGTTTTGATTGTATGTTTTTTAATGGCCAAATGGATGGACAAGAATTCCTAAGAACCTTCTCTAGCTATCTATGCTTTTTCCCTTCTCAAAATATATTCATGCTACATCACGAAAAATGAACAAGTCTTTTTTGGACCCTCTAGATGAGGAGCACTAGGAGCCACCAATCTGTCAAGGGCTGTGTTCCAACACCTTCTAATGAGTTTCGGTCAGACCAACATACTCATATTCGGTCCCATCGAAACCACTAGATTGATCTAGGCTTTCATCTCAGTGCTACGGATTAGAATGACTTGGTCCCACAGAGTTGCAGTACCTGCATGTAACACCCCAAAATTTTGACCTTTATTTAATAATTAAAATTTTTCCAGGAAATTAAATTTTTATTTTCTGGTTTTATCATTTAATTTTAGATCACTCTGTCCCTCTGAATTTCTTTTTTTTAGTTTTTCCTTCTAGGTGGAAACCTTTAAAAAAATATATTATTGGACTTGTATATCTTCCCAAGACCATTTCTTTTTATCAGTGGAATTATTTCTACAATTATTTTTCTTGAGCTTTATTTCTTTAAAAATGATTTTTCATTAGTTTTAGAGTTCCATTTGCACTACAACCTATTGAAATATTTCTTTAAAACTTCCACCAAAATTGGGGGATGTTAGTAGTAGTGTATAATTCAACCTTATGCAAAAACCTATTGGTATTCTTTGAAAAATTTGAGCAAATCATCCTCTTTTGCTCTCTGGTCCAGTCTGGTGATTTGCACTACAACCATATTTTATCTTGCCCTATTACCCATGGTTTTCCCTCCTGCTTATAGACCACCCTACCAAACACTAAAGTCCAGGAGATTGGACCCATTGGAGTATTTTTGGTCCATGCAATAATGCCCTTCATTTTCAGTCCAGATTTGGTTTTCTCAAAAACTTGCACTAACAAGTTTCTGGTCTTGCCAAACTAACCTTGCCACCATTACCTACATCTAAAGAGACTCTGATCTGGAGTTTTTGGCCACCCAAAGAGATGCCTAGATGCCCATGGCATTCTGTCGAACACCTTGTGTGCATGGCCAGATTTGATATAGTTTTTAGTTTGGTTTATTAACTTGATTCCCTGACCCGGCAATCATGTCCACTAACCTCCTAGCTACCTCTAACCTTGTACTGTTATTTTGCATCTTCACCCAAGCCGTCTAGGCCACCCTGGCATTCCGTCGAGCACATGGCGTGCGTGCTCTGGGCGCGGCCAGAGCGCGCGTTTTGCACGTGTGTGCGCCTGAGCCGCCGCGTCTTGCCCCTGGCCCTTGCTCGCCCGCAGGGCCACACCCCGTTCTCGTTCGCTCGCCAGAACCCTCCAAGCCACCCCTGGAGCCCCGCAGCACCACCGTCAGGTCGGCCATGGCGGCTAGCGGACGACCGCAGTAGGCTCCTGCCATGGATGGCACCGCCCGAGCCTCAGCCGCGCGCCAGCTTGCCCCTGAACAGCCCGAGCTCATCCTCTCGCCCTGCCAGACCCCGCCAGCCATCGCCACGCGCCCCCTGGCTACAGAACGGCGGTTCGCCGTTCCTATCCTGTCACCGTCGAACCGACCTCGACCGCCTATAAAAGGAGACCCCGAGCTTGACCAGACCCCCAGGCGACCTCAGGCCATCCCCCTAGTGCTCCCGCAGCCAGTAATCGACGGAGGGAGGCCTTCTTCCTCATCTCCGATCAGTTCGGCCGCCGCCACACTCCGATCCTGTTCGTCGCGAGCAAGACCTCCCCAGTCCATCCAGTGCCACCGTCCAACTCCCCTTGACCTTGCGGAGCCACCCCACCTCTCAAACCCGATCGGGAGCCATCGTAGCTCGAGACCCCAATCTTCCCAAAACCGCCGTCCGCCGCGGAGCTCGCCGCCGGTGACCCCCTCCACCCCCGCCAGCCTATCAACCACTGGGAGGACCGCCCTAGACCAGCGGATCCATCCCCACCCTCAGAATCCCGTGGGGAGCCTCTGTTCTTTGGCAGCAATCGTCGGAGCTCCGCCTCTTCTCGGCCAGGGGAGAAAGAAGGCAAGGGCGACTGGTCAAACCTGACCAGTGGGCCCAAGGGACCCACTGTCAGTGACCCCGAGCCGGCCCGCGCTGGTTTAAGTGGAAGCGTATTCCACCAAATACGCCTTCGCTAGAGGAAAACGTAAGTGCTGCCGAACCGTTTTTCTTTTTCTGTTTTATTTAAAAACATATTTTGACTAAACTTTGGCTGGCTATAACTTTTAAAATACAAGTCCAATTGATTTGATTCCTTTTCTGTTGTCTCTCAAATTATGTCTAGTTTATTTTCATATTTACTTGAAAATTTTCCAAACAACTTTTTTGTACTGTTTTGAAACTATGTGTTAATTCAAATTTTCGTAAAATAGGATTTTGAAGAAGAAGGCAACTTTAAAAAGTGCACCCCCCTTGCATACTCTTGAAGGCAAGCATTCTGAACCCTGGCATAATATTTGTTGTGCGTCATTTGATGCAAATACGACATCACCTTGACACGAAGCATTCGATATTTTATGTGGTGTTATGATCACAATCATGAGTGCATAATGATGATTCCTTGCTATTGGAATTTGATATGCTTCTGATAGTAATCTCCCTCGTATGCCTTTCATGCCTATCGGGAGGAATCCGGGAAAGTCTCTGTCTTGGGTAGACACGAGCTTGTCCCTAGTTCTTCGTCGAGACGGTTATGTCCGGTAAGGCACGGTGAGGTATGATGAGTGGTGATTCTGTCTGATTGGTGTGAAATATATTTTCTTATGCTTATCATGCAGGAAATGTCTTAACCTCCTGAGTAGACCGTAGATCAAGTCTTATTCCAGTAACCCCCATACTTGTTTTGTACTACCACTTTTCCCTGCCATAGGTAGGGTACGGTTCAGTAAGTTGTCAATCCCTTCCTAGCACACACCTTACAGATAGGCCATGGTGGAAGATACCGGCTGCATCCGGTAGACATGCCACCTGGTCCGGGGACATGGGTGTTTCCGGTTGGAGACGAGGGGGTAGCTCCCCTAGTTTGCGCGCGTTATAAATTTTGTGATCCCATGCTAGTCGAGGTTGTAGCCTCCCCACTTAGATTTTTGCTTAACGGGTGTCGTGGGTGATTCTAGACACCAGTAAGTTGGGCTGGTGTGTGCGGTCAGGTGTGTTTTCAATTAAAAGACCGTAGATGGAAGTAGTCCTGATGGACTAAATGAATCCGTTACTCGTGGGTAAAGAGTACACCCTCTGTAGAGATTATATCTATTCGAATAGACGTGTCCATGGTTAAGGATTATATCTATTCGAATAGCCATGTCCATGGTTAAGGACTACAGTCTGGGACGGGTCAAGTGTCAGTCTTAGTGTCAGTCTTCGGAGGAAAAATTGCTAAACTAGAACATGGATCATGATTTGTGACTCATGATGATTATGATTACCATTATTATGGACTAACCATTTATGTTATTTGAATTATTGAGTATCCCTGGGATGGTTCTACCTCCTGGATATTCATTGTGATTATTCTCTTATAAGCCCTTTATGTGGTGTCGCTCAGACGCCCGACTGTGGCATGTTTGTTATTTAAATTATTTATAAGCCCTTTATGAGGTGTCGCCGACGCCCGACTGTGGCATGCTTGTCATTTAAATTACTTATAAGCCCTTTATGTGGTGTCGCACAGACGCCCGACTGAGGCATGCTTTATATTATTATCCTCTCGAGGCGTCGCTTCAGACACCCGATCGGTGCATTCTATTTCCAATCCCTTATTGCATATTCATGTTGTATATGAATAACCTGCTTATGCGTGCATCATGGATTTTTTATTTCGTGGATCAAGCGTTGTGATCATGAAATATTTCAGAGCATGATTATCATTCATTATGTTATACCTGTGTTCATAATGTTTGCGAGTACATTCAAAGTACTCACTGGCTTGTCCCTGGCTATTGTCTTGGCCAGATTTCTTGCATGGAGAGGAGCGTTGCGATAACAGCCCCGGAACCTACGCAATGGTGTTAGCAGCCTCGCGAAGATAGGAGTTATCCAGGTCAGCTGTTCCTGTGGGAAATGGAGTCCCATAGACACTGATGAACCACAAACCGCTTCCGCCATCAACCACTAGAAACCATTTGTTGTACTCATAGGCCAGAATGGTCTTGTAATACACATTTTGTATTTGGCTTGGAGTCTCTGTATCAAGTTGGTGTCTCATCAGCTAAAAGTAATCCTGGGGCTGGTGAGCACAAGGGCCATTTTCTGGGAAATATATCCTGGAAAACCGGTCGCAACAACCTTGGTATCAGAGCCAAGCTGACCAATGGTTAATCCTATCTTAGCCAGGTCAATAAACCTAGATTAACCAATCCACCAAACCTTAACCTAACCCCAGCCAGACTTCGTGTGTAATATAGCAACACAGTGACCCCGACACCTTTTGGCAGTCGGTGCCCAACCTATCAGCCCAGCCTGTCGATCACGCGCCAGTGACCGACATCTAAATAGTCTCTTTCGCAAGCGTGCGAAGGAAGACTTTGTCCCCTTTTTCTATAAAAAGGGCACGCTAGCCTCAACCCAGCACAGCACAACCTCTTGCCCAAACCCAGCTAAAATGCCTGGCCCCATTGTTCACAATGAGACCACAGCAACCAACCTTGGAAGTTTTGTGACCGTGCTAGCAAACCTCATCTGCTGTGCCTTTGCATTAGAAGAGCCCCCAGAGTATGTTGTGTACCAAGGACCCATGAGAGGTGATAGCCGTCAATTCTAGGCCACAGTGCACGTCTATGGTAGGGGTCTATCGCCAGAATGCCCCTACAGGTTCACCGGAAGGACAACTTCCTTTGAGCCACAAGCCATCCAACTAGCTGCTCGAGAGGCTATAGTTCAACTCCGGCACTTGTCGCCCATAGTTAACTGTTGCTCGTTCTACTACTACCCTAGCCGTGACGGGTATGGTAGGCCACCCCAGGTTGCCAACGGAGATCACGAGATGGATCATGCATTGTTGCATCTGGTGCGCTATGTAGGTGCGCTAGAGGAACTGTTTGATCAAATCACCCTTGATCTGATCGCAGCTCGTGGAGAACTGGTCCGCCGAGCCCCGGCAAGAGGAGAACAGGAGCCCGACGCTGACAACCCAGTCGTGCTGTTCGGACAACCGATCGAGTCCTTGAGGTCTGCCCCAGCCATCGACCAAAATACTCTGGTGTCCCCAGAAGTACTTCGTCGCCTTTTGGGAAGACGCTCCAACGGGATTGTGGACAACAGCCCCCGCGATGGTCATCATCGCTACCCCGACCCTGCAGCCCCTCAACTCCATCAAGCTAACCCCGACGGTGAAACCCGTGGAGAATCCTCGACGTCCACAAGGCACGCCCTCTTAGATATTAACGAGGTAGACTAAGTCACTCGAGTAGTACCGAGTCTTAGTATGTCCACGCCCTGCAATTGTGTGATCTTGTATCGCCATAATTAAGCGCAGCCTGCTTGTATGCCTCTGTTTTGAATAATAGCCATGCATAAATACGTTGGCGTGCGGTTGCATTTTTAATTCCGGGCGTAGCTACCAAAAACCACCCCGACGACGCCCACAGTAATACGTCACTTTTGCGAGATATGTGTATCTGTGGCATTGACCCCGACCCCATAGAGCAGAACCGACAAACTAGTTGCCCCTCACCACGATAAATGACCTAGCCCAGATGCTATAAAAAAGGCCACCTCGTGACCTTGCCAAGTACCCCTCACCTTGTGCACAACCCTCACAGCCATTCCTTGTCATGCCGAGCCCTAGTATTTATCTGAGAACTCCAGATGCAACCCCAGGTAGTTTTGTTAAAATACTGTGGGACTTTACCTGCAGTACCATGAGCTCTATCCATCCACCCCAGTACGATTTTCTCAAATCGAGGATCACCCCATCCACCTCGAAATATTGGGCAGTGGTGCACATCCCTCCCACAAACCCAAACCAAGACCCAACGGAAGTCTCCTTCGTGGGGAAATCTATGCAGACTTCGCAGATGGCCATAGAAGCCGTTGCGTACGAAGCGCTTGCTCGCCTTCGATTCGCGGTACCCTATGCCAGCGAACGAGGGTATTATTACTTCCCGAGTCGTGCAGCACCCGGAGAAGTAGCATCTTTTCCCGGTGGACGAATTGAGAGAGACCCAGTACTGGCCAACCTTGCCCAGTATGTCATCGCTCAAGAGCGTTTGACCCAGCGAGTAATGGGTTATCTCCAGAGCCTCGCTGATTTAAATCCTCAGATCGCAATCGGCAGACCACTGAGGCCCGACCAAGAGGGACACATTAATCGGCTAGTCAATCCTCTTTCCCAATAGAAGAGGAGAGTGCCCCAGTACCAGAGACGTTTTCTCATGACCCTGTCCATTTACCGTTGTCGTTGAAGACGTCACTACTATGTTCATTGTCCCAGCATTTACTTATGTGTTGCAACTTATGCGTGGTATTCTAAATTTGTGCGATTAATTAAATATTTGGTTTCAATTAATGTGAGTAGTTTATACTGCTGTTAATTTTGATTAACTAAATTCGCTCTCGGTAAATTTTGAAGTGAGATTTATTTTCCTGAGTTGTTGCAGCATATATCTCTTCACGACATAGATTTTTATTCACGCGGCACCACGACCGTAGACGCACAACCACAACCACTCGGCCACATGCACTAATTGCAAATCCTCGTGCACGTGTTGCACCTAACTGATCACCCCCCTAGCACACCACCATCTCTGAAGGAGAGAGTTGTGGGTAATCATTCAGGGGCAAGTTGCCTCCAGCACACTGACAACACTTAGCACCCGACACTGCACTTAATCCTCATGACCACCGCCACCGCGGAGAGCTAACACTCGAGCGGCAGCATCACGACGATCAACGAGGATCATCACGCACAAGAGGATGGAGAACCCAGCAATGCCGCCAACCCTCTGCACACCAGGATCATGTACCAGTCCGGCATCACCTCTGCCATTAGAGCCTCGTCTCGAGCTCCTGCAAACAGAAATGGAGGAGAAGGAGAAGAGAGGCCATGTGTGAGGAAGAAGAAAGGAGCACCTCGGTCATTTTATAGCTCGAGATCGGTGTACGGTGGGCAAGACCACCAGCGCCGCTCGTCGCTCGATCGCCGGTGTTCGGAGGCGAATCCGCGAGTAGTGCCAACAGCGCACTGGCCCGTGAGGTGAGTGCACGCTACACCGGCAGCTAGCACGCCGCGCACTACCGCAGTATGGCCTAGATGCTCTACGCGCTAGACGTCGCAGGTGGTGAAAGCACGGGAAAGCGCGCGAGAGAGAGGGAGAAGAGAGAGCAAGAGGTAGAAGAAGACACTGACAGTGGGCCTCGGGTCCACCTGTCAGCCAGAGAGAGCACTGTGCTCTTGGGTACGACCAGCGTATTTTAGAAATTTAGAAGTTTATTCTAAATTCACTGTAACCAAAAGTGGAAGTATCTCGTTTTCCCCAACCATAGATTTTTCCACGCAGCGCCAGTATCCCACATTGTAGCTTTACACCACTTAATTGGCCACTCACTGTAGCCACATTTTATTGCATGAGTAGGATGGTTATTTTTGTGATAATACTTTGTGATAGTAGGAGTAATTCTTTTCAAAGCAGCCCTTAGCAAATCTCGAGGACGAGATTTTTCTTAAGGGGGGTAGTGTTGTAACACCCCAAACTTTTGACCTTGATTTATTAATTAAAATTTTGCCAGGAAATTAATTTTTATTTTCTGGTTTTATCATTTAATTTCAGATCACTCTGTCCAACTAATTTTTTTGAGGTTTTCCTTCTCGGTGGAAACCTTTCAAAAAAAATATTATTGGACTTATATATCTTCCCAAGACCATTTCTTTTTATCAGTGGAATTATTTCTAAAATTATTTTTCTTGAGCTTTATTTCTTTAAAAATTATTTTTCATTAGTTTTAGAGTTCCATTTGCACTACAACCTATTGAAATATTTCTTTAAAACTTCCACCAAAATTGGGGGATGTTAGTAGTAGTTTATAATTCAACCTTATGCAAAAACCTATTGGTATTCTTTGAAAAAATTGAGCAAATCATCCTCTTTTGCTCTCTGGTCCAGTCTGGTGATTTGCACTGCAACCATATTTTATCTTACCCTATTACCCATGGTTTTCCCTCCTGCTTATAGACCACCCTACCAAACATTTAAGTCCAGGAGATTGGACCCATTGGAGTATTTTTGGTCCATGCAATAATGCCCTTCATTTTCTGTCCAGATTTGGTTTTCTCAAATACTTGCACTAACAAGTTTCTGGTCTTGCCAAACTAACCTTGCCACCATTACCTACATCTAAAGAGACTCTGATCTAGAGTTTTTGGCCACCCAAAGAGATGCCTAGATGCCCATGGCATTCTGTCGAACACCTTGTGTGCATGGCCAGATTTGACATAGTTTTTAGTTTGCTTTATGAACTTTATTCCCTGACCCGGCAATCATGTCCACTAACCTCCTAGCTACCTCTAACCTTGTACTGTTATTTTGCATCATCACCCAAGCCCTCTAGGCCACCCTGGCATTCCGTCGAGCACATGGCGTGCGTGCTCTGGGCGTGGCCAGAGCGCTGCTTTGCACGCAGTGCGCCCGAGCCGCTGCCTTGCCCTCGCCCTTGCTTCGCCAAGCAGGCCACGCCCCATTCTCGTTCGCTCGCCAGAACCCTCCAAGCCGCCCCTGGAGCCCCGCAGCACCACCGTCAGGTCGGCCATGGCAGCTAGCAGACGGCCGCGGTAGGCTCCTGCCATGGACGGCGCCGCCCGAGCCACAACCGCACACCAGCTCGCCCCTGAACAGCCCGAGCTCATCCTCTCGCCCTGCCAGACCGCGCCAGCCATCGCCACGCGCCCCTGGCAACAGAACGGCGGTTCGCCGTTCCTATCCACTGCCGCTGTTGAACCGACCTCGAGCGCTAATAAAAGGAGACCCCGAGCTCGACCAGACCCCCAGGCGACCTCCGGCCATCCCCCTAGTGCTCCCGCAACCAGTAATCGACGGAGGGAGGCCTTCTTCCTCATCTCCGGTCAGTTCGGCCGCCGCCACACTCCGATCCCGTTCATCGCGAGCAAGACCTCCCCAGTCCATCTAGTGCCACCGTCCGACTCCCCTTGACCTTGCAGAGCCACCCCACCTCTCAAACCCTATCAGGAGCCGCCGTAGCTCGAGACCCCAATCTTCCCGAAACCGCCGTCCGCCGTGGAGCTCGCTGCTGGCGACCCCCTCCACCCCCGCCAGCCTATCGACCACTCGGAGGACCGCCCTCGACCAGCGGATCCATCCCCGCCCTCAGAATCCCGTGGGGAGCCGCCGTTCGTCGCAATCGCTGGAGCTCCGCCTCTGCTCGGCCAGAGGAGAAAGAAGGCGCGGGTGACTGGTCAAACCTGACCAGTGGGCCCAAGGGACCCACTGGCAGTGACCCCGAGCCAGCCCGTCTGGCTTAAGTGGAAGCGTATTCCACCAAATATGCCTTCGCTTGTGAAAAACGTAAGTGCTGCCGAACCGTTTTTCTTTTTCTGTTTATTTAAAAACAGATTTTGACTAAACTTTGGCTGGCTATAACTTTTAAAATACAAGTCCAATTGATTTGATTCCTTTTCTGTTGTCTCTCAAATTTTGTCTAGTTTATTTTCATATTTACTTGAAAATTTTCCAAACAACTTTTTTGTACTGCTTTGGAACTATGTGTTAATTCAAATTTTCGTAAAATAGGATTTTGAACAAGAAGGTAACTTTCAAAAAGTGCACCCCCTTGCATACTCTTTAAGGCAAGGATTCTGAACCCTGGCATAATATTTGTTGTGCGTCATTTGATGCAAATACGACATCACCTTGACACAAAGCATTCAATATTTTATGTGGTGTTATGATCACAATCATGATTGCATAATGATGATTCCTTGATGTTGGAATTTGATATGCTTCTGATAGTAATCACCCTAGTATGCCTTTCATGCCTATCTGGAGGAATCCGGGAAAGTCTCTGTCTTGGGTAGACACGAGCTTGTCTCTAGTTCTTCGTCGAGACGGTTATGTCCGGTAAGGCATGGTGAGGTATGATGAGTGGTGATTCTATCTGATTTGTGTGAAATATATTTCTTATGCTTATCATGCAGGAAATGTCTTAACCTCCTGAGTCGACCGTAGATCGAGTCTTGTTCCAGTAACACCCATACTTTTTTCGTACTACCACTTGTTCCTACCATAGGTAGAGTACGGTTCAGTAAGTTGTCAACCCCTTCCAAGCACACACCGTACAGAGAGGCCATGGTGGAAGATACCGGCTGCATCTGGTAGACATGCCACCTGGTCCGGGGGCATGGGTGTTTCCGGTTGGAGCCGAGGGGGTAGCTCCCCTAGTTTGCGCGCATTATAAATTTTGTGATCCCATGCTAGTCGAGGTTGTAGCCTCCCCACTTAGAGTTTTGCTTAACGGGTGTCATGGGTGATTCCAGACACCAGTAAGTTGAGCTGATGTGTGCGGTCAGGTGTGTTTTCAATAAAAAGACCGTAGACGAAATTAGTCCCAATGGACTAAAGGAATCCGTTACTCGTGGGTAAAGAGTACACCCTCTGCAGACATTATATCAATTCGAATAGCCGTGTCCATGGTTAAGGACTAAAGTCTGGGATGGCTCAAGTGTCGGTCTTAGTGTCGGTCTTCGGAGGAAAAATTGCTAAACCAGAACATGGATCATGACTTGTGACTCATGATGATTATGATTACCATTATTATGGACTAACCATTTACATTATTTGAATTATTGAGTATCCCTAGGACGGTTCTACCTCCTGGATATTCACTGTGATTATTATCTTATAAGCCCTTTATGTGGTGTCGCTCAGACGCCCCACTGTGGCATGTTTGTTATTTAAATTATTTATAAGCCCTTTATGTGGTGTCGCTCAGACGCCCGACTGTGGCATGCTTAACATTTAAATTACTTATAAGCCCTTTATGTGGTGTCGCACAGACGCCCGACTGAGGCATGCTTTATATTATTATCCTCTCGAGGCGTCGCTTCAGACACCCGATCGGTGCATTCTATTTCCACTCCCTTATTGCATATTCATGTTGTATATGAATAACCTGCTTGCGTGCATCATGGATTTTTTTTATTTCGTGACTGACGTTGTGATCATGAAATATTTCAGAGCATGATTATCATTCATTATGTCATACATGTGTTCATAATGTTTGCGAGTACATTCAAAGTACTCACTGGCTTGTCCCTGGCTATTGTCTTGGCCAGATTTCTTGCATGGAGAGGAGCGTTGCGATAACAACACCGGAACCTACGCAATGGTGTTAGATGCCTCGTGAAGATAGGAGTTATCCAGGTCAGCTGTTCTTGTGGGAAATGGAGTCCCATAGACACTGATGAACCACAAATCACTTCCGCCATCAACAACTAGAAACCATTTGTTGTACTCATAGGCCAGAATAGTCTTGTACTACACATTTTGTATTTGGCTTGGAGTTTATGTATCAAGTTGGTGTCTCATCAGCTAACAGTAATCCTGGGGCTGGTGAGCACAAGGGCCATTTTCTGGGAAATATATCCTGGAAAACCGGTCGCGACACTGCACACAGTTTTGCATCTTGGTGCCACCGAGACATTCCATTCGGTGCCACCGACAGCGTATGGGTATACATACTCCGCGGCCCCTTCAGTTGAAAATTCCTTCAAACCTCTCGATCCCGCGCCCCATTGCTGCCGCCCCTTGGTCTTTGGATCATCGCTGTCTCCACGTGTGCGCCTCCGCCACAGGTCTCCACCGCCATCAACAGATTTCTCCATCGCCTTTGCCGCCGTAGTGAATTGTCATCGAGTTAGGGTATGTTTCGACCACTTTGTGCCTATTCCCCTTTCCGATTAATTGCACAAACTGTTTGCCTACTCTCTTTCCATGTATGAAATCATTCTATCTAGCAAAAAGTTTCTTTACATTAGATTCGATGAAAATTCTTAGGGTTAGGTTTCCGCCGAACTCATCTTGGACCGACCGAAATGAAGTTTTCGGTCCCACCGATTGGCCTTGGCCATTGCACTAAGTACAACTCGGTCTTACCGAATTGTACTGATCGGTGAGACCAAAAGCGAATTCTCTATGAAACCCTAGCATCTTGGAGTCACCGAACAGCAACTCGGTCTGACCGATAATGTATGTTTAGACTCTGTTAAGTGGTTCGGTGTCACCAGATTTTCATATCGGTAGCTACGAAATGCTTTCTGCAGAAAACTGAAACTAAGATTTTGACTCAATTTTTTGCAAAACAAGCTACTTTTTGTGATGCTCATCAAATCTGCCCATACCCATCTATTCACATGGTCAGTTTGCAAAGTTGTCTGAAGCAAGTGACAGCCAGAACGGGTCAGAGGATCAAGTCAACCCCAGTGAGGGTACACTCCCTAGCAGTAGCTATGATGATGGCAGTAGAAGCACTCCTAGCAATCTGCCTAAAGCTACTACTAGATAAAGAAACAAGAGAACCTTAGAGAGTGATAATGATGACTTTATGGTTGAAGAGGAAGTACCTCAAAGATGAAGGTGCTAAAGAAAGAGTATCCTGCAGCTGCTGCCACTAAGACAGGTCTTCAGAAGAAACCTCCTACCAAGAGAGCTCCCATGTCAAAGGCAAGAAAGTCAATTGCTACACAAGAGACTATGGAGTTCACTCTTTAGCCAAGAGAGGAAGGAGACGATGTTGATGGGAAGAAGAAGAGGAAGGAGAGATTCAAGAAAACCATTGCCAGAGTGATTGGCAGACCATCCATGATGAGGGATGAAGATGAGGATGAGGAGGAGGACGAACCTGCTGCACCCCTAGCATAAACGTAGAAGTTAATGGCAAATGCCATTAAGACAGGTGCACCTTCCAAGCCCATGTCCAAAGCTCCACCTGCTACACCCAAAACTACAGCTCCAAAGAGATCCACCAGAAACATCCTAGCAGCTGAGAAGAACAAGGCCCCAGTGCCAGAAGTTCAAGAAGATGAGGAGCCCCAAGTGCTCAGAAAATTAAGTAAGGACAGTGGACTGAGACTATGGAGTAAAACAGATCCCTATGCTACAAGGAGAAGGACTGTTGTTGATTATCGTTTCCACACCAGAGAATAGCAAGACTTCTATGAGATAGTTTTGCTTGACAAGAAGCCAATTGTGAGTGGTATGAAGTGGGTGGATTGGAAGTACATAGATGCAAATGAGGACTACTACCCCCACGTTCATGAGAGCTTTAGGTTTACTAGAGTTAATGCATTTGTTGGACAATAGCTCACCAAGTGGAATGATGAAATGGTGATGCAATTTTACTCCACTGCACACTTCTATCAGGATGGGAAGATTGTGTGGATGACTAAGGGCACCAGATATGAGTCATCGATCTCAGAGTGGGCTGCTCTTATCAATGTCCCAGAAGAAGGATAAAATGACATAGATGTCTATGGCAAACCCAGGATGGATCATAACACTATGGCTCACATGTACAAGCCTATTCCTGATGAAGCTCTAGAGACTCACAAGTTCGATTCTATCTATTACTTGCATGCTAGTTTGGCCATCACCAACTCCATCTTCAGGCATACCTTCTCAAAGGCAACAAGTGCTCCTGTCGGAGATATACCCCGTGGTATGACCCGGCCGGAATTATAACCCGGTTGGGACTTGGTAAACCAGTAGAGAGTTAAGATAGATGGTTAAGGAAGAGAGTTAAGACAGATGGTAAACTGGCAGGTGGTAAACCGGCAAACAGTTAAACCAGGTGGAAAACCGGTAGATAGTTAAACCAGATAGTAAACCGGCAGACACTTAAACCAGATCATAAACCAGCGGATAGTCATAAACCAGCAGATGGAGTCGCCTGGGGTTAATAAGCCCGAGACGTTAAGAAGCTCAAGATGTTAAGAAGACCATGAAGAGAAGTCAGAATAGTTTAAGTATTAATCCGAGTTGGACTCTACATGTAACCCGCCCCTTCAACTTATATAAGGAGGGGTAGGGCACCCCAAGAGGTACATGTTGAATAAGCTTAAGGCTAGACATAACTAGGAGAGCCGGTTTACACCTGCTCCCTCATGAGCATAATGAGACCTAGCCACAAACAGCATGTAGGGTTGTTACCGGATAATGTTTCCCGCGGCCTGAAGCTGTCTAAAACCTTGTCTTATGTTACGTCTCTCGATTCCGCTCTACCCCTCTCAAGCTACAGATGAGGAGCGAACCTCAAGACGACGGACGATCCGTTGTTGGCCCAATCTTTCACGGCACGAACCTCCATCGCAGCAAAAACAAGTGACGCTTTTACGAAGATGTTCGCAAATCCCACGGAAACAACAGGCCAACCCCTCAATCCGAAGGAATAACATGAACGAACCGTATAGGCTCAGCTTGTAATCCCCTACGCGCCGCGTCGCAGGAACTCACACGCCAGTAGAGATTTTGACATGAATTCTCTAAACGCGATAATGGCAAGCGGCCGAAACACACGTGGTGTCTAATTCCATCACAAAATAACCTTCCCTTTCATGACACATTGACTTGGCCTTATATTGTGTCCGTACACACTAATCTATCTTGAAAAACAAGCAAAATATTGTGGCTAGCTAGATAGGGCAAAAAACTAATCTGAACTCTATCTAATAAATATTGTCTTTTACATCTCGGCGAACTTCTAATTCCATAACTAACAAACTAACTAACAAACTTCTAATCCCAACTTTCCGAAGTACACCGAACGTATATTTCCTTGTCATCCGATGACCTCGTACATGCAAAGTAGTAGCCGGATAGGCGCCCTACTATAGCCTGAGAATTAAACATCTTGTCTTTTTTAAACGAAGGAAACGACCAGATTATCTCTTGAAAAGGGTATATACTTTGCATGTGTTTCCCCGTGTGCATGCCCATCAGGTTCACTAAAAACAAAGTCTTGCATATCATGCATGAAGGGCTGGATGCACATGCATGCAAATACACACGCATGCATGTTAGTAATTTCCAATGATGCTCGTGGTTTCTTCTCGAATTCTCATGTGATGAACCATCCACAAAACCAGCATGCATGTACGTTATAGCAACTAATGCTTCAACTTCCTCTTCATGCTTCTGATTAAAAACTATATAATTTGGCACATGGTCACCTTCAACTTTCAACCTTGATGTACCTAATAAATCAATACAAACAGTATCCGTGCTAGTGGTAGCCATGGCCATATCAGCTACCACATAGATGCGTTGGCCTCACGACTAAATCCTCATACTAGGATATCTGCCATAACAATTCCACGACAGTTGACGCCCACCATGGGGCCTGCACACGGTGGTGTTGAGTTTTTCGAGGGATTTTTATAGGAATCAAGAGGTTCGCAATTTTCTGGCTGAAGAAGAGCCAGTGCAAAAGCGCCGCCTCGGGTGTTCTTCCTAGTCTAATCGACTCGGTCGTCGTTAGTCGTGGGTGGATTTATTTTTCTATTAAAATCGGTGTCGGTCTTGTCTAAAGATCAAGCTTGGAAGTTTCGTGACGATGTTTCACACATCACCGCGAAGCGGATCTAGTTGGCATCTTCACACGCGTCCTTGGACGGTCGGCGCTCGGTACTCCTCCCAAGATCTCCTGTAAACCGGTTTCAGATTTACCTCGTGGGTAGCATTGGAAAAAGCTGCAGCCCGATATAGTTCAACTGGGAAGTATCAATCAATTTTCGTACTCCACGTCGGCCTTGCTAATCTCCTCAAAGCAGTGCTGGTCCACCGAAAGCCTAGTTCAATATGATTAAACAACGGAGTAGTGCTACTACAAGCTACTAGCAGTATGAGTCCAAAAGATATGTGGTGATGTACTACTATCTGACATGAGACAGCAAAAGCTAATGATGAGCGCCGGCTCTCAAGGCCAAAGGAAAAAATGATTGGGGAAAAGATGGGCGACCAAGAAACAGAAACGGCCACAGCCTGTACTCTGCTGTTGCTGCTTGCGTAGCCCTATCTCCGAACCGGCTACGACTTCAGCAGCCTCGCCTCCGCTTCCGAGTGGCCCCTCTGTAGTCTTCAAGCCATGAGCCGCCCTTGCCTTTTCCTACAGTCTACTCGTGCGCCGCTACAGCGGCCGTACCTGCAAGTCGCTGCCCCAGCAAATCCCGAGCTGCCTTTTCAGCCGGGTCAACCGTTGCCGCGCCATTGAACCGCCCCTCACTTGCCGCGCCGCCGAGCTGGGTCACCTCTGCAATGGCCGCGAGCCACCGCTGTGGCCCAATTTGTTGACCCGTCGTTGTGGTTCATCGATGGAGTCAGCAAACAGCCACACTTTGTTGGTTAAACCACTTCGCCGGGTCTCCGCTTCGTGCCCCACTCCGGTCCTCTTCAGCAACCTGACATGCCAAGCCGTCCCCGAGTGACTGGCCTTGGTATTGAGTCACCGTCATTGAGTCACCCCGGCTTCATTCCACGCTGCTTTGGCCGCCTCACGCCGCCACACGTCTCTGCAGTGCCATTCCGCCCGTGCCAGGTCGCCCAGTCACCGCGCTACCTTCACAAGCCGCCGGCCGCCTTGGTCTTCATCTTCCGCAAACTGATGTTGTGCCCTGTTGCCGCCACCGTTTCAACGTCGCCGCTGAGTCGCCACCAGGTCAAGCCCCAGCTGGCCCTATTTGTTTGAGTCGCCGCCTCGATCCATGCCTCCCCGTAATCGCCGAGCCATCACGCCTCGGCTCCGAGTCGGATGCTGGCACAATCACCTCACGGTGACCCGCCTATGTCCACCGTGGTTGTAGCCGCGACCGCAGCCGAGCGCCCGAAAGTTGCCGCTCTCTCAGATTTGCCGGGTCCGGCGCTGCCACTGATCATCGCCTCCCCTAAACCGCCGCCCGCCGCCAGACCACCTACATCCAAGCCGCCTTGACTTCACGGCCTTGGTCTCCGCCGCGAGCTGCGAGTCGCCTATGCAGGCCTTGAGCAACCCTGATCACGCTCCGTTTCTGCAGAGACCGAGCTGCGGCGGTGCTCTTCGCCTCCACCGCGGCCTTGCTTCCACCTTGCGCCGCCTTCGCTGACCGCCTTTTTTAAATGACTGTCAAACATACGGTCGCGTTAAGTCACCGTCGCTCCTTGCCGGGTTACCCGAGCTGCCGTGTCTCATCTTGAGCCGCCCCGGTTTCCACTTTGTGCTGTTATTGAGCCGCCGGAGCGTCCTTGCCGTGAGCCACCTGAGTCACCGCCGAGCAAGCTTCCGCCGGTCAATCTGTCGCGATTGTTCTGAGCCATCACCCGTCGGTGCTATCTCTGCGGCCACAAGTCGCCATTTTCCTAAGTCACCATAGCGCCTCTCCCTGCTGGTCCTCATCTGTCCCGCACTGAACCGCCGCCAGAGAGCCGCCTTCTCGCCATTGCTGACAAACCACCTCTCCTCTCTGGCGTGTCTTCAAACCGCCGCCGATGAGCCGCCTGCGGTGCCGCTCCTCTCACAGCCTGCGCCCCCGTCACACCTCGAGCTAGGTCTTATCCGGCCTTCATCCGGCCAAGAGCTGGCTCCCAGGGGCACCGATGCGCATGGCCGGGTCAGACTTGCTTCTGCTGGCCACGGCCGTGACCCGCCTGTCGGGTGCTTCCCCGCCGCTGGGTCCCTCCTGCTCCTTGGCCACTACAGCTGTTTCCATCTTCAAATTGACATGGCCCGCCGCGCCTTCACTGCGCCGCACCTGCGAGCCGCCGCGCCCGAGCAGAGAAGCATCACCTCAAACCGCCTCCACTGCCTTCACCGCCGCGGCCGTGAGCCACTCTCATTGAATCGCTGGGGGCCTTAGCCGCCTCGGATGGCCGTGCGTCGCCCTTGTCCCGAGCCGCCGCGCCAATTCACCTCCTCCCCGCACCGGTTGCTCCGCACCCGCACCGCTTCACACCGCTACGGCCCTGAGCCGCCTCACCGCTGCTGTTGTGCGCCCCTTTATCGCCGCTCTAAACCGCCCGGCCTGCACAGGCCACCTCTACTTGAGCCGTCATGCGCTGAGTCGCCGCCACCTCGATTGTAACCTGCTGCGGTCAGCCGCTGCCACTGCCTCTGAACTTGAGCCACCGTCGCCCGCGCGGCTAACCTCACCACTGGAGAGCCGCTTCGCGCCTCTGGGTCTCCCCGCGTCGAGCCACTGCGGCGGACCTCCTTGTCCTGCCCCACCGCTGGTCGCCCCTCTGCTCCGAGCCGCCTCGCTTCTAGACCCGCCAGCTCCACCCTCTATTGGCTCGCCACTCCTGCTTCACCGGTTACTCGTCGCGCCCACTATTGCCTTCGCAAGTCCGGCTGAAGACAGGGGAGAGGATGTGGGGGCCGGCTGTCCATAGGAATATTGGACTAAAAGTTAAGGGATGGCTGTTAAAATAAATCGTGGAAGCAGTAAAATTCATATTAGTTGGAAAACGAACGACGTACATGACTGGCTTGACGTCCCAGGAAAAGATCTGGCTCGACGTCCCAGGAAAAGATCAGGTGCTATCCACCTTATTTATTTTTTCAATATACTTTAAATTCCTCCAGGAACAGTTATCCTCCCTTTAATATGTTTGTCCCATGTTCATGGCAGAGACGATAAGATCATCTATCATCCAGATACATCAGGACAATTATTCACCTCCGAGGTGGAGTTATATCGCGGATATCGAGTGCATAGCCTTGTCATTTTGCACTGACATTTATCCATGCTACCGTGCTCAACGGAAGTGCTTACGCTGCCGCCCTTGCGGTCTAGTATTCATCAACACACTGGAGCTGCACCTGTCTGCACGAGCTGCTTAATGAGTACACGCAGGTTACCTCTCCTGAGGCTCGGTTTATTTCAGCAAATCTGCAGCAGATCTTAATATATTATCAGTTTCCACCGGATGGCTCAATGAATTGGAGTACACATCGTTGCCTCTGCAGTTTGGGCAATTTCAACAACCAGCGTGGATGACCCACTGGCCGGGTTACTGACACAATTCCAATGGGATCATTTATAACCCATCGAGATTCAACATATTCCAGCAATTTACTGGTCATATCATGGTCAAGCATGGAGAGTCTCAAGCCAAACTCCTCTAGTAGTGTTAATACTCGGGGGCTATGATGACATGGTTCAACAAATGTTGCCAGATTCAGTAAAATTCCAGAACTTCGGGTCGTTGGAAGGAAATAATAACCCGGCCGCGGAGGCTACTACCTTATTGATGAAAATTTGAAAGCCGTCAGAAAATTTCAAGCTTAAAAGAATGATTGACAATCATAAAAGTTTTGGCTCAATAGAAGAATTCCGGGTTATCAGAAAAGATTCAGGTTTAAAACCTGGTTCAAGGGAAATCTGCCTCCCACAAAGCTTTGAAACTCTCAATATCCGGTTTAACATTCGGTTTAAAAAGAATTCATCTCTCGCAAGTTCGAGTTTTCAGGAAAAATTAAAAAGTTGCCAAAGAGAATTTGCTGCCAGGATGCGCGGTTCAAACATGGGTATCCTGCCTTATTGGCTTATCTTATTATGGTCACATGGGGGCTTCCGGATTATCGAGCGAAGCTATTATTATCCTTTAATCTGGCTTATACGCCATGCTTACAAAAACACTTGGGGACTTGCTACCCATGTTAAAGGGGCCAAAGAGAGTCTGTTGCAAAAGCACAACTCAAACATAGGCGCCCATTTAGCTCAACTCAAAAATATTGCTTGGGGGCTCTTTTGTTCTAAAGAACGAACAGTTTTTACAACCCTTGTAATAGGCTTAAAAGCCAGGCTTGGAAGCCAGGTGTATTCACCTAAAACCCCGGGCTATCCTACCTTTATAAGTAAGCCACTCCGCCCAGGTATTCCTGGAATGACCCGTCGTACGTTTGACAAGTCAATCTTATGCGCACCTGAACTTGTCAAAGTTAAAACGACGATTGGTTATGTAAGGTCCATCTTATAAGGTTTGTATATAGGTTTAACTCAGTGGCTGTGCGGCCCGTGAAAGCACTCGATTTTCGGCCTGGCAGCCCATGAAAAGCCTCGTTTATTCATTTGTTTTTATTCAGCAGATCTTTTGAGGTTTATTTGATGAGGCTTATAATGCTTTATGATTCATCAGTGTTTATTAACCCTGCGTG